>JALGQZ010000008.1:40980865-41580865 GCA_023105745.1 Austropuccinia psidii
TTAAATTTCTTTTTCAAAACTGATGAGAGAATTGTATAACTTGGAAGGAAGAAAATTTGAGGAAAGGAAAGAATGTCATCTTTGTGCCATATTTTTTTCCCTGTTGGAATCTGTTCAATTTTATTATTATTAAAATTAACCTTTTCTCAATAAATATAAGATTTAAAACATAAATTGCAAAGATAATAAAGCCTTTTAGTCATGTTAAAAGATATTTAAATTATTTTCTCAGCCCTTGAATCACCCAAAAGTGAACTCAAGAATATTTAATCACTAAGAACTTTGGAACTGTTTATATATTGACTTTTTTTAGTTTCTTTTGCATCTGATATTCAAAAATCTTCTTAGAAACTTTATTTTTATAGTAACTTAAAACAGTCCTCTTATCAATAAATCCAAAAGTGTGAGCCTTGAGGTATGTTTTACATACCCAAATAGGCCACAATTATCTTAAAAAGAAATTCTGAATTATGCATAACCCATAAGTCATGCACATATTCAAAATTCATAATTTTTGATTTCAGAAAAAATGAATAACTTTTGTTTGAGTAAGTAAATCCATGGATTTAAGGCCAGATTTGGATTCTACACAAAAATTCACCTAGGGTAGCTCCATAGAGTGAATAAGCTCAAATTAACTCTTTGAGGTGGTAATATGGAAAATACTTCAATACCACATCATCAATACCACATAAAAGATCTGTGAAAATTTTTGTTTTTCTTAATTTCACGCCAAAATAATGGGAATGTGAGAAATACCATGTTACATATACACTAAGAATAGTGTTATGCATGTTTTGGGCACTTAATATCATGGTATTCTTACATGGACTTTTGGTACACCCATAGTGGATATCTCACTTGAAGCTTAAATTTCTATTTTGACATGAAAATTAAGCAAGGGGGACAAAAGACATCAAAGAGAGCCAGGGTACCCAACTTCTGAGGCCTATGAGACATGTACAGCTCCAAATCTTGGATCCATGGCTGATCCTGGCCCAATTAATAAACTAAAGCCCCTTGGGAACTTGGTTACCATGTTACAACTACAGTAAATCATAAGAAAATAGCAAATAACCTGCTATTTTGACGTGCCAAGGAGGTAAAGAGCTACTTAGACTCCTGTAACCATGTCAATTCTTAATGAATTTCCATGGATAGACCCTAGATAATTAATTAAAACCCTTTTTTAGACTTTTATCCATTGATTTACCTCATAGCAACCAGCTAAACACTGATATTTGCAATTCTACGTAGAAATGAGGTAAAAAATTCAAAAATTCATTAAAAATAAAATTCTTAATGAATATATCTGAAACTTTCAGGACCAATGGAGAACTGTTTTTATATGGTACAACCAAAAAGAATTATGGTTCTACTAGTAAAATTAAAAGTTTTACATACAGTCCATTTTTGATTATTCCATGTGAAACACTGAATCTTCAAAAATTCACAGTAAATACAACCTGTGATTAAATTACCAATAACATTGATAACTTTGAGAAATAAATGATTATTTTGGAATAAAAGAAGATTTACAGGTGTTACTAATTTTTTTCTCAACCATAAATGGGTTGGTAGTCACATAGAAACCTCAATTAAGTAATTATGACAATCTTATGTGACAACAGATGTTGCAATTAATAATCCAAAAGGTTTTATTGTTTTCTCACTAGCTGGTTTTTCAGTTTGCTCCATGGCACACCTCTGTGAGCTGTCTTAGACTTAAAAGAGGCCTCCTCTTGCTGTTTTTTCCAAATCATCATATTATCCATTGATATCATTGTTACCAACAAGTAAGTATTAGTTAAACTATTATTATGTGTTTTAATTCTTTCAGAATCAATCAGAAAGATGTGAAATCATATAATCCAACTATATACTTCTGTAATCATGCTATAAATGATTTTGATCCCTTAAATCCACAATTCTATGTCAAATTTCTCTACTTATATCTTTCAATGAGTTCTTTGGATTATAAGTGAGTAATTTATCTTTGATTCTTAAAGTTTTTCTCTAAAATTAGTTTTCTTCAAGAATTATCTTTATAATTATTCTTTCAAAAGATAATTATATATTAAAATAACTTTATTATTTTGAGAAAAGAAGTTTTTATTATTAAATTCTTCTTGTAATTGATTCTTGTAGACAATTACTGCTCACTGTTAAAATCACTAGTAGTGTTTAACACGTGAAAGAAATAATTCTTTAATTATTTAATTGTGGCTATAATAATATTTTATTATTATATTTCATAAGAACAGAAATATTACTGTTGATTAACAGTAATATTATCATCAGTTTGATAGTCACATCTTACATTTGGGGGCCTGGCCGTGATTTTAACCATAGAATTGGCTTTTATCATATTCTAGACTTCATTTTTTGTTCTAAAAACTACCATACCTACCCATATCTTATATTTGGAGACTTGGCCATGTTTTTTGAACCCTTTGAAATTAATTAATATATTTTAAGCTCTAAAATATATTAATTTAATATTTTTTTCTTTCTATTTGAAGTTAAAATAAATTTCATTTTTGAAATTGTCTTAAAATCTTTTTAATTGAGGAATTTAGTTTAATTTTATACTGTTTTTACACGTGGCTTTTTCACATCCAAAAACTTATAAAATTATTCTTTGAGTTACTCTGAATTAATTTTGATTCAAATTCTGAAATTTTTATTTTTTTTTCTATCAAAAGAATATTTTTTTAATATTAAAAAATATAAAACTTACAAAAAATCTTTAAAAATATTTTAAAAAACAGTATAAAAAATAATTTTTCTCTTTTATAATTTTTTCTAGTGTCTTTAATCAAATACTGTGTAGCTGGCAACAGACTCACTAAAATATATATCACTAGTCCAGAATCTTCAGAAGCAGAATCTGACGACAGTATTGAGGTGCAAATTGCTAAAGGAGGAACCTTATTTAACTCAGAAAAGAATAAATTACCACCAAAAGGTGTGTGCTTTATCTTATATTTTCACTTTTTATCTTTAAATCAACATGAAAATGGTGCATACCAGAAATGGAAGCAAATATTCAGTACAACTAGTGTGAGCCTTAGAGGTAATTTCATATACCCAAAAGACCACAAATATAAAAAATGACATATTAATATAAATAAAATAAATTTATTTATATTATTAAAATAAAAATCAAAATATAAATATAAAATTATATTAAAAATAAAAAATTAATTACAATTTAAAAACAAAAATACATTAAATTTTGTAAGTATAACATTACATTTATACTTGAAAAAATTAAGTAAAAATGAAATTCTAACCAAATTGTGAAAAAATAGATAAATTTGGAAAAAAGTTTAATAAAAATTATTATAACTTTTTATCCAATAAATAAATACATAAAAATTATTTCACCATTGGATTCCTCATAAAAAATCAGGTGGGGTCACCTCTGAGTGAAATTCTTGTAACTCAACTCTAAATAAGCTTAAATTAAGTTTTTAGTATTTTCAATACAAAAGTTGAAAATCCTCAAAACCTTAATTTAATTAACACCACATGTGGTGTTAACCATCAATTTTTGTGTTAAAATTGAGGTGTTGTGTTTAGTTTAGAAGTTATGAGGAATTGAAGTATTTTCAATTGAATTCAATTGAAATGTCAAAATGTGCACGTGTATTACATAAGTGAACTTTGATTTACATATGAGGTGTCAATTATTACTGTATTGTACTTTACAAGTGAATTGAATTACATATGTAAATTATAAGTATAATACATGATGAAGAATTAAAGGAAAAATAAATTGGGGGGGAAAAGGAACTCCAGCTCTAAGGGGGAGCTAGACCCCCAAAATCCTTGCTGACAGGCGTGGGATGTCAAAATTCACGCAAAAGTTCATCACTTTTGGCCTGGAATTGAGTTACAGGGTCTGTGGACTCAATTGATGATGAGGTTTTGATACCAACTGGGGTAGTTTTAGCTGTTGCCAAGAGGGTAAAACTACCCTTAAGATAAAACAACCATAGTAAAAACAGTTTTAACTGGTTTCTACGCCTCTTACACACATTCTGACGTGTTTTTAAGGCTCTAGGCCTGGTATTGCTATAGTAATGGCTGATTTAAGGGTCTAAAATGGCTAAAAATGGCTTAAACCAGCCCTTTCTGGTCTAAACCAGGGTTCAATGATGCCATAATTGGCTTTTCTGTTGTCAGACTGTTCTTCACGACTGAAAAGAGTAAATTTTACTTTTGGAGTAAGAGAATTTATGGTTATGAAAGAATGTCTTCTTTGCCCCACTTTTCTCTTCATGTTAGAATCTTTTCCTTTTATTAATTAGTTTAAACACTGTTAAACCAATCAATCAAAGATTCCAACCACCATTTTTAAATCATTTTAATCATTTTAACCACGTGAAAAAATTATTATAATCATTGTTTGTAACTCTTATAATCATTTTTACCCCTGAACCACCCCAAAAGTGAATTAAAGCATCTTTCATCACTGTAAACTTTGTCACTTTGTTTACAAATTCACTCTGGTCACTTTTGGGCGTGTTTTCTCTTTAATATTCTTTTTAAAGACTTTTTTCTTTAACTAATTGCTTGCAGTTCTTTGCTCAATTAATTCCAATTGAAATTGCTCTTGAAGAAATTTCTTTTGTAGCCTTAAAATATCTCTTGTAGAGTATTTTTTGGATAAATTTTTATTGTTGGTAAAACAATAAATTTTTATAATATTATTGTTTTATACTAATAAAGTTAAAAACAATAAAATTGGCGTTTTTTCTCTTAAAAACAATATTTCATACTATTTTTAACTGAATTTTACCTTATACAAATTTTGAGGACAGGAAAAGTACTTGATTTTTAATCAAAGTTTCATTTCCACACCTTACATTTGGGGGCCCAGCCGTGATATTTTACCTGTGACAAATTTTTCTTACTCTTTTTAAATCTTTTTTCTTATATTGAAAAATTTAAAAACATATAAAAAATACTTATAATTCAAAAAAACCCATAAAAAATAACTTTTTTCATATTATAAGTGAGGCTTATATTTTTATTTCTTTTTTTGAAATAACCTTTTTTTTACTTAATTAATTGGCTTTTTCATTAATTTTAGTGTCTGACAACGTGGTAAGACAAGAAAACATTGAAACAGCCTCAACAGTCACCAGCATTGTTCCTGCAAGCACTATTAATTCAGACCATAATAGTACTATAATTGTGACTCAAAATAATCAACCTGAACCAATATCTTCTGAATTAATTAACTTGGACATAAGTAATACTCTTCAGAAAGCTAAGAATTTGGCCAATAGTAAGTTTTTTGACGTAAAAATACTATTTTAAGCCTTTTTAAACCATAATTATGCCTTCAACCAGGTCAGGAGCCAGCTACAACCCCTCAAGCAGCTCCCAAAAAGGTAATAGATGTGATTATGGCAGAGGCCAATCAGGTACAGAAGGAAAAGGGTCAGTTGATGACTTCCAAACAACTAAATTGGGTCATTCTGAAGCAGATAATACTATTTTACCTTCAAAAAGAGCTGACACCGCCACAAAAAGCCTCTGTGGACATATACAAAGCCAGCCACAGTGCATACAACAATGCACTTCAATTCAAGGAGTACCAGATCCTTGCAGACCTGTGGAAGAATTGCATGAATTCTTATCTGACAGTAAGAAAATTCCTGGGCCATCCCAACACTTGCAAATTGCTCAATGGATGGCATACATTGATGGAGAAGAAAAACATGATGCTTTTGACACTGGAATGGAGGAAAAACAACCCTCCACCACCCAAACCAGTGCCAAAGATAGCCCCAGTGGCCAGCACCAGCAATTCCAACATGAAAAAGCAGCCACAAACTCCAAACAAGGGCAAAGGGAAGGCACCAGCCCCAAAACCTTACAGCCAGGGCTACAGAATCCCAAAGATTCAGCAGGATGCCATGGAAAATGTATTTCAGATGGCCAGAACCATGATGGAATTACAGAAGAAGGAGGAAGCCAGATTAAGGTTCCAGAAATGATTTCTGACATATTTGATTCCATCCCAGAGTTGTATAATGCTATAAATGACGTGAAGAACATCTTTCTGATAAAAATGAAACCATTTGTAACAACATTAAAACAAACAACCTGAGTCTGTGCCAAATTAATGAAACACTTATGTGTTTTGGAAAAGTTTTAAGGACAATTGAAAATTCCAATAATGATAATTCTTCTAACAATAAAAAAAATGAACAATCTGCCATTATTAAAGAATTAACAGATAAATATTCTAAATTCAATATTGATGACATAATTGAAACAAGAATTAAACAAGCCATAAATATTATCAAAACAGATAACAAGAAAGTCCTTGATGACATTTCAAATTCATTTACTGAAGTAAAGACATATACCATTGCCTTGAAAAAGTGTTTTGATGCTTCACAAGAAGAAGTATCAAAATTATCAATGAAATTGAATCAAGTCACTGCTGATAATACAAGACAGACAGAGTTATGGCAAGAACTGACACATAAGGAAGACATGTATAAAATTGAAGTAATAAATTTAATACAAAGCTTCCAACATGAATACAGAAATTCCCAAAGGTGTAGCAACAGTAAAATGAATGACATTGAACAAATACTGAACACCTTACCAAGAATGTCTACACCTCTAAATCAAAATGAGGGCACAAGAATTTCAAATCCACAAGTATTGGATCCTGATAATTCACAATTAAAAAATGAATTATTCACTTCTTTTCATAACTTGGAACCATCAATGGGCCAAGCACTCTTGAAAGAAGTTCCAAAACTTAAAGAATGGCCTCACTTCAGTGGTGAAGGAGAGTATGACAATATGGAATTCATTAGAGGTATTGACATGATCAAAGAGGATTTTGAATTACCAGACAGATTGGTAACAGCCAGGTTTAACACCTTGCTTACCAGATCAGCTCACAGATGGTACATCAAAATAAGACAAGCACATGGACACCAGAGTTGGACTTGGTGGAAAACCCAAATCATCAACAAATGGGCAAATGATGCTTGGAGGTTTAAAGTTGAAACAGCCTTTGAATCTGCCAAACTTAATGCTGATAAAGACAAAGCTTTACCATGGTTTTGCCAACAAAAAGACAGACTAACAGCATTATATCCTGAAATGTCAGAATTTATGATCCATAGGAAAATTCTGAGACAATGTGGAGGTGACTTAGAGCATGCTGTCAAAAGCAGGACTACTGAACAATCTTCAGCAGAAGATATTATCAATATACTAGAAGAAGTAACCACCAGAACCAAAATTGGTTCTAGTAGGGTGAATCTCAAAACAAGGTTTAATACACCTTGGAAAGATTCTGTGGACAAAAACCCCAAAGAAAATTCTAGTAATATTAAATATAAATCTGCAGATACAGTCAGAAAGTGCCATATTTGCCAAAGCACCACCCATTTAGCCAATACATGTCCAAAAAGGGGGAAAATCAATGAAATTGACATTGAAAAGGAACCAGATGTTGAAAAAGAAGACATAGTTGAAGACAATTCAGATGATAAGTCATCCATATTTTCTGAATCTTCAAAAGATATAGAAAATATCAATGTCACTTTTGACATCATGGAATCTTATTCCCACTTGCCACAATTGAACAATGGTCAAGTTGATTTATCAAAAGTTCAAGATGAACAACTTATGAAGACAAAACCAAACAGAGGGAAAGGTTATACAGCTGGTAACTCCTGTATAACAGAAGTGGTGATTGACAAAAAACCCACCAAACTTTTGCTTAACCCAGGAGCCTTCTGCTCTTGTGTTGGAAAATCTTTTCTTAAGACTTGTGTACCAAATTTTGGAGACCAATTGTTACCAATTGATGGTATAAAATTCAACAGTGCAAGTAACCCAATGAAAGCATTAGGAATCTTTGAGACCAATGTCATATTCCCACACATAAATGGGAATTTAAGGATCACAGTTGAATTTGTTGTTATGGAAAATTGCTCTAGTACCCATTTTATATTGGGAAATGACTATTTAATCATGTATGGGATAGATTTACATAATAAAAAAGACAGATACTTTACTATTGGAGACAATAAGCGCCAAAAATTTGCCTTTTTACCATTTAAAAGACAAATTACAGTAAACAAAGTATCACCAGTCAACTTAGAATTAGAGAAATTCAAGTCTGAACAGTTAAATAAGGCTGAAATAAGCCTTCATCTGACTGATAAACAAGAAAATGAACTTTCTTCCCTTTTGTATGACCACAGAGGAGCATTTGCTACAGACAAAGAACCTCTAGGAGAAATTATTGGTCATGAAGTTGACATCATTCTTAACATTGAGAGACCTTATCCACCACTCCTAAGAAGACCTGCTTATCCAGCAAGTCCAAAATCAAGAGAAGCTCTAGAAATTCATATCAAAGAACTTCTGGACCTTGGTGTAATAAGAAAAGTAGGCCACAATGAAGAAGTAGAAATAACTACACCAGTCATAGTGGTGTGGTATAATGGAAAATCCAGAATGGTTGGGAACTTTAGAGCTCTGAACACTTACACTGTTCCAGACAGATACCCAATACCAAAAATCCAAATTGCCCTTACTCAAATATCTCAAGCAGTGTACATAACCACTATGGATGCCCTCAAAGGATTCCATCAAAATGTGGTGACACCAAGAGCAAGAAAATACCTGAGAATTATAGTTCATTGTGGAGTGTATGAATACTTGAGGATGCCCTTTGGTATTAAAAATGCACCTTCACACTTCCAAAGAATGATGAATGAAATTTTCCCTGAAGAACTCTCAGAGGGATGGTTAATAATTTACATTGATGACATTATTGTCTGTTCCAAGACTTGGGAAGAGCACATGTACAGATTGTCCAGAGTTTTGACAAAAATTCAATCAGTCAACATGAAAATCTCCTTGAAGAAATGCCATTTTGGATTTAAAGAACTTAAAGCACTAGGACATGTTGTATCTGGTTTGTCCCTTGGAATTGACAAAAACAAAGTTGCAGCAGTATTGTTAAAGCCCATGCCTCAGAGTAAGAAGGAAATTAAATCATTCTTAGGTTTTGCAGGATATTACAGACAACACATTAAAGATTTTGCATCCATAGCAAGACCACATTATAAGCTGTGTGACAAAGACACAGTATTTCAAATGACTGTTGACAGAGTCAAAGCTTTTGAGTCTCTAAGAGAAGCATTGACCACTGCTCCACTCTTACTGATGCCAGACTTCAAACTGCCTTTCAAACTGTATATTGATGCATCAGGGGATGGACTAGGTGCTGCACTTCACCAAGTTCAGATCATAAATGATAAACCTGTAGAAGGACCCATATGTTTCATATCCAGGCAAATCAAACCAACTGAAGCCAGATATGAAGCAAGTCAAATGGAATGTCTATGCCTTGTCTGGGCCTTGGAGAAATTGAACTACTTCTTAGAGGGATGTGTTTTTGAGGTAATAACAGATTGTACAGCTGTCAAATCACTTCTGAACATGAAGACACCCAACAGACACATGCTCAGATGGCAAATAGCCATACAAGAATACAGAGGCAATATGACTATTGTTCATAAGGATGGGAATATTCATAAGAATGCAGATGGACTAAGCAGATGGCCTTTACCAAATAATATTGATAATCCTGCTTATGTTCCAGAAGAAGCTTCACCACAAATTCCAATAGAAGGAATAAGTGTTACAGACTTTAACACCACCTTCTTTGAAGAAGTCAGAAGTAGTTACACTCAAGATAAGAATTGTAGCATCTTATGCCAATTACTTAACAAAGACTGTAAAGACAACTCTCTAATACATGCCTTGGATGAAGTATGGAGAAAATCTTATGATGAAGGAAGATTTCACCTACTGGATGGTATAATTTACCACAGAACCAAGCACACATGTGTCATGACAGTTATAGACAGGTCATTAATCAATCTTGTACTGAAAGAATGCCATGATAGTCCCTTTTCAGGACATCTTTCTGAAGACAGAACAAGAGAGAAAGTAAAGACCTGCATATGGTGGCCAATGTGGCAGAAAGATGTTGCAGAGTATTGCAAAGCCTGTG
Organism: Austropuccinia psidii; assembly: GCA_023105745.1. NCBI lineage: Eukaryota > Fungi > Basidiomycota > Pucciniomycetes > Pucciniales > Sphaerophragmiaceae > Austropuccinia > Austropuccinia psidii. The sequence continues at coordinate 40,990,944 of JALGQZ010000008.1, forward strand.
ACAGATGCCAAAAGGCAAATAATTCCACTGGCAAAAGACTTGGAAATATGATAAAAATCCAAGAACCAAACAGACCTTGGGAAATTGTTTATATGGATTGGGTAACTGGCCTACCACCAGGAGGTGACAGGAGCTATAATGCTTGCCTAGTAATTGTGGACAGATTCAGTAAAACTCCAATCTTTTTACCATGTCACAAAGATGATACAGCCATGGATACAGCTCTTGTGATATGGAATAGAGTAGTGTCATGGACTGGTATATTTACAAATATCATCAGTGATAGAGATCCCAAATTCACTTCAGCACTATGGACAAATCTTCACCAATTATTTGGCACTAAACTGTCTTTCTCTACAGCCTACCACCCACAAACTGATGGCCTGGCTGAAAGGATGATCCAAACCTTAGAGGACATGGTGAGAAGATTTTGTGCATATGGCCTTGAATTCAAAGATTGTGATGGATTTACCCATGATTGGTGTACTCTGTTGCCAGCACTGGAATTAGCATATAAAACATCAATCCATGCCAGTACCAATCAGACTCCTGCTATTCTAGAAAAAGGATGGAACCCCAAGTTACCCCAAGATTCCTTGAGGAAAGACTTAATTGAAATACATCCCACTGCTGCTAGCTTCAAAGGAATGCTAGACAAAGCTAGAAAGCATGCAGTAAGATGCATGGAGGACTCTTTTGCATATGCTAAAGATAAATGGGATAAGTCACATGCAACTCCAGATTTCAAAGTGGGGGACCTAGTTCCTGTATCCACCACTAACTTCAATAACATCAAAGGATGTAGAAAGTTGAAAGACTCCTTTTGCAGGACCTTTTGTGATTAAGGCCCTCCATGGAGAAAATGCTGTTGAAGTAGAGTTATCTGAAGAACTTAGCAATAAGCACCCTACATTTCCAGTAAGCTTGATAAAGCCATATAAATCTAGTGATGCTGAGAAATTTCCCTTGAGAAATAAGATTCCCCAAGTTATACCTCCTATTGAGACATCTGGTACTAAGAAAATTACCAAAGTTCTTAAAGAAAGGAAATTAAGAACCAAGAAAGTAAGGGAATACCTTGTTAGGTACAGTGACCCAACTTGTGAAGATGAATGGTTAGAAGAAAAGGATATACCAGAAGCTACCAAACTTCTCAGGAGATTCAGACACACTAGAAACACCAATATTACAAAGTAATATTCTTTTTTAGGGGGAGGGAATGTGAGCCTTAGAGGTAATTTCATTTACCCAAAAGACCACAAATATAAAAAATGACATATTAATATGAATAAAATAAATTTATTTATATTATTAGAATAAAAATCAAAATATAAATATAAAATTATATTAAAAATAAAAAATTAATTACAATTTAAAAACAAAAATACATTCTATTTTGTAAGTATAACATTACATTTATACTGGAAAAAATTAAGTAAAAATGAAATTCTAACCAAATTGTGAAAAAATAAATAAATTTGGAAAAAAGTTTAATAAAAATTATTATAACTTTTTATCCAATAAATAAATACATAAAAATTATTTCACCATTGGATTCCTCATAAAAAATCAGGTGGGGTCACCTCTGAGTGAAATTCTTGTAACTCAACTCTAAATAAGCTTAAATTAAGTTTTTAGTATTTTCAATACAAAAGTTGAAAATCCTCGAAACCTTAATTTAATTCACACCACATGTGGTGTTAACCATCAATTTTTGTGTTAAAATTGAGGTGTTGTGTTTAGTTTAGAAGTTATGAGGAATTGAAGTATTTTCAATTGAATTCAATTGAAATGTCAAAATTTGTGCGTGTATTACATAAGTGAGCTTTGATTTACATATGAGGTGTCAATTATTACTGTATTGTACTTTACAAGTGAATTGAATTACATATGTAAATTATAAGTATAATACATGATGAAGAATTAAAGGAAAAATAAATTGGGGGGGAAAAGGAACTCCAGCTCTAAGGGGGAGCTAGACCCTCAAAATCCTTGCTGACAGGCGTGGGATGTCAAAATTCACACAAAAGTTCATCACTTTTGGCCTGGAATTGAGTTACAGGGTCTGTGGACTCAATTGATGATGAGGTTTTGATACCAACTGGGGTAGTTTTAGCTGTTGCCAAGAGGGTAAAACTACCCTTAAGATAAAACAACCATATTAAAAAGAGTTTTAACTGGTTTCTACTCCTCTTACACACATTCTGACATGTTTTGAAGGCTCTAGGCCTGGTATTGCTATAGTAATGGCTGATTTAAGGGTCTAAAATGGCTAAAAATGGCTAAAAATGGCTTAAACCAGCCCTTTTTGGTCTAAACCAGGGTTCAATGATGCCATAATTGGCTTTTCTGTTGTCAGACTGTTTTTCACGACTGACAAGAGTAAATTTTACTTTTGGAGTAAGAGAATTGATGGTTATAAAAGAATGTCTTCTTTTACCCACTTTTCTCTTCATGTTAGAATCTTTTCCTTTTATTAATTAGTTTAAACACTGTTAAACCAATCAATCAAAGATTCCAACCACCATTTTTAAATCATTTTAATCATTTTAACCACGTGAAAAATCATTATAATCATTGTTTGTAACTCTTATAATCATTTTTACCCCTGAACCACCCCAAAAGTGAATTAAAGCATCTTTCATCACTGTAAACTTTGTCACTTTGTTTCCAAATTCACTCTGGTCACTTTTGGGCGTGTTTTCTCTTTAATATTCTTTTTAAAGACTTTTCTCTTTAATTAATTTCTTGCAGTTCTTTGCTCAATTAATTCCAATTGAAATTGCTCTTGAAGAAATTTCTTTTTTAGCCTTAAAATATCTCTTGTAGAGTATTTTTTGGATAAATTTTCATTGTTGGTAAAACAATAAATTTTTATAATATTATTGTTTTATACTAATAAAGTTAAAAACAATAAAATTGGCGTGTTTTCTCTTAAAAATAATATTTCATACTATTTTTAACTGAATTTTACCTTATACAAATTTTGAGGACAGGAAAAGTACTTGATTTTTAATCAAAGTTTCATATCCCCACCTTACAACTAGATGGATGTGGACAAGGAAGAGGCAAGACCAAATCCAGAAGTGTAAAATATTCCTCAAGAAAGACACATCTGGAGGATGCCAGAGTTGCCTTCCATTCCACAAGGTCTGTACCCACAGATTTTGACATGAATTCTGAGTCTGAACTGATTAATGGCAATATTTCCAGGGCTGAACCACTTGCAAGGGGCAGAAATAGAAATTTATCAATTCCAATACAAAAACTGGCTCAGAGCAGCCAAAGAAGAGGAGTGGGAAATATGCCCAAGCCTTTGGAAGGGGGCCATGAACTCTTACTTACACATCAAGAGCTTTCTGGGTCAGGAGCAGACCATAGAACTCTTAGGAGGTTGGAGCCAATTGTCTTGCAAAGACAAGGTCAAAAAGATAAAGAATTGGTTGAAGAACCAAAGTATTTTATCCATAGACCAGAAGAAAGAGTTGGAAATGACTCCAGCTTTGGAGACAGAGGCCCCAGTGGTGCCTACCAGCTCCAAACAAGCTCCAAACCAGCTCCAGAAGTGTCCAAGGACAAGCCCAAAGGACCTCAGAAGAAGAAGAGAGGTCCCAAGAACCATAAAGGCAAGGGCAAAGGCAAAGCCAATTGGCACAGACCTTACCCACAAGGGTACAGGATCCCCAAATTGGAGCCTTCAGCCATGGACAGTGTATTCAACATGGCCAGAACTCTGATGGAACTCACAGCCAAGGAGCAGGAAAGGATGAACAGGACTTTTCCACACAAATAATACAACAAATAAATTTTGTAAAAAGTAGTATTGATGTAGAGCTTGGTAAATTTGATGCAAAGATAAATAAAATTACATCAGATATCAGTAAATTGAAAAGAAATGACAAGAGGCATACTGAATGGTATCAATTGACAAATGTCAGACTGGATTCCATCATCAATACATGTGACATAATTGAGAGTAAATGTCAAAGTGATGAAATGGAAGATCTTCCCATTTTTAACATTAATGATCAACTTAAAATTCTAAAAGATCATATCTTAGAAATAGCTGAGAATAACAATCAATTTGCTACACATTTAGCAAGAAGTGACAGTGAAAGGCAGAAGTTGAAGAATGAAATCATTGAAAATGTGGAACAAATTCATAAGAATTATGAACCACATATGCCAAGAAATTCTACAACTTTGACTGAAGAAAAACTTTCTTTTAAAGCCAGTTTGACCCCACTCTTAGGAGAAAATGTTATCTATGCGGGAGATATTCCCAAATTAGAAGAATGGCCAACATTCTCTGGTGAAGGTTAATACAACCATATTGAGTTAATCAGAATTATTGATATGTTTCAAGAAGATTTTAATATATCTTATGAAATCATAGTGGGAAAATTACACTGTCTTTTTACCAGAACTGCAAAGAAATGGTATTAAAAGATGAGAATGGACCATGGGAAACATGATTGGTCTTGGTGGAAATCAGAAGTGATTACCAAATGGGCAAATAATTCTTGGAGGTTTAAAATGGAAAATGCTTTTGAAAGTTCCATTTTTAACTCAGAGAAAGATAAGTCACTTACTTGGTTCTTCAAGCAAAAAGACAGATTATCTGCTTTACACACAGATATGTCTGACACTATGATTAATATGAAAATATTAAGGAAGTGTGGAGGAGAACTGGAACATGCTATCAAAAGCAGATGTATGGAACCCTGTTCAACAGAGGACTACATTAATGCAATGGAAGATATCATTACCAGAACAAGAATTGGTAAAACTTGGACTAAAATCCCTATTTAATCCAAGATGGTCTCAAAGATTCCCAGAGAGGACAGAAGACCAGAAAGACCTGTCTTGAAGTGTCATAAATGTGGAAGCACTTCAAATTTAGCCAACACTTGCACCAAAAAGACAAAAATCAATGAAGTTCAAGTCATTGAAGGAATTCAGTGTACTGAAGAGAAAGAAGAATCTGATCAAGACTCTGCAGTCTCTGAGGATACACCAGCTGAGCACTATCCCATTGAAAGCATTACAGCTTTCTTTGAGGTCACAGAAGTCCATACCCACTTGTCACAGTACAGTGAGGATTGCTAAAACCTGATCAATATCCAGGATTCCAGGATGTGTAAGACCAAACCTGCTAGAGGTAAGGGTTATACTTCTGGAGCATCTTGTATCACATCAATTCTGATGAATGATATTGAAGCCAAAGTAAATTTGGATACAGGGGCATTCTGCACTTGTGTAGGAAAAGATTATCTCCAAGTTATACTTCCTGGATGGGAAACCCACCTATTACCAATAGAAGGTGTACAATTTAGTAGTGCCAGTAACAATATGTACCCTTTGGGCATATTGGACACTAATATTGTGTTTCCACACCCTGCAGGAAGTATAAGAATGAAGATAGAGATAGTAGTAATGGATAATTGCACATCTCAGCACATCATTCTTGGAAATTATTACTTGAATATTTATGGTATTGACATCAATAACCATAAAGACAGATATTTCACAATTGGGGATAACAGGAGACAGAAATTTGCTTTTTCCAATATGCCAAAACAAATATCTGTAGTATCTTCTGTTAAGGATACTTATAAAGATGAATTTGTGTCTAATCAACTTGTTGAAGCACAAATTAATCCATCATTGTCACCAAAGATGAGGAATGAACTTATTGACATGTTATACACATACAATAATGCATTTGCCTCTGATAATGAACCATTAGGTGCTATAAAAGGACATGAAGTTGATATTACTCTTAATATTGACAGACCATATCCTCCAGTACTTAGAAGACCAGCTTATCCAGCCAGTCCCAGAGCTAGAGAAGCCTCGGAAAAACATATCCAGGAGTTAATCCAACTTGGTGTACTAAGGAAAGTAGGCCATAATGAGGAAGTTGAAGTGAAAACAACTGTTATTATTGCTTGGCATAATGATAAGTCAAGAATGGTTGGAGATTTTAGAGCATTGAATACCTACACAGTTCCAGATAGGTATCCAATCCCTAGAATTCAAGAAACCTTGACTCAACTGTCTAAAGCCAAGTATATAACATCAATGGATGCATTGAAAGGCTTTCATCAGAATGTTTTGACGCCTAAAGCTAAGAAATTACTTAGAATTATCACTCACTGTGGTATTTATGAGTATCTTAGAATGCCATTTGGTATCAAAAATGCACCATCTCATTATCAAAGAATGATGAATACCATCTTCCCTACGGAGTTATCTGAAGGATGGCTTATCATTTATATTGATGATATTATCATATGTTCTGATTCATGGTCTTTACACCTTGAAAGACTTTCAGGAGTACTTCACAAAGTTGCAGAAGTGAATATGAAGATTTCACTCAAGAAATGTAATTTTGGTTTTTGAAGAACTCAAAGCATTAGGACATATTGTTTCTGGCTTAAGCTTGGGTATTGACAAGAATAAAGTGGAAGAAGTGTTACTTAAGCCAATACCCCAGAATAAAAAAAGAAATAATGTCTTTTCTTGGATTTTCCAGCTATTACAGGCAACACTTGAAAGATTTTGCAATTCTAGCCAAATCACTCTATAGAATCTGTGATCAACAAACAGTATTTGAGATGACACAGGAGAGAATTAAAGCTTACGAGAAGATAAGGAAGGCTCTTACAGAAGAACCTTTACTCCTCATTCCTGACTGGCATATAACTTTCAAATTTTACATTGATTCATGTGGAGATGGATTAGGGGCAGCCCTACATCAAGTCCAAATTATTGATGACAAACCTACAGAAGTACCAGCTTGTTACATCTCAAGACAAATCAAACCAACAGAAGCCAGATATAGTGCAAGCCAAATGGAGTGCTTATGTTTGGTATGGTCACTTACACTATTATCTTGATGGCAGTGTTTTTGAAGTGATAACTGACTGTAATGCCATGAAATCACTTCTTAACATGAAAACTCCCAACAGACATATGTTGAGATGGCAAATAGCCATTCAAGAATATAGAGGAAACATGACTATAGTTCATAAAGCAGGAAACATTCACAAGAATGCTGATGGACTTAGTAGGTGGGAACTAGCCAACATTCCTGATAACCCAGCTTATGTACCTTTGGAAGCTGAACCTCAAATTCCAATTGAAGGACTTAACATAGCTGATATTGGGACTGAATTCTTTGAAGAAGTCAGAGAATCTTATAAACAAGACAAGAATTGCCATATCTTGACTTCTTTATTAGATAAAGACTGCAAAGATACATCTTTAGTCAAGGCACTGGATGAAGTTTGGAAAAATTCCTATTCTGAAGGAAGATTTCACTTTTTTGATGGGCTTATTTACCACAGAACCAAACATTCTTGTGTAATGACATTATGTAGCAGATTGCTTATCAATACCATTCTTCATGAATGCCATTATAGCATATACTCTGGACACCTATCAGAAGACAGAAAACTTGAAAAAGTGAAGAAATGTGCATGGTGGCCATCTTGGAGAAAATAAACCATTGAATACTGCCATATCTGTGACAGATGTAAAAAGGCAAACAGGAGTACAGGCAAGAAATTTGGACTTATGATCCATATTCAAGAACCAAAATCCCCTTGGGAAGTTGTTCACATGGATTGGGTCACAGCACTTCCTCCAAGTGGTGACAAAAGTTATAATGCGTGTTTAGTCATTGTAGACAGATATAGCAAAACTCCCATATTCTTACCATGTCATAAAGATGACACTGCTATGGATACAGCTCTTCTTCTATGGAGTAGAGTTATTTCTCATACAGGATTATATAAGAATATCATAAGTGACAGAGATCCCAAGTTCACATCTGCACTTTGGACCAATCTTCATAGATTGTTTGGGACTAAGCTATCATTCTCTACAGCATATCACCCTCAAACAGATGGGCTAGCAGAGAGGATGGTTCAAACTTTAGAAGACATGATAAGGAGATTTTGTGCTTATGGGTTAGAACTCAAAGGCTCAGATGGCTTCACCCATGACTTGTGCACTCTTATACCTGCATTAGAATTGGCATATAAGACATCAGTCCATTCTTCCACAGGTCAAGCTCCTGCTATGTTAGAAAAAGGATGGAATCCAAGACTCCCAGCAGACACACTGAGGAGAGACTTGATTGACATTCATCCTACAGCCTCCAGCTTCAAGATAATGCTTGATAAAGTGAAACATCATTCAAAACAAAGCATGGATGATGCTTTTGATTATGAAAAACAGAAGTGGGACAAGAGTCATAAAGTACCAGACTTCAAAGTAGGGGACTTAGTTCTAGTTTCAACCTTGAATTTTAATAATATCAAATGCCCAAAGAAACTTAAAGATTCTTATTTAGGACCTTTTGGTATTGTAGCCTTACATGGAACCAATGCAGTTCAAGTGTAATTTAGTGGTTAATTGGAAAATAAACACCCCACTTTTCCAGTCAGCTTGATAAATCCTTATCAACCAGCTGATAAAGAATTGTTTCCTTTGAGGAACCCAGCTCCTTTAACTGTACTGCAAGTGGAACAGAATGAAGACAAAAAGATAAAGAAAGTCATTAAAGAAAGGAGACTTAGGGGTAAAAATCAAAGAGAATATCTTGTCAGATATAGAAATCCAGTACATGAAGATGAATGGCTGGCAGAATCAGAAATACCTGACTCAGATAAACTCTTGAGAAGATTTAGACATGAAAGAAGGCTACAAGCCTGAATATGTCTATAAGGGTGCTTTAAATTACTTTATCTGAGTAATGTAAAGAGGTTGGACAGTGGCCATTAACCCCCCTTTGGGGCTTTTATTCTTTATACCATTGATAAAATTGTAGTACAGTTTTATTTTTTGGTGGGAGGGAATGTGAGCCTTGAGGTATGTTTTACATACCCAAATAGGCCACAATTATCTTAAAACTAAATTCTGAATTATGCATAACCCATAAGTCATGCACATATTCAAAATTAATTATTTTTTATTTCAGAAAAGATGAATAACTTTTGTTTGAGTAAGTAAATCCATGGATTTAAGGCCAGATTTGGATTCTACACAAAAATTCACCTAGGGTAGCTCCATAGAGTGAATAAGCTCAAATTAACTCTTTGAGGTGGTAATATGGAAAATACTTCAATACCACATCATCAATACCACATAAAGGATCCGTGAAAATTTTTGTTTTTCTTAATTTCAAGCCAAAATAATGGGAATGTGAGAAATACCATGTTACATATACACTAAGAATAGTGTCATTCATGTTTTGGGCACTTAACATCATGGTATTCTTACATGGAATTTTGGTACACCCATAGTGGATATCTCACTTGAAGCTTAAATTTCTATTTTGACGTGAAAATTAAGCAAGGGGGACAAAAGACATCAAAGAGAGCCAGGGTACCCAACTTCTGAGGCCTCTGAGACATGGACAGCTCCAAAGCTTGGATCCATGGCTGATCCATGCCCAATTAGTAAACTAAAACACTTTGGGAACTTGGTTACCATGTTACAACTACAGTAAATCATAAGAAAATAGCAAACAATCTGCTATTTTGACGTACCAAGCAGGTAAAGAGCTACTTAGACTCCTGTAAACATGTCAATTCTTAATGAATTGACATGGATAGAAACTAAAGAATCAATTAAAACCATTTTTGGACTTGTATCCATTGATTTACCTCATAACAACCAGCTAAACACTGATATTTGCAATTCTACGTAGAAATGAGGTAAAAACCTCAAAAATTCATTAAAAATACAATTCTCAATTAATATATCTGAAGCTTTCAGGACCAATGGAGAACTGTTTTTTATATGGTACAACCAAAAAGAATTATGGTTCTACTAGTAAAATTAAAAGTTTTACATACAGTCCATTTTTGATTATTCCATGTGAAACACTGAATCTTCAAAAATTCACAGTAAATACAACCTGTGATTAAATTACCAATAACATTGATAACTTTGAGAAATCAATTATTATTTTGGAATAAAAGAAAATTTACAGGTGTTACTCCTTTTATTCTTAACCATAAATGGGTTGGTAGTCACATAGAAACCTCAATTAAGTAATTATGACAATCTTATGTGACAACAGATGTTGCAATTAATAATCCAAAAGGGTTTATTGTTTTCTCACTATCTGGTTTTTCAGTTTCCTCCATGGCACACCTCTGTGAGCTGTCTTAGACTTAAAAGAGGCCTCCTCTTGCTGTTTTTTCCAAATCATCTTATTATCCATTGATATCATTGTTACCAACAAGTAAGTATTAGTTAGACTATTATTATGTGTTTTAATTCTTTCAGAATCAATCAGAAAGATGTGAAATCATATAATCCAACTATATATTTCTGTAATCATGCTATAAATTATTTTTATCCCTTAAATCCACAATTCTATGTCAAATTTCTCTACTTATATCTTTCAATGAGTTCTTTGGATTATAAGTGAGTAATTTATCTTTGATTCTTAAAGTTTTTCTCTAAAATTAGTTTTCTTCAAGAATTATCTTTATAATTATTCTTGAAAAAGATAATTTTATTATTTTGATAAAAGAAGTTTTTATTAGTGAATTCTTCTTGTAATTGATTCTTGTAGACAATTACTGCTCACTGTTAAAATCACTAGTAGTGTTTAACATGTGAAAGAAATAATTCTTTAATTATTTAATTGGGGTTATAATAATATTTGATTATTATATTTCATCAGAACAGACATAGTACTGTTGATTAATAGTAATATTATCATCAGTTTCATACTCACATCTTACAAAAAGAATCATTTTTGTAGAAATTTTCTTTAGCCTCAAGTATTTTTTGTGAAGTATTGTTGGATAAATTTTTATTCTTGGTTAAATAGTTATTTTTTTATTTTTTTGATATTAATAAATCTCCAAGAAATAATTTTGGTGTTTTTTTTAAAAAATATTCATATCAATATTTCAAATAGTTTCAACTTCTACAGGTTTTGAGGGCATGAAAAGTAATGTATTTAGAATAATAGTTCAATATACACACATTAAAGTCTATGGTCTGTAAGTTCAATTCAGGACATTTATGAAATGAAACCAATACAGCTGGAGAGGTCTCTTTTCTCAACAAAACATGCTTGTCTTCTTTGAAAATGAAAACCCTTTGGATCTGGTTGATTTCAGAATATCCAGCCATGAAACAATGAAAATATTTCAGCTATAGTTTACAAAATAAACAATACTTAATTCATGGATTTAAAACAATATATTGGATTGAGCTTCAAAGAAATTTCAAGGAATCCTTTTGAAAAGAAGATTGTTTTCTGCAAATTAGTTCTCAAAGTGAAGTTTTCTTCTTTTCAAGTCAATTTGCCTGGTAGACAAAAAATATCGATAAGCAGAAAAGAAACATAATTGACAATTTACAACTAGAACTGAAAAATATGCGCTCATAGAAAAATCTACCTGATGCAAACTCTAATATGAGCTGAAGTGTAATAGAGTAAATTTAATGAAAATGAATCCTTTGCTGATGATGATATGGATCAATATTATCATTTGGAATAACTGCTAATATAATAAGTTAGTAATTTTTTTTCCCAAAGAGATTGAGAGATAAAATAAAAAAATTATTGTTCTTGAATAGTGAGAAAAAGTATTTTGGTTAGCGATATATTTGACCATTTCTGGATCTTATGAGGTCATGGTACTTCATCATGCAATAATAATTTAAGCAAAGTTCCTTTTACGATATTATTTTTATCATATCCATTCTTTCTCCCAGTTTCTTGATATTTATAATAGGCCCTTAATTCCTTCTGAAGAACACCGACAGTTTTCAAGAATTTGAGTAGAATTGGATGTTACACTGACGTCGCTGGCAAATTGGAAATCATACCACTAGTAGAGTAGAGGTGTATTTCTGAATTACTTTACTTTAACTAATGAATTCCATAATGAAATCCAATTTTATGTTTATATTCATCGCCCATTTGAGTCAAAATCATTTTTGCAAATGATTATTGTTGGATCAGGTATCTTAAGGAGCTTCAATTCATTGATGAGCTCCCTGCGCCATCAGATCTCAGAAGTAAAGTCGGTGAAACCCTTCTAGTAAGCCTCATCTGTAGACAAGTAGACAGTCCCTTGCTTACCAATATTCCAAAAAAACGAAAAGATGTTAATAACCACGGAAGATACGGTGATCTGTCTTCTGGTAAGCTTGAAGCTTCCCCCATCGGAATCCAAATATCCAGTTATGGCATCACAATGAAGACTGAGATCAAGATTAATGCTTGGATATTACCGCCAATGCAACAATGATTTCTAATTTTGAATACCCCACTCTCCATGTAGTTGAGACAAGGAACCAGCCGCAAGAATATATCAGGTTTTGTTTCTGTTTGCAATAACTAATACTTCCTACGAAATTTCTATGGCTTACTCCAATTAGTCCGAAGTGTAAAACCTCATGTAAATAATGATGCACATCCTTAACCTCACATGGGCCCTTATGTCAAAAAAATGTGCAGAGATTCATGTCTTAACAAAATTAATTGAAATCCTTTTTATTAAAACACTAATATTTATATCTCCAAAACTGCTCATGTATCTCTTGAAAGAAAAGCTTAAATATTTACTTCTCTTGATATTGATTTTCATCTTTTTTATTATTATTCCATTTTATTGTTTATTTTTCTTTGAATCTTATTCTAATTTCATATTCTATTCTTCAATATAAACTCAATAATATTAGGTACTGTGCTAACTAAGTTCTTTAGAAACTCGAGTATATTCATTATTATTTTACTTCAAGATCTTTCCACCTACTAGCTTCTGAAAATTCTCAAGTTTTTTTTCTTACATAAGCTTCTCATTTAGTTTCCCACGCTCAGATATTTAAGCTTTATTTATCTTATTTATCCTTTTATACTTCAAATATATTAATCTGATAGACAGAAATTTTCGACAAGAATATTTAACTTATTGTACTTGTAAGAAAACTCCCAAACAGTGGAAAACACACTTCCATAATTAAATAAAAAATAGCTCAACACTAGGTTATATTTTTTACAGGTAGAGAAGCTGTATAAATATGTACTTACACTTAAAAGTATTTCTAAAGATTTTTTGAAAATCACTTGTTGACAATGTCAATTATGAAGCAACAAAAAATGGAGAAAAATAAACTAAAAAGAAATAATCCTCATAAAAAGTAGGATAATTCAGAAGATATATGCTGTTTTTGTAACGAAGGAAGCTTAACAAAGAGAAGAAAACATCTTTACAAATATTAATGAACAATATGGCTCTCAGTAAGTAAATATTATGATAGATGTTAGAAGCTGATTTTGAAATACCACCTGAACTTCTATGCTACTCCATTCTCAAAATATTCATGAAATACCAACATACTTCCTCAGGTTACTGGGAGAAATTTAAATAATAAGGCTGATCATAATTTTAATTGTATCATTACTAGAATTCTTGATTATTTTGACCATCTAATTTTTGAGTAAAAATATGCTAGAAAAAGATTCCAGTGGCGTATAACTTCTCTCCCAGTTTCTGCCATTCTAAATGAATGTTAATTTGGTATAAATATTTATACTACTTCTCCAAGAGCCAAAAAAGCAGAAGACACACCAAAAATAGTGGGGGAAAATTCTATTTACTTCATTCTGAGCTTAATATACCTAACAAAAATGATTCTGCGCACGAAAAATAAAATTAATCTCAGTAATGATGATATATTTCAACATATAAAGTAATAATAACAAGAAATTTGGGGGTAACTATCATTCCTGTGCAATAGCTCCATACTGTGCTGTTACAAATAAAGAATAAAATCCTCATTATTTATTGAAATTATTTTCTCTATTGAATTCATATCTATCTTAACTGAAGAAATTTTAATTAAGCTCATCTTTAAGCTCTATAAAAAAGTTGAAATATTACTTGTGAAATATCTCAGATCCTGCATGATGTCCTCTTCATTGCAGAAAACACCAGAGCTTTAATTTAAATTATTGGGATTTTTTAGGAAAATCTAACAATAAAAAATTTCAAAAAGAATCTGAACACATGGAATAATTAGGAAATAAGTCTAAGTAAATAGCACCAACTACCGACTTCCTAAAGATATTGTGTCAAATATGTGTTCCAAATATCGGAAAAATCATGGATTTGGTAATGAAAGTGAAAATGAACTCATAATAATGGGCCTCTTACCTACTATAGCAATAATTTCAATGTATACCTGAAAGATAAAATTTATGCCAATTATATATATATATATTTAAAAGATTTGTTATTCAATTTGAATTACTCAATATTCTCCAAATTTGGATCCAAAAGTAACAAGAGATATAGTTTTATGTCTAGTATTCTTCAATTAAAGAATTAATCTGATAAAAACAATGATTTAGATTTCTATAATTTTAGAGAATTTCCAAAAAAATTTATGAGCTAATAAAGCTTAAAATACCTTTTAATTTATTCTGAAAATGGTTAGCTAATGAGAAAACTTTTTGCTAATTAAAAATAAATTTATTTTTAGATTTATTTGGAAATTTTCCTCTCCTGAAGAATAAAGGAGTTATTTTTTAAGAGAAATTCTCAGAATAATGGATTAAAAAAGCTCTTCCTTTTGATTCATGATTCCGTACCAAGCATACACTAGGAAGAGGAGATCAATGATCCAGATTCCCTTTCAAAAGTATATTAAAATTACTATTGAAATGTCCCCTTAGAATTATTGACTTGGATGAAGAATAATCCAAGAACTCAATAAATAAATATATCTTGTTGAAAAGGTAATTAAATTTACATGGAAGTCCTTGCTAATGTAAATGAATTTAACATGGAGCATGAGAGAAACAAAACCACTTATTATATTTCTTTATTGGAGCAAGATAAATCTTTTCCAATAAAAGCTTTGTTTCTAAGAATATCGTAATTTTGAATCTTTTCCAAAGAATTTCAATGTAGTTGAGTATTCTAGCTTATATAAGATAATTCACATCAATGTGGGTAGATAGAAAAATATCACACGTTGAAATCCTGGAGCTGAAGAGCCAGCTCACGGAATCGTAGCTAAAGAAAAATTGAACAAGCCTGAGTAAGAATCGAGAGGAATTTCATTGCAAGATGTAGAGAACTTTGATCTTCCAAAATATCTATTACATTTCTTTAAAAGGTACTGTATTCTGAAATTATTTTTCCAAAATTGATTCATATTTTTCAAATTTCCTTTTTTTTGCTTCTGATCATGATTGGAAAAAACTTCAACCCAAACTTGATTGGAAAAAACTTCAACCCAAACCTTTTAACTTCTGATGAGCACAGATCATCTCACCGTTCCACTCATTAAGATGACTCACTTGGAAAAGTAAAAAATAAAATCTTATAGCTGTTGTTTTGGTGAAAATTCTTATTATGAAATTCAAGTCCATTCTTTGAAAGAATCTTTGAAAAAGAATAAAGAGAAGAAAATTGATAAAACTGTAAAAATCAAAAGCTATAAAACTATCAAAAGTAAATATGGAAAAGGTTATTTTTAGCTCCAGAACCACCTATACTAGAATTGGGTGCAGCACAGCAAGGAGGCAACCTGCAGAAGAAGGGAATAATATTAAGACTTTTCCTCCCCAGCTTTGTGTGCACTTATGTGGATTCTCTAAAAGGTTTGGAATATTAATTATCTGAATATTAAAAAATATCTGATCCAGAAATCAAAACTCTAAATAATTACTCCACCATTCATATTAAGCTCCACAAAATAATAATCAAGATTTTTCAAAAAAAAAAATTAAATGTAACTTTTTTCCTAGGGGTAATTAATAAACATGAAGTTATTTTTCAAAATTGAATATACTAACATACTGTAAGAGTTTGACATAACTAGCTACTTCCATGAACCTCTTATTTGCAGAGGACAATTGAATGGTAATGAAAATTGTGAGGCTTGAATCATTTTTTATACACCCAAATAGTCCAGAATCAATATTGAACCAAATTCATGATTATACAAAAACTCATGGGACATGTGCATGACCGAAATTCAGCATTTTTTATGTAGAAAAATTTTCATCAGAAAATAGTTAATGGGACAAAGATCAATGGAGAGAGCCAATATATTCAAAACTCTGAGACCTCTGAGTCCCAGAAACTAATGAGGAAATGCTTAACAAATTTAAAGCTACTAAATTGATCAATTGAACCCATTTCTGTATTATTAGTTGATCATGAGAGAGCTTCAAGTCAGGGAATCATGAGAAAATATCATAAAACATTGTGCAAAGGAGGTTATTGATTACTTTACCTACTGTTAACATGATTAATTATAATGTTATTAGAACAAAAAAAAACATAGTTAAACTTAAATAAACGATCTTCAGATTAGTATCCAAGAATTTACCCCTTGGCAACTGACTCTTATCAGACAATTAGCAGTCAACCTGTAAAAAGTGATGAAAAATAAAATTTCTGACAAATAATCCTAATCATCTAACAATAAATGAATAAATTTAATATATTCAATTATATCCAGAAAGATACACAATTTCAAAATCTAAATTGATATCTATGATTCTTTTCGATTATTTCAAAAGTTATGCAAAAAAAGTGAAATTTGAGAAAAACAAAGAGAATTTAAATTATGATATTTTCATTTTGAAGTGTCAAATACATGAAAAGCCATGTTCATTTTCCATAGAAATAATTAATTCAATTATGTAATCTCTTCAAAGATTTTTATTTTCATACAAAATCTATTCAAATCAATAATTAAGTAAGTTCACATGACAGCTGTTAGGATATAATTAACCATAAGTAGAAGAGTACTTCTAATATCATGGATTTCCAGTATATTCTCACAAGAATTCTCTCGGGAACCTTTTTTCACCAGTGTAAATTCCTGAAAGGATAAAAAAGATATTGTTATCACTGTTTTTATCCATAATTAGCAGTACACCCAATAAATTGAACGAGTATATGTATCATTGAGACTTACTAAATTGGAGATTTATTATGTGAAGTACTTTTATCATATAAGAGAAAATGAAATTTCATCATATTACAATAATATAATAGTTTTGTAATTGAAGAGATTTACCATTAATTATTGTTGAAACCTCTGTCTGCAAATCCACAATTTCTCTATTTATCTCTTAAAATTCCATGTATTTTTTTTCTCTGGAAATTTCTAAAGAGAAACAATATACTTTTCACATTCTTTATTCAAATTTGGTGTATCTTTTACTATAAGTTAATAAACAGAAGTGAGTATTTCTCTATAGTTATTAATTTCTTTCTTTTTAAATTATTTATGATAATTATACTAGTATTAGTTGAATTATTGTCTAAAATTGAATTATTATTATTCTAAGAATTTGTGTTCTCTTTGAAAGACACTTGTGATTGATTTTTGTAAACAATTAGTTTTTTCTGTTATATCACTGGTAGTTTATAGCTAGTGAAAGAGTAATAATTAGCTTATTATCTATTATTACAGCTATATAAATAAGACTTTTGATGATAGTTTTTTAAATTTATATCAATGGTAGTTCATAGCTAGTAGTACAATAGTAAATTGTTTAACTGATTACCATTACGATTATTAGATTTACTTCGATTATAAAACACAAATTTTGGCTATAATAGCTTATATTATCAAATATTCAAAAGACCAGCTATATTAATCTTGAATAATAGTGATAATTTCAATATTTCTATAGGGAAATATTACAGAAACAAATTATGAGTGGTAATTAATTTTCAGAAACATTGGGAGCTTCTCGGAAATATCTGGGCACTGTAAAATGGTCAAAATAAAAAAAATAATTGAAAGAAAACATGATAATTTTCATTAGGATTAACTAAAACATATGGCTTGCAGTCTACAGAATTTTTACCCCAGATTGATAGCTTAAGCTGGTATGAGAACTCATTTAGTTCATTCCTTCCAAAATCTTGAGGAAGAATTGAATTGCTCAATTCACATATTGAAGCCAAAAGTACTTAATCATGAGATCAATAGTATAATAATAATTCTCAAGAAAGTAATCAACACCCTAATATAAGCTCCTCTAGTTCACAAAAATGGCAGCTGAAATGTAACATATATATTATAAGTAATGCTATAAAAATTGAGAAAGATTTTATTTTGATTGATCCAATACATAGTATTTCTTCTATTGATATTCTTTTTAGTAAAGAAGCTGGTGTTTACCAATTTATATTTCTTATATTTGTATTTCTGAGAAAATGAATAAAGCACCTTCCTGGGTATTTTTATGTATTTAACATGAAATAAAAATATTTAGTGAAAGTTGGGTAACAGGCTATTGAGGTAAGCTTAACGAGATAATGAAAATGAAAAATATAAGCTCAATTATCTTGAATTGAAATAGAAAATAAGATATTTAAATTGAAATTATAATAAAAGAAATAACCTTCAATCATTCTAATTCTTTATTGTTACATACAAGAACTAAAAAGGCCCAATATAATAATATAATTAAAAAGGAAGGATCACATATATTTTATACAGGAAGAGAAAAGGAGTAGTGTAATAATCTCAAATTAATTCCATTTCTTAGTAATTTTTAATATATTATATTTCTGGATTAATGAGAAAAATTTCTGTATTGAATAAAAACGTTTTATTGAGAAGATAGGTATGAAATTTGTGGTAGCTTAAAGATGGAAGGATTCATATTGAAGTAAGAATATCTTATGAAATATTTATTCATTTTTATAAGATAAATCCTTGAGATAAAAGAGATTGGAATATTGATAGATAAAATTCCAAAAATACAAAATATGAGTCAAATTTGGTTCATCAAAAATGGTTTTTATATATATTCTATAATATATTAATCAAAAAATATAAGTAAACAAGAAGAAAGTCGAAAATTCAAATTTTCGGGAAAGTGAAATATCCTAAATTATATCAATAGAATGCAATTCATCACAAAGTTTCTGTATCAAATTAAATGAGCTTATGAACTTATAAACTTCAATATTCTTCAGAATAATTCAAACCCAAATTATTCTTGACGTCATTTTTCTTTCAATTTGAGTTGATACTTCTTTTGGTGGAAATTATGTCGTGATGATTTATATTCAAGTCCCCCAGAATTATTTTACATTCAAAATCTCTAGCAGGTCCTCCTAAGAATGAAAAAATTTCCTCTTCAAGTACTAAAAATGTTTTTTAATGAATAAGCTTACAGAAAGAATAATTGTTAAAATATAGCTGATGGTCATGTTTTGTAAATTTTTCAATCTCATTTTAAACTCTTTTTCTTTGTATATATATCACTAAATTGAGCTACCCAAATGATTTCTTCAATATTGATAAAATATGTAAACTTTTAAGCTGAAAAATAAACTCACTATATACTGTACTCTGATAGTAAGGAAACTCTTAATATTCATATTATTAAGAAGAATGAAGTTATATAGCTATTTGCATATTTATTATAATTATTTTGAAAATATCCTAAATAGAATAAAACTGTTTACATTGAGAAAACCTATTCAATATGCTTAATAACATACAAAATACACTAAAGGTATGATATTGCTATTGGAAGTATATAATTAGCTGGGAAGCTTTTAGGTATGGGGGTTATATTTGGCTATAATCTATGTGAGCTAATGGCATTCCTGGGTTATTAGAACCAAAAGAAAAATACTACCTGAAGCTATGTAGCTTTTGTTGAAAATAAATTATTTTCCTGTGCCCAGAATTTTAATAAGGTAAACTCTGCAAAAAATAGTAATTTTAAAGGTTTTGAAAGAAAAACAAGAAAAAATTATTATTTCTACCTTTTTTAGTATAAAACAATGATATTATGAAGATTTCTTGTGTTACCAACAACAAATATTCATCCAAAAATATGTTAAAAGAGATATTGATGGCTACCAAAAACATTTATTCAAGATTAATTTCAATCAGAGTTGGTTTATAAAAGAACTTAAATCATTTAATAAGATAAAATATTCTCCAAAATTAATATACAAGAGAAAACACACCCAAAATTTACCAGAGTGAATTTGGAAACAAAGTTACAAAACCTACAGTGATGAAAGAAGCTTTAATTCACTTTTGGGGTAGTTCAAGGGTAAAAATCATCATAATAATCTTTTCATGTGGTTAAAAGCTCTAAAATTATTCAAAAATTTGGGTTGTATTCCTCTATTAATTGGTTTAGCAATTTTGAGACCAATTGTGGAAGGAAAATATCCCAAAATGAAAAGACAAGATGTGTTAAAGAGGAAATTCTTTTATAGCAACTGTTTTTGTTCCTTTGAAAGAATAAAATTCTTCTCACCAGCTGTGATAAGCATATTAAAAACTGAAAAGCCAATTATTGCATTATTCATCCCTGGTTTTAGCCATTTGAGTCATCAAAATCAACCACTGCTATAGTAATAGTTGGTTGAAGGCTTCCAAAACATGTCAATATTTCTGTAAGGACTCTTCAAAAAGGTAAAAGATTCTTTGGTGATTCTTTTTTCCCCTCTAATATTCTTGTGTGTGAATTTTGATATCTCATGTCTGTCAGAAAGAAATTTGGGGGTGAATGGAACTGTTGAAGCCAAGATTCTTTTTTCCCTCAAAATTTAATCTTTCCAATTTATTTTTTCTTTACTTACTCATCATGTATTATACTTAAGATTTTATATATTTCCTTCAATTCAAACATTATAGTAAACAACTCCAATTATTAATTAATAATATGTGAATTCAAGCTCACTCATGTAATCCACACACAAATTTTGAAATTTCATTTGGAAAGATTCAAATTGGTCATAAATTCTAAATATACACCAAACCTGAATTTCAGCGCAAAAAATTATGGTTAACACCACATGTGCTGTGAGTTAAATAAAATTATTTAGGCTTTCCCAATTTTCATACAGAAAATAAATAAAACTCAACTTAAGCTTATTTAAAGTTGAGCTGCAAAACTTTCACTCAGAGGTGACCACACCTAATATTTTATGGGGAATCCAATGGTGAATTATTTTTTCTATGGTTTTTTATTGTAAAAAATGTTATAACAATTTTTATCAACTTTTTTCCAGAAGATTATTTCAATTTTCCTTCATTCCTTTTCAAGTAGAAATATTTTTCACAATCTTTGTTTAATTTTGATATTGATGAATTATATTACAACATTAATTTTAATATTTCAAAATGATTCTATTTTTTTTATTATTAATTACATTTAAATTTGTGATATTTTTGGTAGATGAAAATACCTCCAAGGATCATTCATAGCTTTAAAAATCTCCATATTATTATAAAATTTAATTTTTTTCTATTAATATATCTGTAATTTCTGTTTTTTAAGCTAAAGCCAGGTAATATGGAGTAAGAAATCTATCTTTAACTACAGAGCTAATACTCAGAATCATGTACACAATCTTCAAATGATATAGAATAATGATACACTCACTAAAAGAAAACACATTTACTGTGAATATCAGTAGATGCTCCCTTTTTCCTAAAACAAGGAAGTAATACAAAATATACTTGCATGAAAATTAATTGAAAATTCTTGGAAGTTATAGAAATATCAATGAACAGCTATTTTTTGAGGAGTTTTAAATAAAAACAGTATAAAGATAAACAAAGTTATTCCATGTTTGAGACTCTTATTTTGGATATATTTCAAATATATAGTAAAAATAACATCCTTTGTATGTAGAACAAGGAAATTTTCTCATTTGATTGGATTAGTTATTTGGTTTTAGAGGCAATGATTCTTTGTATTTATTTGGTAATTTTGGATTTCCAATCTTTCATAAAATGTCCTAAGCTCCAAAAAAGCTGTCTCCTGAAGCTTCATCATATACATATTCTTAATATTTTTTCCTTGTATATTTAATGGCAGTAATTTGTCTGAAAAATTGGGTATGATATCAGTGATTTATTGGCAAAGGATGCATTATAGTTTGAGGAACTTTACAAACACTTGGGAAGGACAACTTCATGAGAAGGGAAAGAGCACAACAGTAACCTTGAGTATATGGAATGCTTTGTGGCGGTTCAGGTGGCATTTGCAGCCTTTGTATATGTTTTCCAAAAAAGTAAAATCTTTACGCCATTTTTCAAACATTAACACCGAAATGTTTTAGTTGAAGACTTCTGGACCTAACCTAAAGGGTAAATAGACAGTGAACAAGAATACGCATCATCAAGCACTCGCAGGAATGGAACAAAATACCCACTGGGACTGTAATCGAAGATAGGAGAAAGATCTAGAACAACAATAAAAATACAGTTACACAAAACATTACAATCTTGTAACAATACTTATTTAAAGCCCGCTATCTGATTCTTTACTCCCTCAGGGAAGTTTTTATCTCTAATTATTTGTCTGCTCGCTTGTATTTCTCTAAAAACGTCTAGCAGGTATGAGCAATTAAACAAAGTCCGCATTCTTAACCCTCAAGGGAGTTTTTCTCTCTAATTACCTGTCGCTCGTTCATAGCTCTCTGAAAGAGCCTGACAGGGAGCAGGTACAACCATATTGTAAGTTGACCGCAGAACCGACCAGAAATACCTGTTAAGTTGAGGGTTTCTTCTCCTGGAAGGGCGTTCGTTGACCAGAGACGCCCTCGGGCTCCGGAGGGGAGCAGGACTGATAAGCCCGCGGGACTCTTGACTCCGGTGGGGATCGAACCCACGACATACTGCGCTCATCTCCGCCCCTGGCATGCGATGTAAAGCAGGCATTCTACCACTGAATTACAGAGCCTCATACGGTTGTTTGGCGGAGAGAGACATACTGTGTCTGGCCAGTCGTGGATACCGTTTGGTACTTTCATGCCAGCTGAGAATGATGTGAGAACACTTGAGATACTTACTGCTGGAACCAACCTCCAAGAAAAGCTATGAGAATGGAATGAATGAATAGAAACTGCGCAAGTGCGACGGTGCCCACAATGATTTAATTCTTACTCAGCTTTGAAAAAAATCGACGTATTTTAGCATGGAACGAACAATGTCAAACTAAACAATATTTGAATTTGTCAGCAAGCCAAAAGCTTCTTGAAAAAACCAAATCCGTTGTTCAAGCTAAAGCGTTGTCAATGAATTGTCAATTTTTTACTACAGTAGCTGATTTTCAAAGACGTATCATTCAAAATTGAGTAATTTTTACAAACTTGGGGAATTTTTTGATACTACTTTTGTTGAAAAAATATTCTTGTTAGTTGAGTCAACTTCAAAGTGATTGAATTTCTTATTTGAGAAATAGCTCCTTTATGGAGATAAAGTCAAAAGGACTGTTATATGAATTTTATGAAAGAAATTGGCAGGTGGGGTTGAAGGCGGTTTTTTTGATTTTCTTATTTACCAAAATCTGAAGATTAATTCGCAACATTCTTCTCATCTTAGCAGATATCCCTATATCAAAAAAATTATCTATTCTTCTTGAAGATATTAGGCCACTTTTGAAATATTAACCATAGGTTTATGTGATAAGGTTTTGAGAACTCTTTCTGTATTTTCCCCTTTGAAAAGAATCAATGGATTTATTTATAAACTGTCTCAATGAGATGAAGATAATTTTAGGACATTTTAATCCTAAAGAGCTATTTAATTAATTGCGATTTTATAGATTTAGTTCTTTTCTTACAAATGCTACTATTTTTGGAATATTTTTTGTGGTTATTAAATAAGATGTAATAATAATAAGGTTTCTATTCGTGTCAAGAGGATTTCCGGAGATTTTGAATTGATTTTGTGATTAACTAGTTGGTAAAATTAATCATTTTCAGATACTGTGTAAGGTAGGAATTATTGAAGAGTGCATTAATAACTAGTTTGGAGTTAAGAAAGGAATTGATGAAATCAAATCTACTCGAAAATTAGCTTAAATGTATATATTCACTTTTCATGAATGATAATTACTTTGTCTACAAATGGAATTTCATATCTCAGTCATATAGAGATAGCCATTTAAGTGAGGGAAAAACCCAACAAAATCCTCTCAATTTCCAAGATTGAATCACAGTTAAAATAATACTTATTCTTATGTTGAGTACCTGAATAAAAAAATGAAGATTTTTATCACTTGAATATTTTTATGATAAGGTTAATAAATAAAATGAATTATTCATTATGTTGTATTTTTGAGAATTATTCTTAAAATAGTATAATTATTTCAATTTTAAAAATGATCAAAGCTGATAGCAGCTAGTGATAATTGGCTTAAGGAAAATGATTCAAATAAATGTAAAAACTAGGATTTGTTTTATTGGAAATCATAGAATATTTTTTCAATAAAGGAAAAAAACTACCTGAAGTGTAAAATACAGGTAAGGGGATATTAAATCCATTTTCCCAAATGAATGAGAGAATCGGAAAACAAATATGCAGAGAAAAAAAGACAAAAACAGAATCATAAAAATTTGGCTTGATGATAAGAATCTATGAAAAATGTCTGAAGAAAAGAATATCATATAGAAAACGAGATAAGATAAGTAGAGAAATCATGACGAAAAAGATTCTGATTGGAAATTAGAGTTTTAACCAGTACCAGTATACCAAGATTTTGAGTATATTGGGATATTTTTTCAGAATTATGAAATTGTTTCATCTTGAAAGGAAGAAACTCTTTTAGAGGGAAAGTTGAGGGATCGACATGAGAAAGCTTGATAGGTACTTAGTAATGCATGTTAAGTTACTTATTACTATTTGTTGTTGAAATAAACAAATCCACTATGGAAAGCTTATTGGGTCAAGAAAATTCTCCTTACTTTTAGTTTTATATCCCTAGTTTTGAAAGACATATTTCATAAAGAATTTGAAGCTTCTTCTTTGAGGAATTCTTTTATAATTCCTAACCTTAAAGGGTATTCGAGGAATATTTGAGACTTATGTATAATGTATCATATTGATTGAGTTGTAATATAAGATTTTTTTACTTAAAGTCACTGTTTTAAGGGTAGCCTGCATTTTTATTGGGCTGACAAAGGCAATTAAGGAGCTCAGCTTCTCTTAAATTTTGATTTATTTCCCATTATGATGGATCCAAAGAGGTTTCACAGAAGAATAACCAAAATTTATGTATTTCAATTCTATAGATGAAGGGGACTGGTTTCTTATTTTCGCTCAAGTGATTTTTCTATATTATATTTCTCCGGATTTGAAGAAATTCCAGAGAAGGAGGATTGCAGCCAGTCTTAAATCGAGAATTCAAATAATAATTTACATTTCTGTTGGTAATGAGATTTTAATTTGAGGTCCACTTGAGATATTGAAGCACATTAATGAAGGAACTGTAGTGTAGTATTCAAGGATTACCAAGAACCTGATTTATTGTTATTACTTCAAATAAAATTATTTTCATTATTCCCTGATCATATAGATTATTTCTCCTCTTGCATAGCGATGTTCGATATCTTACTTGACAATATCCATATCTAAGTGGATTCTCATTGAATTGAAGTGTGTTTAATTTAAATGTTGAACCTTTGAGCTGTGAAAAGAAAAAATATTATTAATATATACATTAATTTAATATATTGAAACAATACATTAGCATAGAAATAAAGTATAAAAAATATAATATTATCCTGTTTAAATAATGAACTTATCTCTTAATTCTTCAGTAAGCCCTAAGAAATAGCCATTATATTGGAATCTAAACCAATTTCTATCCTAGAAATGAATCGTCTCAACCCAATAGGAACAACACCTTTCACATCATTATGGTTCAAAGAAATAAATATTTTCATACAAGGTGCTACAAATAAGCCTATGCTTATAGAAGAATGAATATATTACATATTCAAAATATATAAAGACTTCATAAAATCAAATTTCCTTATCAAAAATATCAAGAAAATATACTACACAAGGGCTTAAACTTGTAAAACTGATTATAGAAGGTTTTCATTTTTGTACACTAATCTAACTCCACTGAAATCATTATTATCAAAAATCACCAGTTAATTTGTGAAATTAAGTCTGAAAGGTACTTTCACTGAACCAAATAAATCTAAATACATTCAATAAAAATAATCAAACATTATCTTTAAATAACAAAACTTTAAATATGAGTCAATATGCCTAACATATGGGGCCATAGCTGTGAGCCTTGAGGTATATTTTAAATACCCAAATAGGCTACAATTCAGATTGAATTAAATTCTGAGCTGTGAATAACCCATAAGTCATACATATATACAAAGTTCATCATTTTTTTATTAAGAGAAGATAAATAACTTTTTTGTGAGTAAATGAATCAATGGATTTAAGGCCAACTTTGTATTTTACACAACAATTTACCTAGGGTAGCTCCATAGAGTGAATAAGCTTGAATTAACTCTATGCAGTGGTAATGTAGAAGATACTTCATCACCACATGAAAGAATTGTGAAAAATTTTGTTTTTATCAATTTAATGCCAAAATGATGGGAATTGAAGAAATACCATGTTACATATACACTAAGATTAGTTTTATGCATGTTTGTGAAACTTAAAAATCAGTATTCTTAAATAAAGTCTTGGTACATCCATAGTGAATATCAGTCTTGAATCCTGAATTACTATTTTTGACATGAAAATAGCAAAGGGGGACAAAAGACATAAAAGTGAGCCAGGGTACCCAGCTTCTGAGGCCTCTGAGGCATGGATAGCTCTAAAGCTTGAATCCATGGATGATCATGGCAGTTGCTATATTGACATGGAAAGGAGGTAAAGAGCAACTCTGAATTTTGTGACAATGTCAATTATTCATTATTTTCAATGTATAAGCCTTAAAAAATTAATTCAAACCCTTTTTGGACTATTATCCATTCATATATGTCATGGAAGCCAGCTCTACCATGCTATTTGCAATTCTACATAGAAATAAGGTAAAAACTTGAAAAAATCATTAAAAATACAATCCATAATTAATCTTTCTGAAACTTTCAGGAACAATTAAAAATGGTAGTATAAATACAAAAACAAAAAAAGAAACATTACTTAATGATTAAAATTGAAAGATTTACTTACAGTCCATTTTTTATGATTCCACATGAAACACCAAATCCTCAAAAATTCACAGAAAATACAACCTGTGATTAAATTTCCAATAAAATTGATAACTTTCAGAAATTAATGTTTCTTTTTGAAATAAAAGGATATCTACAGTTGTTACTCTTTTTATTCTCAACCATAAATGGGTTGGTAGTCACATAAAAGACTTAATCAACTAATTATGATAATCTTGCATGGCAACAGATGATGCAATCAATAATCCAAAGAGAATAGTTAGTTTTTCACTTAATGGCTTTTTATTTTTCTCCATAGAAAGCCTCTGTGAGTTGTTATTTAATTTAAAGAGGTTTCCTCTTGCTGTTTTTTCCAAATCATCTTATTATCCAATTATATCTTTAGTACCAAAAAGTAAGTATTAGTTAAATCTTTTATTTATTGTATTTATTATTTTAGAATAAATAAGAAAGAAATGAAATAATCGAAATATACTATTTAATATGTTATTTAACTACCATATTGTTGTATTACTGCTATAATACCATTTTGATACTTTAAATCCACAATTAACCTGTCAAAATCACTCTGCCAATTCTTTACAAGATATCATTGCAGTATTGGGGAGTGTCTTTATTCAATTATTGAAGTTTTTCTCCAGTAATAGTTTCCCTCACAAATTATTATTATAATTATTCTTGCAAAAGATAATTCTATATATTAAAATCATTTTATTATTTTAATAAAGAAGCTTTATTACTTAATACTTATTGTAATTGATCCTAGTAGAAAATTACTGCTTACTGTTATAATAACTAGTGGTGTATAACAATTTAAAGAAGTAATTAAGTAATTGTTTATTTAATTGTGGTTATATTAGATTTATTTATTATATTTAATAAGAAAACCTATAGTACTTTTGATTAATAGTAATATTATCAACAGTTTTGTAGAAGAAATCTTACAATATCTGTATTTAATGAAACAATTTGAAAGTGTCTCACCAGAAATATTCCCTAAAGAATTGTCATCAGAAGAATAACTCTTATTGAAAAAATGAATAAGGCTTCAATAAATAATGTAATACCTCTAGGAAATGAAAAAAATTCAAATATACCCTGAGAAAAATTCTCTGAAGAATTTTTATTCAAAATCATGAGCTATAGTGAGAATTGAGATTAAGCTCAGATATTTAGAACAATACCTGTATTAAATGAATTAATGAAGAAGATCTTCACCAGGGAATCTTGCTCAAAGTGGTAGCTAAAAGAATAAATTTTAATGGAAATGATGATAGCTTTTTGAAATATGCTTCAATACCTCTAGCCAATAGAAAAAAGTGAAAATCAATCACAAGCAAACTCCCTGCATTTCTTTGAATCAAGATGATTAATTTTAGTGTAATAATTACTAAGGTTCAGACTGGTTAAATAGATAAAAAATGGTGAGATATCTTTATAAAACTTTATCCTTTCAAAGCACTCTCAAGATACATTTTCCTAAATAAAGATTATTGTGAGTCCTTGTTTTGGGAAGGCTGGATTCAGAGATATGAGGAATAAATTGGACTATTCTTTCTCATGTTTTCTTCCTGGCTTCTGATTCAGGGATTGTTTTTCAGGATAAAACCATAACATATCTAGCAGGATAATGTAGTATTATTTTAAAGATATTGGTAGTTAGGGGATTCATTGTATGAAATTATTACTTCATTATTTACTGGAAAAAAATATTTTAATATTTATCAAATAATCATCAAGTAAGATTAATAGTGTACTTTTTGAAGATTATTTCATTATTTAAAATCTAAAAGCTTCTTGATAGCCCTTATTTATCAGTAGGAGAATTAGGGCCAAGAAAACAACATACGGACCTGAAGCCCAGGTGAATAAATTTCCAAAAGGCAGCAGAGTGCCAAAAAGCCTATATATAGTATAATATGGAAACTCTCTTTTGAAAAAATGAGGTGGAAGAACCTATAGTTTTATATTAAAATAAATATGAATATGTATAATCATCATTATAAAATCATGTTCTTCATATCATTCTATATTTTGGCTATATTATATTATTAAATATCTGTATTATCACCCTATCTTTATATTTAATATGACAGATCTAATATATATACCTTAGAATATGTATATCTATACTGATAGTATGATATATCACCCTTGTATAGTTAATAATCACAAATAACAAATAATTCTACCCTCATCTGGTCACTTTAACCCCTTTATAATTATCAAATTACCTTTATACTCTCAGAGATGGATGTATAATATCACTAAATATTATCAAGATTGTAATAAATATTAATATTCATCCAAAACTATTTTTTTAAAAAGCTCAGAATAGATGTAAATTATAAAAATATAATAATTTTAAATAATATTTAATGAATTAAATATCAACCATAATAGTTATTTTATTATATAATTAAATTTCACCATCCTTATATTTTTTTTTTGACAGTCTGATAGTGAAGTCTGAATAGATATCTTTGGTTGAATAAAAAAGGGTTTTGGTAAACACATTTAAGCCCTTAAGTATTTTTGCTAATTTATGGCCAAAACACATAAGTGGCCTATTTTTTTGAAAAAATTCCTCAGGCTTAATTTTGAGAATTTTTTCAATTTTTTTCCATATTCTCTTCAAATTGGGATGTGAAGATCCCCAAATTTTTTCAATTTTTTCCCTAATTTCTCTAATTTGGCCAATTTGGCAAAATGGGAAATTTTTTTTAACAAAATTCATTAAAAATGTTCCCACTTATAAATTTACATATTTTATTTTAAAAAGTAAAGGGAAGAACCTTGAGAATCAAAACCCAGAGACCCAAAATTTTGTATTTTTTTGGGTGGGACAATTGTAGTCCAAAAAAGTTCTTTTTTTTATGTTTTTTAATGTTTGTAAGTAAATGGAAAATGCCATTTATGACATAAATATAATTAAAAATGTAATTTATGGCATTAGTGAAAGTTAAAATTTTATTTATAGAATTAACAGTGCCATAAATGGAATCAAAAACAACATGGGAATGCCATAAATGGCATAAACAGTGCTATAAATGGCATACACAGTGCCATAAATGGCATTTACAGTGACATTTATACCATTTATGGAATTGTTTACAGTTCTAAAAATGAAATGAAAAACAGAATTAAAATGAAATTTATGGAATTAACAGGCATTAAAAATGACATGGAAACACCACAAATGGTTTGAAAAGTGTGATTTATGGCATCAACAGTAATGTCATAATGCCATTTATAGAATTGAAAGTGCCATAAATGGCATAAAAAATGAAATAGAAATACTATTTATGGCATCAAAAATGCCATAAATGGGGTTTTACCTAATACAAGTACTTTTGAGCTATATTTCAATGAAAAAAACTCCTTATGTGTTTTTACCAATTTATGACGAAAACATGTAAGGTCTTATGTGTTTTCACCAAAGTTCTCATGCAGGTTTACCAAAACCCTAAATAAATATCAAAAAAGGGATTTATTATATCATAAAGAAAGTATTTTTTGGTATCTTTAGAGGGAACACTGACACAAATTAGAAAAAATGGTTATTGGAAGATTCTTAAATTAAAAGTAAACCCACAAATAATCCCCCATCAAGGTATTTCCTAATTATCTATCAAAAAGGAAAAGGAGCTCTAATCACATATTAGGCTGTCTGAGGGGTTTGTAAAATTTCATCAGTAACTTACTAAGCTTAGTTATAGTTTATTCTATACTGATTAAAATTTCTATATTTTTTTGATGATCCAGTTGGCCATTTTAATTCAGAAGTGTTGGATACTCAAGTGAAATTGATAGAAGACTTCCAGTTCCTAATACATGAGAGGTTATTGTGTTTTCCAAGAAATTATTTGTATATGTATTTTTAAGTAGTTTTGAAATTAAAGAAAATGAAGACTTTAAATAAAAATTTACCAGAGTTAGATTTATGAAGATCTAATGAAACTATATTGGAGCTTTACTGAGGGAATATAAAGGCTTCAGAAATTACTTCCATATTAAATTTAGCCATAATAATAAGATAATTGGAGTTTTCAAAGTATAAGCTATGTGTGAGCCTTTGAGATATGACCACATATCCAAAAAGGTCACAAGAAAAATTCTATAATAATTATACTTATAATAATTATCTTAAAGCTAGTGAAAATACCATAAATAGGTACAAAATCTGAATTAACTCATAATCTAATAAGTAAAAATTGGAAACAAACTACACAATTAGATTCCTCATGTTAAGATACACATATGTCAATTATTACTGAAGACTAAGTAATTATACCCTAAAAAAGACATAAAATCTTATTTGACTCAGAAAAAAATGAAACAACATGTGAAATAATATGTGAAATTGGATTCCCCATAAAAATTTGCACATAAAACAATTATATGAAAATTCTCTAAAGTCAATACTTAAGGAATTAAGCTGAATATATGCACTTTTTTGGTCAATGCATATATTCATGGTTTTCAGCCAATATCTCTTGAAATATACAATATAGAGAGTTAAAAAAATAAATTAAGCACGTAATTACTGTAAAGACACAGATATTAACTTTATTTTACAAATTATATACAATGTTGATACTTGTAAAGGTTTATTGAACAAAATCACTGGAGCTGTTGACCACTTTGTTGTGAAAGTGGTCCAAACTTAGAAAAAAGTAGATAGTCATATTCTACTAGTGAATAAGTGAAGAATGATTTAGTTTTTATTATAATAATCAAGGTATAACCCCTTGAAATCAAGGTTTGAAGTTCAAAATATTAAATTTTGACAGAAAAGATGAGTTACAAGAAAAATCATCAAAAATAGAGTTTTGATGATGTAATGAAATTATCTTGGAATTTTTATTGGAACATGTCAAGATATCAGAGTTCACTCCCAGAATAGCTGTAGCGTGTATAACCTAAAAGTTATTACTCATCAAAGCTTAAGCTTAAAACTAATCATTTATGATCACTCACTGTAATCTTATTTTAAGTTTAACAGTTATATAAGTGATATAACTTGTGAATACTATTAAATTATGATTAATTATAATAAAATACACAAAGTTAAGGCTTATGTAAAGCCTATGATGTCATCAAGCTTAGAGCTATAGTGATAACTCTAAATAATGGCATAATAATGAGATAAGATGGTTTGATCATGACATAATCATTACTAAACCTTAAAATACTGATTGTTTCCAGTGGATACCATCAGTACACATCTATTAAAAGCCTACTGGACTCTATAAGGGAGGTATTTACTATGAATAGAGCTCCTTTTACTCTGTTTTTCCCTCAGATGCATAAAAAAACAATAAAACAATCAAATCAAAAGGTAAAATCTTTATTCTTTATATATAAATCTTTTATATTATCAAAGAACAAAGGTAATACTTATTTTAATTATCATTTTTGACATGATTACTTCAATTTTTCACTTGTTTTGTTATAATTCTCTTAAAAATCTCATTTCCACATAAAATCAAGAAAATCTGTAATTTCTCTTATTTTTATTTGTAAATACAATTTAAAAAAGTTGTATTTAAATTATTTGGCGTAAATTCTTCCAAAATTAGTATATTAAGCATCGAAATTAAGTTATTTTCCCTTATTATAATAATTTATCCATATTATTACTATTAATAATTCTTCTATTAATATAAATAGTATTTATATTAATATATAACTTTAATATTAGTAATATTTTAGTTATTAATTGTTTTTTATTAATAAAAAACAATTTTTTATGCCTTTATTATTTGTTGGTAACAATAATAAACTGCTTCTCAATATATTAATTATTAAATATCAATATATTTATTTCTTATATTATTTTTTCATAATATAAATTATATTATTCTAATTATTTATTAATATAGTTATTTTTCACGCCATAATTATAATAATTCTTCATTATTATAATTATTTTTATCTTATTTATTTTATTTATAAGGACATTAAGAGCACAATAAGTAAAATATTAGTAATCTTTACTTATTGTTTCATAGTCAAAACCTACACTATGAAAGCCCTTATTCTCTAACTATTGATGGATTTAATAATGGTGTTATGAGAGTTAAACCTCATTTTGTCATTTGAGGCTTATTTATCAAAAGTCTTAACATTATAAATATCTAAGCTCTGAGATATGCTTGTTTTCAAGTTATTAAATTTAATTTGTCTCCATAACTTTTAAAGAATGGTATTTTACCAAGAAATAACAATTGAATCCCAATTTAATCATATTTTGCCTTTGAATATCTTCTTCAATATGGTAAAATGAATAATTTGAATGCTATAAACATAAATATTCTCATTAGATGCAGAAATTCTTCTATAAAAAAATGCTTTCCTTAATATTTATAAAATAATAAAGATATTTTTCATTCAAATTTATTCTATTATTAAACAAGATTTTCTCTTGAATGAATCCAGGTATTCATAGATGATGAAGAGATATTCAATACTATTAGCTCATTCCTTTAATATCTAGATTAGCAATGAAGCTTCATGAATTATTTATTCTCAAGAATGATTTCTATGTCAGATTATCAAGAATTGTATTATAAAAATCTGTTGATTATATAGCTTTATTATATTTATAATATTTATATGTAAATATTATTATTTTTAAACACAAAAGGAATAAGAATAAAAAACTCTTCTTATGCCTCATAAGAACCTTAATAGTACCACTATAAAGAGATACTATATTATTATATATTGAGCTACAAAAAAGATACATAATGACCTATTCTAATATGTTTGAAGCGAGTAGTACCATGCAATTGTGTGAATCATTCAATTAAGGTTCTCTCAGATTTCTAATTTCAATCCTCAAAGGCAATTTTGAAAGAAAGATACCTTTTATTTCATTTTTCTCTGAAAATTCCTTATAGGCTTGAATATCAATTCCAAATATAGTCAAATGTTTCAGATTCACTTCAGGGATGGCTGTTGTAGGAACTTGAAAGTTTAATTTATAGTAAATTATTAAATATATATTTTCAATTTTATGAAAGCTTCTTCAGAGACTAGATTCAAACTTAAAGTTTGAATAAAAAATACTTTCATTTAAGCTTGGAATTCTGGTTATCTGATATTTATATTCCTCCTTTTTGGAACAAGAATTTGGAAAGGTGGGGAATACTTTAATTAAATAGTCCAAAAAAAGACTGGGTTTTCAGATAATACTTCAGAAAAGACTGTTTATTTTATTCATTTTTTGAGAAAAGTCTTTTCCTTGAGGAAACCAAGTCACCATGAAAAAAAAATGCTACCCCGTCAGAAGGGGTAGCAGTTCCAATCCAGCTTCAACCCAACTTCCAATTTGTTTCATACTTGGCTCTAAATTTCTATTCCTATTTGACCCTCTTCCAAGTCAGATCTTCAAGATTGAAAGATAATCTAAATACAATAAATCGAGTTGAATAGAATTTAAATTTAATAATAATCTCATATTCCATCACATTATTCAAGTACAAGACAAAAAAGTGGAAAATAAAAGATGAGGATAATAATCCTAAAGTATTATTATCTTTTCTATCACTCCAAATCAATTCATATATCTTCCTTTTCACATAAAAAATCTTCAATTTGAGTTATTTTGTGTTCTTAAAGTACTGTAGTTATGTTGAGATATTTTCAAACATGGGATAAATATCACAATATCTTTATCATAAAATTTCCTCATAATCAGTACCCCCCAGTCCTTAAAATTTACTTAAATAGTCATTTTCTATCCCTCTTTTATCCCGACTTCTTACATCATTCTCAATTAAACTAATTGAAACTCAATCAAAATACATTACCTCCTTGTAATTTGGAAACTAGCTTTCAAGTCTGGTGGAAGCTTCATAATTAAAAAGTGGCTTTGACAAGGAATTTCACTGATTATTATTATTGATTCCTCTTATTCCCGTCTAGTTGTTCTTTCTGCAACTATTTTAAGAAATGATCATCATGTTATGTGAAAAATAATTCATTCCATCATTTTTGCATGAATTTTTGGTATATCCCAAGAGATATAATCAATTTAATTCTCCTTTTTTATTATTTATTATAACATTTAGAAGAACCAAAATTGAAAAAATAAACCCATGTACTAGGATATATGTTTGATTATTTTTTTAATCACAATTATGCTATTGTAGAGAAACTATGTAGCATGACACTATTGTGAGTAAATAAGAAAAAACAAATTTTCCAACTGATATTCTTTCTATATTTTTCAGAAAAAAAAAGCAAGCTTGTATTTTAGCTTCCAAATAAAAAAATGTAGCTAAATTAGCAATCATTTATTGGAATGATTATTTTTAAAATCCATCATAGCTATAATATTTCACTGTTCTATAAAATAATGATCCTTTTTATAAAATATATATGTACTAAGCTTTAAATAATTTAAAATATCTGGAATGAAAGCTCAAATATTTGAATGGATTCAAGTTTTGGTAGTGATAAAGTACTTTTTTAATTGAAATTAATTTTTTCAGGAAGAAGATTCTATCATATCCAAATTTTTTCCTCCATTATTAAAATTTAATTTAATGTGAAACATTGATATTTATGTAAAAAAACTCACAATTTCTTCCAGCTTCCTTTCTTAAATGATTTATGGAAGTTAATAATTTGATATTAGCTAATAAATAGCTGTTAATTGGGATTCATAAACAGTAAATTACTTTGCTTAAATAGATTATTACTACACACATATAAGAGCATATGGATATTGAGGAGTACTCCATTTGGAATATAAGTAATCATCTTTGAGATCTAAATTTTCCACCAATTCCATGTAATTAATCTCATATTATATAGAAATATCACTAAATAAAGCAGTTACATCATTTAAATGTGAAGATTTAATTTTGTAAAACAATTTTATGAAGAACTCACAGATCTACCTTAATTTATTAATCTTTCATCAATAATTTATCCCACATTTCCATTGCTTTTAAATCTCCTTCATGATATCTCTAGCAATACAATTTAGCCAAATGGACGTTAAAATTAACAATATATAAAATTTCCCTGTAATTGATGAAGTTTTCATCAAGAATCAATTTCAGCTTCCTTTTTCAAAAGATATTTTTGATGATATTAACAGCCATACACTAAAATAAAACCCATGGTAAAATTAACAAATATGATTAACCTTAATTGAAAATCTTTGACTTGATGGTAAGCTCTGGATTTATTTTATTTTAATAGTTTCTTTACAACAAATATGGTAACAAATAAAGCTCAAACCAATGGTAATACTATCAAATTTCAAAAATTTCCCTTAATTGATATTTATTTAATAAATAGTTCGTCCAATATTAATGCTATTTAGAAAACTTATTGATCATATTTCTAGCAATATCCCAAATGCAAACTGAAAGTAAAATCATCAAATTTTAATTTTTTTTCTTAATTAATATAACTTGAGTCAATAATTCATTAAAGATGATATTTATTAAAGACTTTAATAAAAATCATTCTTTCCATCAACCAAGCTCAAACTGATCTCAAAGCTATCAGTACCAAGCATTTTTGGATCCATGATAAATCTAATATATATATGTGTCTAACTTCATCTTCCTTCCATAAACCTGGGAATTTTAAAATAATATTTTTCCAAGAATAGACCTCTTGGCTTTTCTTTAGGAACTATTGCGTTTTTATTATTAATTTTAGCTTAAAAATTAGTAATATCTCTCTTCCTTTGTGTTTGAAGAATAAGATGCTATAGCTAAAGGCATATAATCTGAAGTATAATAGTGAGTTTCATTAGAGAGCTATGGGAAGAATACTCCTCAAGTTTTTCAAGACACTTAGAAGGGTTACTAACCCAAAATATCTTTATTATATAATTATTACAGATTTTTTTAAACATCCCTTAAATTCAAGAAATATTATCCAATTTTTTTGAGCTTCTTTGAAGATAGGTTTTTTCATTTTTTATCATGGTGTGTATTCACCAGGGCAAATCTTGTGTCAATCATTGGCGATTGACTTCATGTCAAGCAGGATAAAAGTTGAGCTCACGTCAAGCGAAAATCAAGCAAACATTGAGCACACGTCCTACTCTTGTCTTACACCAAATCCTGTGACATCCACCAATATTGGTTCCCCTGTGCCTTCAACTCAGATTCCTCACCACCTGATCATCCCGCAACCGTCCAATGGTTGGTAAAAATTACACAAGACCCGCCTGTTTGCACAAACACACATAAAAGAGGTCCTTCAGCCAGTCTTGATGTAGGCGGGGGGTTTGACTTCACCAGGTCATCCATAAAAGGACTCTGCCTGAGCGGGATTGTTGTTTTGCAGGTGACACTGGTAGAGCCCGCCGCACAATACCGCGTGTGCGGGTGCGGGTGTGCTTGCGTTTGGGTTTGCATTGGCGTGTGCGGGTGCGGGTGTGCAAGGGCCGCTTCCCCTCTCAACATGATGATGGCGCAGTTAGAAATTTTGGATTCTGTGAAAGGTGAGTGTGTGGGTCATTTGAGCATTGAACTTGGCTTATTCACACTGTACCCAATGTCAAAATAGTAAGTTCTTTGTGGCAATGTGAAATAATGGGCTTTGCTTGTCACAATGGCATGTCTATGTCACTAAATTTTGAGGCAGTTATTTCACTAGCAAAATTGCTAATGAATCTGAGAGATTTGCATTTTAGTAGACTAAATTTAATGAAATAACGGCTTTATCATTACAAGCAGTCCACATGACAGAGCTTTGTTATCATACAATCCACAGTTACCTTCTATCTCTTCTTCAGATATAATCAAGTGTCCATCATCAAAACCAACAGCTTTATAAATATTGAGATGCGGCCAATCTGGTAAGAAATTCACATCAATCTTCAAAGTTTTTAAGATCAGAAAGTTATTGTTCAGTATGCTAGATGGCTCAGAGACTTTAAAAATGCTATTAATAATACCAAATCGTCATGAGTTGCCCCTCAGAAAACATATCACACTGTTGCTGACATTTTTGGATTCAGTTGAAAATATATTGTTCCCAATATTAATGTTTGAAACTGGAAAATACCAAGGTGAGACAATCCTTGAAGTGGGAGGACTTGTGGATTGCACGGTAGTGTCTAAGCTGGTCCAATCAACTATTTCCCTTGTTGCATGAAAATTCTGTAAGTACTCAACCAGGCAATCATAATTTTCTTGGTCATGGCGGGATGGTTTGTTATATTTATGGTCATTGAACAGGGAAGGTGGCTGTGATTCGAAAAGCTGTTTTATTTCACATGGCACGGATGGGGATTTCAGGAGAACGGAAAGGTTGGAACATCAACAGATATGTTGAAGTAAGGTGTTATCTATATCATCTATTCAGAGTTGTAAGAAGTTAATCTTATTCAGTTCAGGTGTTTAATCAATGTGAATATATTGATCTTATTAATTGACGTACATATTTTGTTATTTGTTGGCATTTTTGCAAATACTCCAATCAAGCGCTCATAACCCCATGTGGCTGAGGCTTGTGCTGGGCCCCAACATTGGAAGAGTTCGGGAATATGATCAGCAAAATGATGATTTGGTTTAATTTTCTGTTTTGGGAACAGGAGTTGATTGGAAAGGCGGAATTTTTTCCAATGTTCAGCAAATGCAGTCGCATCTCCTATTGAAACAGTCCAACTTGTGGCAATGTTGATAGCACTAATCAAATGGAATGTATTCTTGGTTAGTTCATTTGCAAGTTCTTCTGACTGACCCATTTTTCTTTGAATGTTCGCGGATTGGTGTACATATAATGATATCTGTTTACTGAGCATTAAAAATGGAATATAGACCTTATATAAGAGAGCCCATTCAGCGGCTTTTAAGCTACCATGAGAGGGGGAACCCATGTTGCGAGGTACTCTTGTCCATGATGAGGGAATTATCGTCTCAGATATGATTTGTCGGAGATGCTCCAGAGCCTCACCCTTGATCTGGTGATCACTCAGTGCAGTGATATCCAATTCAGAGGGGATGTAATCGGCATCAAATGAAGGAATCTCCGCAGAACCACTAGATGGATGTTCCATGTGAGGGGTGGGCATTGGGAAGTAGTGGGGAGTGGCTCATTTATTATTTTCGCTGCATCTCTTCTCAGGGAGCGGGCCTCTCTCAATGTGATTTTATCAAGAGAGCTGCTGGAGGTCATGGAATCTGAGTCTGAACTGTTGGTGTCATTGGATTTCCTGCGGGACCTGAGGTAAATTTTTGATTTGGACTCTGGAATGCACAATTTGAAAGTTGTATGATCCTTCAAAATTCCCAGTATTAAATTATGCATTATGTCAAGATTAACCATTCTGGTTGCATCCCAATACGGAAGGTCTTCTAAAATTGAATATCGCACTCCATACTCAGAGAAAATTGCTTGTCTTTGTTGTGGGGTTGCCCGAAGCCATTTGGCAATGGTTGATTTATAATTTTGATATGAGCGTGTGTAGTGAAATTGAGGACCAATTTCTTTAATTTGAGCTTTGTGAATGGTGCAAAAATTACAAAAGTGGTTGCCTGAATGGGAAATAAATCCAGTAAGCTTGCGCATGGCAACCACATCCGCAATGTCTGTGAGAATGGCAACACGGATAAAGGATCCTGAAGGACCTGTTGAGGTGGGTGAAAAATGGTAACCTTGCCATAGCTCTTTGAGCTCGTTGATGAGTGGCATTAACAAATAATTCAATTGAAGGGAAGTTCGCTCCTTCGGACCAGGGATGATTCCTGCAACATAGACATTCTCTGGCTTCAATCTTTCACTTGGGGGGAGATTAAGACAAATAGGAATGATAGGTCCAATGCTGGCCAACCAGGTGGACTTTCCATGTGCATTAAACCAGTCCACATAAATGGAGAAGGCCAATGCACCAGGAATGGACATGAATGGGGGGTCATGGATATTTCTAGTGCCAGTGAAGCGTCTCCAGACCAATCCATCCCAGACGTCACATTTTGGGGAATCTTCGGGAGTTTGGGATTGTTGATGTTGATGCAGAATGTCCATAATTCCAGCCCGCTGGAGAAATCTGGCAAGCCAATTTTTGAATGGTTGATAAATGAAATTTTTTGTTGGTATAAATTTTTGCTTCATGTTGGTGGTGTTTTGGGTGTGGGCTTCAAATGAATAGATGAATTTGCCTAATGATTGTGTGCAAGGGGGATCATGATCATTTGGGTCATTATGGCGTTAACAGTGGGGTTGGTCAGTTGTGACTGATTCAGTAAGGCCATTAAGAGAGAAACATTGAGGACAACATATATAGTTTTGAAGCACTGGCTCCAATTGGAGATGTTCAAATATGGTACTCAGATCTTGAGGTATATGGAATGCAGGAATGGGGGGACCACCGGAGCTTGAGATGCTGGACTTGATCAGCAGGTTTAGGGCTGGGTTGAGAATGCGTGAAGCCCTGCGGGGTATATTATACCTTAATTATAGAATGGCAGATATTATCATTCCAAGGTCTTGTGGAGGAAGGGTTTGACTGCTGCTGTATGGTTTCTGTGCAATTGAATTGAGCCCTGGTGCTGTGGAGAAGGTGCTTTGGGTCAATGGTGAATAATCAGCTGGAAATATTTGATCCAAAAGAAGTTGTGGGCACTCAGATCCTGATGCAGAAGTAGGGATGTTTGGAAGAGATTTGGGTGCAATGGTTGATTTGAGCTTTTTAATGTGCTGTTTATATTGGAAAGGTGTGAAGGCAACTCCAGGCCTATCACCCTCAGGGGAAGAGTGTGTTTGAGTTGAGCAGTGTTGACACATGCATATACACATTGAGGAATAGCGGCGGCTTGTCATTGTTGCAGGAATTGGGAGTACGGTTGGTTTGTGTATAAATATCTATGGCTGATGTGAAAGCATTTAGGAGTGTTATTAATTGGCAAAAAAATTGAGTGATTATTTATGAAGGGGGGGATTATTTGAGCCATCTGAGAATTTTATCCCATTTGTAATGGTGCGTGAGCTGCAGCTGATGGAGTGTAACATGTCTCATCTGGATGGCGGAATTGGTTAGGAGTTTAATTGGGTAAAATGCCATGCTGCTCAATGCTCATACATATTCTATTTTATCTACACATGGCGATACTGCGGTTTTGACCCTTGAGGGGTGTTCCAATAGGGATGTGTCAACATTGATTTGAGGGGATTGACATTCAAACCATGTACGCTGGCACGCCATCGTACATGGCTTAAGCCTTATTACAGACATAATGATATAACTCTATTACATAAGGGGTTGGAGTGCAGCTAGAGTCTTGGTATTTGGTTTGAGTGCAGCAGGCTTTTAATCGGTTGGAATGTGATTTGGATTTTCTCGCCTTTCTTGAAAAGGTGATGTCTCTTTTGTGGGTAAATCCTTCATGAATATACCCCTTTACAGATGTACAATGCTGTGGAATTTCAATGCATATATTGGCAGTTTGGATAATTCAAAAAATGTGACAATGGGGAGGCGGAAATGGTACCAAATATGATTACTTATGGATGATGGGTCCCCTTTGAGATCAAGGAAATATTACATTATATGGTGGTAGGCCGTGCCGGGTGGTTTCCGATAAAAGCGGAGGAGCTCAAGAGGAGGCAGGGAGGATTCTCCTAAAAAGAGGCTTATTGGACTTTCACGCAACACTTAGTTCCAACTATTCAAAGAATTTCTCTATTCTAAATTTGAAAAGATTTCATCTCATATCACTCTATTTTATCATAATACTGAGGTGTTTTATCTAGTTAAAAATATTACTGTACTTTTTTGGCCCTTATGTCATCTTTTAAGTAACATAAATCCCGTTCAGGTTCTGTTCATGACTCAAATAGTGAATCTAGCATAGAATCTGTTCAAACACAGTCACCATTGAGTCCCAACATTCCTCTCACCACCCCTATCGCATCCTCGATGAATGTATCAGGTCTTAACATTGATGTGGGCAATGCAAAGGCTCCAACTTCAAGCACTTGGTTGATCCCAAATATTTCCGTCACTCCAATTCCCCCGAATCCCACTAATACACAATCACATGTGTCTCAGGGGCCAGAAGGCACACCTCAAATCTCATCACATGCTAATCCCCAATCAAAATTTCCATGTGAGTTCCTCCTTAATCCTGGTCGGAATCCAGTCGCATCCCAGGATCCCTTTGGCCAAATTAAACAGCCAACCCTCAATATTCCATCAGGATCTCAGGTTCATGTGGGTGATGAAAGGCGCATGGATGGGGGGCAACGAAAAAGACCATTGGAGAATGTAACTTGGAGTGGTCTGTTGGAGGGAAATCCAGGATTGACGCTTCATCAAAGTAAGTCATTTTAATTTCGGAGTATAACCTTTTTCACAATTTGATATTTTTGTTTCATGGGTTAGATATGGCACCTAAAGGCAAGTCAGTCCGATCTCAGGAGCCAATTGAAGATTGTGAGTATGACCAGTCTTCATTAATTTTTTGATGTGTTAACTGATGATGTGCATGGCAGGTGATGAACTTTATGCATCTTCACCTCTGGTCCATAAAGAGAAAGTCACTGGACGTCATCATCCATATGCCTCCAAACCAAGAACAGCTCATGCCAGTTCATCAAGAGAAAAAATCGTGGATGATGAGGATGAGAACATGTCTCCAACTCAAATGGAAACAAATGACAAATCAAGGAGGGACAATTTCACGGCGCATGAGCATGGCACTCAGTCAAATAATGAGTTCACCCATCCTCAAATGGGCCTTGCCCAGAGTATGCTTGAACAATCCAAGGTCAGACAGCAAAGGAACCAGGCTCATAAAGCTCACAATGTGGCGAAACGTGCAAGCCAGAAGGAGAAACAAAAATGGCTGAAAGCAGAACTTCCAGAGAATGTCCATGGAATGAGATCAGCAGTACATGCACATTGCCTGTTCCTACTCAAAGTTAGGGATAAGGATTTTTCCTCACTACCAGCACCACCAAGCACAGAAGAGCGTGAAATTGCAATTCAAGTGGCTGGTCATCTCGGATATGTCCCCAAGGATGTTTTCAATGAGCCCTCAACACAGGTTCAGTCTCAGGGTTTCCAAAGCTACTGCAAAAATGAGCTCCACAAGCTAGGACTAAAGCGATTCACTTGGGACTGGGAGAGCTCATGGCAACATCCGTTCAATGAGCTGATGTCTATGGTGTTTTACCGTACATTCCGTCTTGCACTGGTCAGCACCGAGTATCATCATTACTGTTGGAACAAGGATCATAATAACTATGGGGTTGTGGTGGCTTTAATGGAGCGATATTTCACTTATTTGAAAAGAGAATGGAAGTCTATTCAAAAGGATGCCAAGTATTTGGTTAAAAAGAAGGAGAATCAAAAGCTCGCAAAGATTTGTCAAAGGGTTAGTTAATGTATCTCTTCTTCATTGTTAGCAAAGACTGATGATGATCTAGTTGATTATGTGCAGACCTGTGAGCGCTGTTGTGAATGGTGTGATATGGCTAAATTTCCCGTTCTAGCATCACAATTCAATGAACCTTGAGTATGTTCAGATACTGAGGAGGTACTGGAAAATGGCGGTCAAGTTTACCGCAAAGTGGGATTACGCTGGCGCTCCCAGTTATTTAATGAATTGGTATTAAAAATGGATCGAGACATAGAGTTTTGTAATCGCATTAAAAAAAAGGGTAAAAAACCTATTGATAGATTGCCAGAATTACAATCGACAGATGATGGTGATATTCCGGAAGGCTTAT
The DNA here is from genome assembly GCA_023105745.1 of Austropuccinia psidii. Lineage (NCBI taxonomy): Eukaryota > Fungi > Basidiomycota > Pucciniomycetes > Pucciniales > Sphaerophragmiaceae > Austropuccinia > Austropuccinia psidii. The sequence continues at coordinate 41,034,653 of JALGQZ010000008.1, forward strand.
CATTTCAGGTATTTGATCAAGATTGGCTCAAAGGCTGTAGTAAGATGCAGACTAGCGCCCTCAAAATACTTGACATGCCAGTTATTAGGCCGAATGGTGATGCTCTGCAATAACTTAGTAATATAAATGTATAGCACCGTTACAAATTAAAATTTTGTGAATTATTCGTGCAGGTGTAATACAATCTGAGTATTATTTCTTAAAGATGCAACAACTTTCTAAATATGTCAGAATATAGACAATATGAATTGGAATGTATCACCGTCTCCCTTAGAAATAAGACTCTATCGCTCATTTTCATTGAGGAAATATTGAAGGAGTTCGATCCAACTCATGGTGTTCATAATTGTGGACCTATGCCAGGGTGAACAAGAGTTATCAACTTGGTCAAACACAAATTATATAATATCAGTAAGGCTCACACAGTTAATGATTTTTTCTTTTCTTGGACCTATTGGTGTTTGGAAAATGGCATTTCCATAAGGAAGGATTTTAGAATAGCAATACAATTAGGGTCAAAGATGATCTTGAAAGGTACCTTCCACATGTTGACCTCAACTGAATGAGGAGTGATATAGTGGATGACCTTTACAGGTTGTTGTTGGCCAATACAATGGAGTTGATCAACAGCCTGAGCCTCAATGGCTGGGTTCCAATTGGGCTCCTGGAAATGTGGATGTCAGGGGCCGCAAATCAGGGCAGAATTTTGGGGGTCCCCTCACCATTAAATAGACCGTATTAGCACAAGTTATATTGAGGCCAGTTCCAGCTGCGGCAATGGATGCAATCAGTACTTCACATTCAGGATTATTGAAGAAATTCTCCTGTGCTCATGCTGTAATTGTTCCATCAATTCGTGCTGAAAGGATAGAGTGATGGGCAAGTGCAATACAAATTCTACAATATGAAAAAGTCAGATGGATTCAATTGGTAATGGATGCATATTAGAATTAATGCACAAATCTAGAAATTGGGTCCATTGGGTATAAACCACCGATTTGGTTGGACCACACCTTGTTTGTTTGTTCTTCATTAAGCTTTCTAGGAGGTGTGCAATTTTACTACTCATCATGCATGTTTCCACATCCACAATAGTTCGTGTGATTGTTGGCGAGTTATCCTGAGTGCTCCTGCCCTCGGGGTCTTCCAAATCCGCCTCCGCAATTGTGTTAAGCATGATGTGATGGTTACAACATATTCGCAGCTTATTAATATTTCTGAAAAATTCTCCTGGTCCTTTGCTTTTGGATGATAGGAATTCCTCATATAATATGGAATATTCTTGCTGCATGGTCGGGTTGAGTGGGAGCAGCTCATAATGATGGCTAATAGTGGGGAGGGATTCAAGATGTGTGGTTTTGGTGCGGCACAAACTTAAATGCCGCAATGCCAAATGCAAGATATCATTGCAACCTTTGGAAAGACTACTCAGGATGAATGGTGACCAGTTATCTTGATTGGCGCTCTGGGGTTGAGTGATGAATGATATTATGCCCAAAAGGTCATAAATGGTGTTGTGAATAGGTGTGCCCACTAAACATATTCGACGGGATGAAAGGAGGCTATTAATGGCACGGTGAGTGGCAGTGTATTGAGAGCGAATATAGCTATAAGATGGGGCAAGGGTTATTGGATATAAAAGGTAATTTGAATCATTTAAGATCAGACACTCACTGTGCTTCATCCAAAATTATACGATGCCAATTGATTTGAAAAATGAATGATGTAGAGGTATTGGTTTGCTTAAATTCTTGGGTGATAGTATTGTAAGAAGTGATGATGATATCATATTTTAAGATGTCGTCTTTGGATAATGAGTGACGAGTGGGACCATGGTAGATTTTGGAATGCAGCGCTCCAGCCTGAGCATGCTTGGATATTTCTGATTGCCAGTTGGTAATTAAGCGAGGGGGGCAGATGATCATGGTGGGCGTGGAGCGATGGGGGTTTGCAATCATCCGCTCCTTGGAGGTACGAATTAGAGCAATGGCCTGAATGGTTTTACCTAATCCCATATCATCCGCAAGCAGTCCTCCAAGAGGGGTATTGGTCAAAAGGGATTCAAATGAGCTAAGGACCTTGTTTGTAATGATGTGCCTGGCATTGAAAGTGGATCCTGGGGGTGAGGTGGCCCAAAGGTTAGGGGCTGATTGGCCATTGGGGATTTCTCGATCCCAGAGAAAAGCTAGTCCGGTCTTTTGATGAGGGAGGAAGGGGGTTTGAATAATGGCATGGGGAGGTCTGATCCACTGGGTAATTGTATCAGTTTTTGCTTGGAAATCAATGATGAAACAGCAGGATATGAAACTGGCGTCGAGCTTGAAGCGGGAAATGTTGGAGTGAAGAGTTGACATTGACTATGAGTATTACAGTCATATTCTTTGGGCATTTTAAGCTTGAAATCTTGTGTTCGAAAGCTTTCCATTATGAATAAAATGTTTGGATACCATGTGAAGAACATCAATGCTAGATTGGGTTTCTGAGATGAGGAGGGATCATTTGCATCAGTCATAAATACTCCCTCAACAAATAATATTTGAGAAGGATTGGATTGGCAATTTTCAATCCATGCCCCACCAGGACCACAGTGCATGAAAGTTTTTGGTGCCCCAAGGAATGGTATCAACGTTTTGGAAAGGGTTCCAGGTAGAGAGCCAATAGCATGCTGGTGATTGGGGAGATAAACAAATATGTGGTGTTGATTGTGCCATATGATAATCCAAGAAGCTAAGTGGGAATCCTCAGGATTTAAGGCTATATCACTATTTATTTGAATACGAATATCAATCATCCCAATGCAAAGTGGTTGTGAAGGGGTTGACATGATGGCTATTTTAAATTATTTGGGGATAGCTGGAAATTATATGATCGGGAGGGGTTAGCTAAATGGAATGAAGACAAATAGGCGCAGGTGGGGAACTTATATGAGAGGCAGCAATGGGGTCAAGGGGGGATGGCCTGTGGTTACGTGCATGGTCTTGATGGGGGTGGGCCTCTTGGGCTCATAATTTTCATATCCGATTTGGGGCATATATCAAGGCAAGGTGGCCAAAATGTGGGTGCACCAATATGACTGCTGGATCTGCAGCAAGGTACAAAACCTTTGGTGGAACAAGGTTGACATTAGCATATCCGAAATTGGGTGGGTTGTAGCAACTTATTGTGGAGGGCATATTAGAGGCATGCAGTCATGTTCGCTGGTGTGACAGCGAACATGGATGCATATCTTCCCCAGGTTAATTGTTGCACAGGGACCTACTGGGCAATGTTGGCCGTTTCAAAGGGCAATCTCACTTTGGGGATGTTTGTGTGTGGGCGGGTGAGATATGTTCGTTGGCATGCCACCAAACATGACTTTGGTTTTGCCTGAAGTTTTTTGCTGACTGATGCCTACTGGGCTTCCAGGGGGGAATGTGTGGGATGATCAAAGGGGGCGCCAGCCATGAGCCGTGATCCACATATACATTCACCCCTATTGCGTTTGAGGCGAGTACTAATCCACCAAGATTGGCATCCGGGTCTTTGCCTCACGCACGTACAAAACTCCGGCGAAAGAGGCCACCCACCCAAGGGAATTTTTGGCTGCAAGCCAGGTGCCACAACTTGCGCGGGGCATGTGAGAACGTGAAGAAAATGACCCGCAGTGGGAGATACCCATGCAAACATGGGCTGGGATTATTCTAATGTGGATGAGGCTGAAGAAAATCCACACTGATTGGCCTCAGGTTTCCATGCGCGAGCAGGTGAGCGTCTGCAGTCAAGCTGACCACCCAACCAAGAAACTAGCCGGTCAGAACACTGGCAGTAAAATGTCTTCCAGGCGTGTGAAAGTTGCCTGTGTATGACCCGTTGGGGGGTGCATATGAAAGCGTGTGGCTGCCCGAAAATGAGCACGCGCAATGAACAAGCAGGGCCAGTCATTGTTTGCCCTGACAATGGCACCGGATGGAATCCACTGTTTGTGTATGACCCAAATAAACAGTCATCCCACCATGACCCACTTACATTAACTTGGATTACATGCACATCTGTGCCATAGTTAGGCAGAGCTGTCGAACAAGGTGCATCAAAGGGATGCAGGTGAGAGATATGCTCGATTGCTTGACGTGATTGCATGTTACATTGTTGAACAGCTTTTGCTCTGCCCCACAGCATACATCTACAAAGGTGTACTGCGTACTACAGTGTTGGCTGTACAGATTAGGAAGGTGTAATACTACTTGAGCCTGCATGCATATAGCGAATGTGCATGCACCTTCCGATTGTTTGCATATACGTAGCTCATGTGCCACATGCTCAGCATTGCGTTTCACCTGATTTGCACATGCAAGCTGAGCATGTCATGGTCAAACGCACTGTGTGGAAGTGCTCAGTAAAGCCATGGAATGAACTATTTTTGCATTAGTTCATTGGAAGGCTCAGTTTGGAGCACTTCACCAAAGCGTGTGAAATGCTGCACCTGGCTGAAATGTCACCCGATGCTGTGCCAAATGCTCAGATTGTGTGCATACAAAAGCGACTGAGCAATGCCTCAGCATGGTGCATTTCATATTGTTATATCAATAGTTCAATTACTGTGCAATTAAAATTTTCAGCCACTGAGCATTTCAATTATGACCCGAAAGCAAACCTGAGCAATGGGTCAAGGCAAGATCACGCTGTATTCACTTGTCTTACAGCCCCCCCTTTGTTCAAAGACTATTACCAGGCCATACGGCCGGTGATCTTGCCGCGGTCACTTGTGACCAAATGCACCAGGTGCTTTTCTGCATGGGTCACTTGTGCATTGCACCCACAATGCACATTCAACAAGGGCCTCACGACCACCCTCCTGGGTGATCGGGTGGCAATTTAATGAAACAAAGGGGATTTGACTCAGCTTGACAATTCAATAAATTGCAATACTCAGCCAGACCCCCATTGTTCTTCTGCCTCACGCAAGCATTTCACTTCTCAGTTGCAGCATTCGCTGAGACTCAGCTTCAATTTTGCCCATACGCCTTGAAGCTGAGACTTTTGTGGGTGCTGCAACTGCTGAGATCGTCTCAGCTTCACCATGGTATAAAAGACCATCTCCACACAACACGCCCTTCACTTTCTTTCTCACCCGCTCCACTTGGTTCAACCTCACCCGCGTTTGTCCTTCTTGTGCGTATTCCCCTTGGTCTTCCTGCCTTTCTACTTTTGTCTTTTGCACTCCACTAAACCCACTCCCCTTACTTTTTCCTGTTTGTTTCTTCTTCTGATCCTTTCAGAACCTCCCTTCTATCCACCTCGTGTGTTACCTCTTTTTTTAACTTTTGTCAACATTATGTACCAATATTAATACTTATTTTTCTTCACGACTCTTTTCCAGACTTTTAAAAACTTCCGACTAGAGCGTTCTTATTTTGTTTCCGTTTTAAATTTATAATTCATCGTACGTCTTCATTTTTTCTCTTGATTGTTTACTTTTTATGCAGTTACTAACCTCAATTGTTTTGTTTTTAGATGTCGTGCACTTTATGCACCAAGCGGGGTATCCCCTGCATTCGTTCCTCGACAACGAACGATGCTTGTGATGCTTGCCCACAAGCACACAAGAAATGTTCGTTCGTTGTCCGCCCCTTCCGACCACAAGGCCAGAGGAGTTTCCGCCCAAGACGCCCTCGCAAGGACTCTTTTGTGGTCAACGATGATGAAATCATTTCCGAGCGTGAATGGACGCTGGGCCCCCAAACAGGCCAACGGGAACGATTCCGGACGATTAGCCCTGTCCCCTCCCCCTCCTAGGCCACCATCCAATGGTCACTTCACTCCTCGACTGGAGCGAAGTGATTATCCGGCTGATGAAGGATGGCGATGGCAAGAGGACATTTGAGCTTGGGCTGATCGTCACCATGTCTTGTCACCGATGGGATTCAAACGCCAAAGTAAGTTTTCTTTCTCCTCCTTATCTCATTTCTCTTCACGCAATAATACCGACTTTTTTCCATTACTCATAGAACAAAACCCCCAGAATCCCCCCCAACATGACTCTCCCGTTCCTAGTTTGCCTCGCGAGCAACCCCCCCGGCAACCCACTCCAGGCCCGAGTGGCACCCGATGGTCTGAGGAATTATTCCGCGGTAAGCAGCCAAAGTTTCATTTCATTTTCACTTTCACTTTTGAGTCGAGTGAACTGACTCTTACTCCTTTTTTAGAACCCTCCCAAACCGAAGAGCCACCTATTCCTGGCCCAAGTCCATCGTCCCAACCACCTGAGGACGATACGGCTCGTGAGCCAGAACCTGAGGTGGCTCCTACGCAATCCACGGAGGAACCTTATGGTAAGTCACCCCTTCTTTCTCTTCGATCCATATCCACTTTTGCTCATTTTTTCTTCGACTGTCTCCAGATCATCCCGCCACTCCTCGCTCGATAATCATCATTGACGATACGCCCGTCGGATCCCCCCATCCCCCTTCTTCTTCACCGACTCCACCATATTCCCCTCCTACCCCGGTTCCTTCCCAGGATCTCCCTCCCATTGCCCCCGAGAACCCAACCTCCTCCTCTCATTCCCACGATGACGCTTGCCAGGAATTCACTGACCTGCGACCGACCCTAATGATTCCTTGAGCCATTGTCCATGAATTGATCAACCGAATCTTGTTGGAGCATTGCCGCTTGCTCCACATGATTCCTTTCGTGGATGCAACTCATCGAAATGAGATGCACCGGGAATTCCGGGAGGAACTAAACTCCCTCCTTGCCCAGGCACTGGAGGCTTATCCAAAGGAGGACATCACCGGGATAGTCTCGAAATTCTTAGAAAAATAAAAATTTAAAAAAAATGTCATGATTTCCTCTTTTTATTATTTGAAATACTTTCTTTTAAATATATTATTTGTATCAAATGTTTGTTATTTTCCATTTCTATTACATTCTTTGCTCACGTGAAATTATATTTTCCTCAATGGTTCAAATGTCCTATTGCGTGAGAAAAATTTTTATAAGTGCCCCACCAAAATTTTGAGTGAGTATTTGTTTTTGTGAACCTCTTTTTCCCAAAATGCGCCAATAGTTGCCGTTACCGTCTCCTATATTTTCTTCTTCCATGGTTTAGAGCCATATCCATTCTTAACTGTAAAAAAGCGGGAGCTTCCCGCATGTGAGCAATCCACTCCAGATTTGTGAAACATGGCCTTTCCTATGGTCACACGCTATTAATCTTACTCATGTATTGAATTGTTTAAGTTGTCTGGAACCTTTACAAGCGTAAGGATTGGCATGTGACTTGTCGGGAGGCTTCACAGGCGTAAGGATTGGCGTGTGAATTGTCGGGAGCCTGCACAGGCGTAAGAATTTGTCAGCATTGTTGGCAACCTTCCCAAGCGTAAGGATTGGCATGTGAATCGTCGGAAGCCTGTACAGGCGTGTAGAATTTTTAGCATTTTTGGGACCCTTCACAAGCATAAGGATTGGCGTGTGAATTGTTGGGAGCCTGCACAGGCGTAAGAATTGGCGTGTGAATTCTCGGGATCCTGCACAGGCCAAGAAATTTTCAGCATTGTGGGGAACCTTCACAAGCGTAAGGATTGGCGTGTGAATCGTCAGAAGCCTGTACAGGCATAAGGAATTTTTAGCATTTTTGGGAACCTTCACAAGCTTCAGGATTGGCGTGTAAATTTTGGGGAGCCTGCACAGGCGTAAGGATTGGCGTGTGTAGCGTTGGCACCCCACATAGGCGTAAGGAACTCTTAGCATTGTTGGAACCTGCACAAGCATAAGGATTCGCGTGTGAAGCATTGGCATCCTGGACAATAGCAACAAACCAGGACAGATGTATGATGGCATGCCACCGTACATAATCCACTTCACCCCTTTTTCATGTGAGACACCCCATCTCCCGCACTCGAATCCATCCAATACTGGTGTATATTGTCCTCTGCCTTACCCCACCATTACTTACCCAACACACATGCAAATCTCCTCATTCTTTGAATCGGCATGAGATTGTATTACCATCCCTGATTTGATAGCCCGCTTTCTCGCCAATCTCATAATAGCCATGGTTTTTTTGCCGCATTGTTTTTGCTAACCTGCTTGAGCATTGTGCGGACATACCCACTAGTGTCGTGCTTTTGTTGTCCTGTGCTGGATCAGTATAATGAACAAATGTACTACTGGCCCACACTACCTGAATGAGCCCATGACATGCGCATAGATCAATCCAAAAATGCTCATTTGGGAAAATCAATTTTCCACCTGTACACTGCTTTGACACATCTCTTTGAATTTGGCCAGTCCGCTTATCAGCTTGAAACCACCATCCCGAAGCATACAGCGATGCATCCTTATCAACATGAGGTGCGTTTTTGAATCCATTCATGGTGAAAGTGAGTGCGGAAGCAAACTCGAATGCACCCTGCTTTGCCGGAATATTTCCTTCATAGTTGACTTGATCAAAAGACGGAACCCCCAATGAATTGTAGAAATTTTGAATCTTCTCAAATAAATTATCCCCAACATATCGTAAGGATTGACCTAGAATGCAACCCACCGAGCTAAGATTGGGACCTCGGTTCTGCCATTCATCTTTTGCGTTTTCAATTTTCCCGACACTTCCATAAAGACCAAATTGTTCATTCTTTGTGCTGCATTTGCGCCACCCAATTGCAAGCATAAATCCCTCCAGTAATGCTCCATTGGTTGCAATCAGGTCGGTGAATCTCTTTTCGCAAAATAAGAATTGTGATAATTCATCCCATTGATTGACCTTGACTTCACTCATTGTTGTGAATGGTCGGAATTCAACAAGGGCAATGAGTAATCCGGTTGAAGTGAAAATTGCCACACGGCCAAAGTGAATGCGTTTGATCTGATTGACATCCACAACCCTCCGAATTTCACTTGGGGTGATATTTGCTGATACTGGCATTGATATTTGTGCTTTTGGGCGAGAGGAGGAAAACAACCTATTCATTCGGGTCGCTTTGCGCTCATTTGTCTTTTGGGATCTGCTACTATTCCCGAGTGGTTGAGGGATCACTATGTGTTGAAGCACACAAGATATCAGATACTGCCAAGGAGCTTTCTTTGGCACACATCCTTTGACTTCCCTGTTGGATCCCACATGACATTGGCACAATCTGAACCGACTAAAGCCAATGTTCTTCCGTGGGGCCCAATGTGGAAGCATATATATATATCTATATATATACACTGAGATTAAGCAAGCAACTCACACTTTCCTTCCTCAGCCCAACGCTTTCTCGCAAGTTCCCTTTTATGCTCTTTTCCTTTTTTTGTGAATGGCATGCTTTCAGCAGAAAATGAAATGAAACCAAATGATTACTGATTTATTAATATCACCTAAATTGAATTGTGGTTGATGAATCTTTTTTGATTGCGGCTAAAAAGAAAGATCACACCTGACCTTGGCAAATTCGCGATCTCAAATACCTGAACCTGAAAATTGCAGTGGATAGTGCATTATTCAATTTTACACATTGATGTTCCCATGCAATCACTTTCCAATCCAACCATTTGGAATATTGAAAGCACACGCAAATGCAATATGCATCCTGCTGCGGATCCCTAGCTATCCTAGTCCTCTTGAAAGACACAGGAACATTTGGCCTATTATGGGCTGGCGGGAAGTGATAAACGCGACTTCCCGCAATGCCCCGCGTGTGCTACTCACGGGCACAACGCCTGACTCAGCTTGCGTCTTGTCGGAGTCTTTGCAATGATGTACGGAGGCATGCCGCCGTACAATTACTATTGGTACTCAGACTGTGGCATCCGGGCAGTAGTAGGATAGGAAGTCATGATTATTAAATTCATAAATCACTTTGCAAAATTAAATTACAATCTATCTAGTACAAAGCTAATCTAAAACGGGTCAATCCTGGTTGTGAGTTTAGCTGACCTGGGTACCGTCAAGGTGACCTCATCACTTGAACCAAGACCGCGTTTCGCCACCCAGGCATCACCAAAGTCTAATACTAAGCATCGTGAAAATTCAAATCTAAGAGGTACAGTGGGCTTAAAAGACTCTGATGAGAAGAAACTTTTATTCAGTAAATTACATATATACTTATTAGTACGTAGCCACACTGGCTCCACTAGATTTTTACCCTCTGAAAGTTTTGTGGAAATGTCAATTAGTGATAAAGCCCCTTTAACTGAGCTTGTTCTCCAGTCATCTGAGCATACCATCAAACCTCGAACCCCCGCCGCACAGAATGCCACTAATATACCATAGCAAATTCGATTTATTCCGAGATTCTTGTGACACACCAAAAGATCTTTGATGGCCTCATTTTTTTTTGAGTTGGTGAGTTTGCCTTTGATGCCATTAACTTTGACCTTTGTATGTGCACGTACCATGTTGTACGCAATCATCAAATGGATAACTGTATCCATTAGATCCTCCAGGTTCTTGTGCGGCTTTGTGGATATCTCATTGTCAGCCCCGCCACCTTCAATGCTGAGTTGGGTTGCACGTTGCTTCGATTTACTCAAGCAGGAGGCAAGGTATTCAACTTCTCCCTGTTCAAGTCCAAGAGGATCGGTCGAATTTGATGTTGGTGCAACCACATCGTATGAGACTAAACTAATGGATTCAAACATAACATTTGCCCAAAAATGTTTAACTGGATTGGCGGGGTAAAGAAGGCTCTGAACCATTTTGAAGAAGGAGTGTTCAGATTTTGGGAGATTCTCTGGAGGTTTAGCTGATTCCTTCATCAATTTGAGATTCCAAATGTTGTGATCAAAAAATGCTTCTGTTTCGGTTGGCTTAAAAAAATCTAACCCTGTATATTGCAATTTATATCACCAGTCAACAGCCAATAATCATGTATCATGCACAAAGATAAAACTCACCTGCCATCTCAAGGTCCTCCAGCCAGGCCGACATTTTAAGCTCTTGGTTACTGATCACCTTAATACCAACAGGCAGGAATGTATGAGCATCTTTTGTTGGTAAATTGTCCCATTGATTTTTGTAAATACTATTGATATTATCAAGCCCCCTTTTTCATGATTGTTGAGTAATATTGGAATGATAATTCAAAACGCCTGCAAACTCTTCCATGCGGGATAAAAATATTCCTTGAAAATTAGCAGACGATGACACTTTGCACTCAGGGTCAGGAACTATATCAGTCATATCTCGTCCCATTGTATCATGTTTAATTGTTTCCCTTTCTTGAAAGGCTTGAATATTCCAAGGAGAGGCGGGAGGGGTTGCATCATGCATTGTTTCATTGGGTATTGGGGGGCTTTCAGTATGTGGAGCTTCATCATGGATTGTTTCATTGAGTATTGGGGGGGTTCAGTATGCGGAGGTTGATTATCAATATGGTCCCCTTCAACATTGATAATTTCATGACCTTGATTGCAAGAATCGTTTGCGGCTTCAAAGGTACAGCGTTTTTTGTTTGTTTTTTTGGTCGCATGTATATTTGGTCTTTTTCCTAATCCTTTGCCTGGAAATCCAATTACGGCTCGAGATCCTTCAGGTAGAGATTCTCCCACCTCCACACCTGCCCATATATTGTAAGCAGCTATTTTTATCAACTTTGTTTTGAATTAGTAATGGACTTATGGTTCAAATCCATTTTGAGCAGGCTCATGGCTTCAGCAATCTTTTGACGCACATAATCAGGAATTTTACTATCATTTTGGATTTTTTCGAGCCTTGGGATTGTTTGAGAAACGTTGGAGACAAATTGTTCCTTGGATATAATTTCCACCTCCCCACTGAAAATTACATCATCTTGCCCATCATCTTCTGTCGGTGCACAAGGTTCAACAGTCTTTTCCTTCTCATAACTTTTAAAATTCCGTTTCTGAGAGCTTGGAGGCTGACCTGAAATAAAGGCTATGACACAATATCAGGTTTTGGGAGAATAGAAATATTCAAGATGGATGCATACTCACATTCTGGAAGAACTGGGGGATCTTGATTATCTTCATGTGACTGGCTCTCTACTTCAATGCCTAAATCATGACTACTGGCGATATCAGAGATTTCACTTCCACTCTCTGGGGCTGAAGTTGGTTGTTCATTGAATTCAGTTGAATTTCCCGGGGTTTGGGCCATAGCGGAGGTGGTTTATTAAGCAAATAGATGGTGACGAGTTGATTGATAAATTGTTTGAAAATTTTTGAATAAAAAGATCCAAATTCAAGAAAAAAGGTGCAAGTAAAATAATCGCATTTGCAAAATGCGATTTGTCGGGAAATTGAAGGAGGCGATGTTTTGCAAATTATTTCATATCATGCAAATTAAATCACTTACCTGTGAGACATTGAATAAAGTTGACTAGTGAGAAACCTACTAAAGTCAACTTTTGAACTATTCAACGCTCATGAGGTAAGGACTAAGCAAAGTGTTCCATTTGAATGATATGAAATAAAATGGTTTTGTCGGCGAAACAGGAGACACAATTCTCTTGTCTTAAATAGTCCACTTATTAGGTTTTAATTTGTGAGTCTCATGATTTAAACCCTAACCACAACATTGTGAATATACTGACCAATTTCCCCTTAGGTCCTGTTGGCAGAGAAGGCCACTCAGCATATTTTGGCGATTGCCTTCATCGTGTATGCCAACAGGCCACCGTACACTATGGATGTAGTATGGAAGCGTAAGGATAAGTCGTGTTGGGAGCATGTTGAGAGGCACTCCGCGAGCATAAGGATAAGTGGTGTCGGGAGCATGTCGGGAGGGAACCACACAAGCGTAAGGATAAGTGGTGTCGGGAGGGCACCACACAAGCGTAAGGATAAGTGGTGTCGGGAGCATGTCGGGAGTGCACTCCGCGAGCGTAAGGATGGTTGGCATGCCTTGTCGACAATGTTCTACGGCTACACGGTTTAAAACTATGTTTAGATCAAACGGTTTGATGTCATATAGAGTATGTATTAAACCAGATAGGTCCCAGTCCTGACTAAGACTTCTGATGAAGAATGCTGCGGCTAGCAGTGTCGGGAGGGCACTACACAAGCGTAAGGATAAGCAGTGTTGGGACCATGTCGGGAGGGCACTACACAAGCATAAGGATAATTGGTGTCGGGAGCATGTCGGGAGTGCACTCCGCGAGCGTAAGGATGGTAAGCAGTGTCGGGAGCATATCAGGAGGGCACTTGAGCAAGCGTAAGGATAAGTGATGTCGGGAGCATGTCGGGAGTGCACCACGTGAGCATAAAGATGGTATGGGCGGGGGTGTGAAAGCGTAAGGAGTGGTGAGGACGGAGATGGGGGGGCAGTGTCGGAGTCTCATCTGGAGGGCGGTGCGGGCTTGTAAGCATGCGAAGCATCGGGGTGGATTAGGTGGGGATGTGGAAGCCAATGAGGTGAAATTACCCAAACATTGTGAATAGTGTTGAAATGGGTTTGGGCTTTGAGTGACATTCTCATGTGACACATGTGACGATTGACGTTGTCTTGACGCTGACGTGACGTGACCCACTAAATCCAGTGACTATAAAGTGACACTAACGCAACTGAAGCAAGATTTTATACTGACAGCGGTGCGACGTGAAGTCAATCGCCGACGATTGACGCGAGATTCGCCCTGGTGATTACTAACCTTGAATTGATCTTCGCATAAATTATAAATGTTACCCATAGAAATAAACTCAATAGAAGTTTGAATATAAATAATTATTTCATTTTTTGTTTGGAAAATAATCTGTATTGACTTTTTAAAAAGGTTAAAAGTCAAGGCTTCCAATATGGTTGACCCATATCAAAGAGCATTTCACAAAAAATAATATATCATCAAACCCAAAAAGTAAAGTTTTTCTTGGGAAGATCTAGAATTCTAAAGCTTTCTAATTGGGAGTTTCTAAATAATTTTCAAAATATTTCATAATGAAAATTTCCTCACAAGTTTTCAAGACTTTCTCTTTTGAGAAAGCTTAAAAAGAATTGTTACTTAATTCAAAAACTGAGTTTCTCTTCATCATTTTTAACCAATTATTACATAATAATAATGGGAAGAATTTCTAGCATTCAATTTCTGGTTAATTCTTTTTTTTTAAAAAAAATTGGGAGTGACTGATTATTTAAATTTTCAAAAATATTTATCAAAATAAATGTATCAAATTATGAATTAGTCATCTGATAAAAAAATTATAATGATAGATGCACTTAGTAGAAATTATTAGGAATACCAAGTATTAGTTATTGCTCATTTCCCTGATAATGCAAACACTATATATGAGATAGGGAGCCTAGTCATTAAAAAATATCATTAAATTAACAAATAATGCTTTCAATAATATGTTTGAATAAAGCTTTTGGATGGTTTTTGAGGTCTTCTTTGGGATTTCAAGTAAACCAATGTGCAATATCTTTCAAATTAAGCTCAAAACTGGATCTAACCCACATTGACTAGCTGATTTGGAGCCTAGCTTTAGCCAGCTCCTCGCAAAAATAAAAATTGGAAAAATTCACAGTTCATTATGACTGTAAAAGCTCTTATTATGAATTAACTGAGAGTATGTCAGGATTTATAATTTTAGATTATCTCCTTGGAAATATCCATTTAACCATGTTAAATGAATTTTTTTGCCGATTTCAACACTCATTTTGAAAATGAAAACTCCTTTGGCCTACCAGCTTTATGTATGGTGCCTGAATTATGTTGAGAAATTACCATAAATTCCACATTTCATTTTTATTTAAATACTTTTTTATCCACAAAGAATAATTAAGCTTAAAAAAGTTTGCTCAAATATCTCCACATCACCATACAAGCATAATTTCTTAAAAATTAAACATTAATTAAACAGTTGAGATATATTTGTTATTCAATAATGAAACTTCATATATATGCTTTCTTGGGAAATTTTTGATGGGTTATGAAATAGAAAAAATATCCACCCATTTTAACATAATAATGTTATTGTTCCATTGAGCTGAGTCTGAATATGAAATCGAATCATTAAGATCTTTTATCCTGAAATTTGATTCTTTCAATTTTTTTTTTTCAATTTTGTGTCACAAATTTGTGCAGACCTAAATTTATTTTCATATTAAAACTTTCAAAGTTTCTTTTTGAATGCGCTAAAATATTCAATTTATATATTTCCAGCGCTTGATTTTTAAAAAAACATTTTTTAAAGAAAATTTAAGATAAATAACAAGATTATTTTTATTCTATTATTATGGATTTTCTGCAAAAACGCTTACACCATCCTCTTCCTGGTATTTAAAAATATGCATCATGTATCATGTTTCTCCAAAATTTCAGATGATTTTGGAGATTTATGAGATAAAATTTCAAAACATATTGAAGCCAAGAAGAGGACAAATTATTTGGTTCATGGTTCAAAGAAATTAATTGAATTTTTTGTGATTTTATCAGTTTTTTATGTATTGCTTTTATTGAGATTTCATCAGCAAATTTTCTAAAAAAAATTATAATTTTCCTAAGATTATTATTTTTGAATTATCTTTTTTTATGATTTTTTACTTTTGTGGTCTTGTGTTAGTTTTTGAGGTTTTACTTTTTACTTGCATTTTCATTTATGTTTACTTCATTTTATTTTGATTTTTTTTGATTATTTTTAGTATTTTTAGTATTTTTTTTCATTTTTTGTAGTTTAGCATTTCCTGGATTGCTAGTTTTTTTAGATCATTTATAGTTTTTTCCCTTATTCTTTTTAAATTTTCTTTAGCTTTTGTTGATAATTATTTTTTTAGGAGTGTGGATAAACTAGAATCAGTGTGTTACACTTATTCTAGTGTATCCACACCCCTATGAAAAGAAAAAATAAAGAAAAGATTAGAAAAGAAAACAAGAAGAAAATGAAATAAAAAATAAACAAAAAATTAAAAGCACAAGCACAAGGATAAAAAAATGAATAAGATTGAATGAGAATGAAGAAAAATAAATTTGAATATACCAAAAACATTAAAAATAAGCATAAAGATAAAAACAAAAACAAATATATCAAAATCAAGAAAATATGAAAAATGTGAAAAATATCTCAAAAATTGGATATAGAACAAGGCAAAGAAAATATAGAAGAATAAAAAAGAAAATTTATTTCTATTTGCAAATACTATCACTTGAAATGATTATTTATATTCCTTTAAATTTTCTTGTCAAAAAAATGCTTGGCTAGCACACTGCATATTTAACTCAGCCAAAAATTAATCAATAGCAAACCAAAAAATATCAATTTTAAAAATCAAATGCTACACTTGCAGTCATAGTTATATAACTATAGCACAAATAAAAGATGTAGGAGAGCCACTGAGGCCATTTCAGAAACATTGAAGAACTGAAAAAAAATTACATAAGATTTAAAATAAGAAAATGGGCATATTCTAAAAATAACAAAGCTTGATAAAAAAGGAAGTCTAACTTTGCAAACCCAATTGACAAATATTTATACAAATATTTATACAAATATTTATACAAATATTTATACAAATATTTATTCTGAATATATAAAGAAAAATGGATCAATTTATTTCTCAACTTTGAAAATACTGAGAAGTTTTGACACTAAATTAATATTCCCAATTCACTTCAATTCATTACTTGATTTTAAACTTCCAAAGACTTCCTGGGGTTTTTTAGATTTGGAAAAAATGTCCAAAAATTGAATATTGTTGCAACCAATAAATTTAAATTATTGAAAAGGAAAAATTAAACTTAAATAAGATTTAAATCTTTTTAGAAAAAGAATTTGAATTTTTGAGAATTAGAAAAATGTAATACATATTTTTCAAAAAGAAATATGGGGAATATGTGAGTTTTTTATGGTTTAGTTCTGGCTGTCAAAAAATATTGAATATAGGGAATATCTATTTTTTTATTTATGTAGGATAAATGAAAAAAATTGAAATTAAATTTTTTTAATATCATAGGGCTGGAAAAAATTTAAGTTTGGTAAAAATTATTGATTAAATATTTGGTCTCTAATTAAAAAAATGAGTTCAAGATTGATTTTCTGCACTTTTGTGCATATGAGAAATAGTTTTTTTTCAAATATAATCTAAAAATGAGAATATGTGACATTGATTCATATATCTTTTTGAAAAAAAAAAACGACATGTTGAAAATGATTTCAATTTAAGAATCTATTTTTTATTGGATTAGTAAGAATTGTATATGTTCTGGATCAGTAAACAAAGAAAATAATGAGAAATCCATGATCTTCTGTTTCAATTAATTAAATTCTAAATAACAAAAGCTGTGGCTGAAGTTATCTGCAAAAAAATCAAGGTTAGAACCAAGTTTGATACTCCAGTTAAAAGAAGGGTGGACCTGCTGCCCCTGAAAGCGGGGATATCCTTTTTTCATGGTGAGTGATCCAGGAACCCCTGGCGTTTCCTTCAAGAGTATCTTTTATACATAGGCTTGAAACTAAAACTGAAAAGAACTTAAGGACTCAAATTGAATATGCTATTAAGATTCCAAGAGGCTCAGAAACATATAAAAGGTACAAAACAAAAAACTGAGCTATGCTTATATATTGGGGAAACCTATTTTAACATGTTTAGAGGTGAAAGGAATTTGGTTAAGGCATCAAAACCAACATTTGATTCATTTTTGGGACAAAAACTGGACAAATTTTCTATATAGATCAATAAATATAAGTAATAAAAGTAATAATGAAAATAATTTGATTGAATAGAGAGAAGTAAATGGGATAAAAGGAAGGAAGATAGATTTGAGAAACTGAGCTTGGTGGCTTTAAGATACTTTCAATTTATTTATTGTAAAATAAACTCAATATATCTATAATACCATGGGAAATTTTATCTCAAAATTCCACTTGAGGATATTTTTTTTGCATGAATTTAATACTTTCTAGAAAATTGGTCTCCTTTTTTGAACTTTGAGGAATGTGAGCTTTCCATCCATAATGGGGAAGGATTTGAAAAATCAGATGAGAAAACCTTACTTCAATGCAAATAAAATGAAATATGTCCAGTGAGATACTTATTGAAACAATTACCTAATCTATCAGGGAATTAGTTTCATTTAAATCTGAAATAAGGTTCAAAGGTGTAAATTTTGTATCATTAACTGATAAAGATTTTCGGGACTAAATTAGATATGAATCATATGAATTACTGAGTATTTTTGATATTTGGAACAGTATTCATAAGCTGAATATAGCTTATAAATTTTGATTTAATTTCCATCAAAATAATTTTATGGGAGCTATTTTTGAGGGTCCATTTTGAAGGAAGCACAGAAATCATATGATTAATATGGCGATAAGAAGACCAGATGGTTATCTTAATGATACAAAACTTGGGGTTCTGACATACCATAACAGCTTGATATTTTGATTTCAATTTGTTAATGAGAATTATTGTCAGAAAATTTTTGACTTAATTTTCCTTGAAAATGGAAGGTATACTAGTGAATATGTCTCATCCTATTGACAGAAGTATTCAGCATTAATTTTTTTTCTTTTTGAATGAAGTTTTTATGAATGAATGTACTAGTAGGGTTTTTCTATGAAACTCTTGTTAACAGTAACAAATATTAAGAGTACTATTACTGCCCTCAGTAGAAAATATAATATAGCTAAATACTATAAAAACAAATTTATATAATTATTAGAAATGATTATATATAAAAATAATAATTTAATTATTATTAAATATTTGATAATAATAAAAATCTTAATAATTATAATAAGTTATAATTATTCTATTATGATTATAGTCACTTACAGTTACAATAATAAAAAGTATAAAGCTTTTAATGAGACAATTCTACATGGGAAATATTAATATTTAGCCACTTATATATAATATTAAAATTATTTATGAAAGAAATACCACACACACTGTGAAGAGATAATTATTATAGAAAAATTCTATAAAAAAACTAATACTAGGTAAAAGAAGATATAGAATTTTCAAAGTAACTTACTTATAATATTTATTTAATACAACAATTCAAACAACATCAGTTATAGTATTGAATAATTTTTATAATCTTCCTTCAGAGAACCTCTCACAATTCATAATGGATATAGAGGGAATTCTCAGCTTGAAACTGGAAATCCATGCTTAAAAATAAGGTTCTTAATTTAAGGTAGCTTCTTTTTCATCCCAATTCAAGGTTACTAGTGTTCTTCTTAACTCCAAGTAGCTTTAATCCTAATTTTGATTAATTAATTTAAGTTTCTTTATATTAAAGCTCATAGCATGAATAGCTTAAAATAAAGTTTCAAGCAGAAATCTCTTAAACTTAATTTTCATTAATTTTTCAATAAATCTTAATTTTCTGTAAGGATAATTCAAAAGGTGAGTTTAAAGGTGAATTTCCAATTAATCCTGTTTAAAAAAGATACTTAAAATCTAATTCATACAAAGATAGCATTAAATTGTAAGCAGTGTGAAATTGTCAAGCAAATCCATTAAGAATTTGATTTTGAATGATTTTTTGAAGTTATTGCTATTTTTCCACATAAAATAAAAATACACACCAAACATTAACTTTTGATAAGGCTTTAACAATTGTAACTTTAAATTTTAAGCTTATTTAAGCTTTGACAGTTATTAAAACTTTTATTTCAAGCCTTCATATAGGGATTTACCCTTTGGAAGCTTGAAGTTCCTGTTTAAATTGGGATAAAGCCTGTTTGAACTTTAATTTTTAATCAATTTCTAATATGAAAGTTTGAATAAGGCTTAAAATTCTGCAATAAAGGAGGAAAAACTTAGCTGAGTCCTTACAGATCCCAGAAGTTGGGTACCCTGGCTCTATTTGGTCTTTTTCCTTTGTCCCACCTTTCTGTATGGTTTTTGCCCTTTTATTTATTTAAAGCTGTACTATGGCCTTAAATCACTCCAAATTGAGCTCACACAGGATTTGAATCCTGTATGGAAACACCTTAGCCAATTCAGTAAATATAAACCACACTTCAATTTTATCTAAAATTCTGGTGAGTTTGCATAAACCTTAGGCAAATTAAAACTTAAGATTATTTAAGCTTGAATTTAACAATTTGAAAAAATGTTAAAAAGGTTTCAATTGTACTGTTAGAGTCTTAAATATTCTGATAACATAAGAAATAGACAATTTTGGGTATAACACCCTATGGGTCTACCCTACGTTATTTTTGGTGTAGAATGCAAAAATAAAATAATAATTATAAATTTGTTTATCCAAAATGAAGTTATGCTTAGTTTTTGTTATTTTTTGTTTTAAATTCAATTGATAAGTCTGTTTAAGACTAAATAAACTGTATAAAAATTTATTTGTGGATTTATGTTTATGTCATACATATCTCACAGGTTCACAGTACCTTTAGGACCAATTTTTGATATTATTCAGCTTCAGGAGTGTATAAAAACACTTCTTGAACAAATTTTTATAGTATTTTGATTTTTATAATAAAAAATAGACTGTGAGAAAGGGCTGGCTTTCTATGGAGTAACACTAATGAAAAGTTAAAACTACTAGGTCCTGGCTAAATTTGAATATAGGAGAAGACAATGAGCTTTCTCACATAAGATCTGGCTTCTCCTGTCAAAATGACAGCTTTTCTTATGAGATTCCAAGGATGATAAAATTTGAAAAATAAAATAAAAACAAATTATAGGTATGAGAAAAGTAGTAAGTCATGAAATTTTCTCCCCCATTTCTGAAGCAAAATTCCTGATTCTTGATGGTTTGTAGATTCTTCTGATTTGGTAGAATATCATTTTTGGGTCTTTTTATTTGCTTCACTATACAATGAGGTAATATTATTTACAAATATCAATAGATTAATTGCTTAACCAAATGTGGAAGACATAATTCCAATTATTTGGGGCCTGATAGCTTTACACCTTGAAAAAAACCAAACCTATTTACATAAATTTAATTGAGGTTTTTCACATTCCCTCATCCCTCAAATGGTCTTTTGGGCCTAAAATTGATCTTAAATTACTTATATAGAGCCATCATTGAAAAGAATATTTGTCTTCTTCTAACCACACCGAGATAGATGTAATATAATATATAAATGAAGAAAGGATGGATGAATTTTTTTGTAGATAGCCTGTTAAACTACAGAATAAGAAGACTCAGAAGTAATAATATATCAGTATCAAATCAATATTATGGTGCTGAATATTTCTTTGATAGAAAGAAATACTCATCCATAGGGTAATTACCTACTTGATTTTGTGTGAAAAATTTGATTTTGAGTGTTTTCAGATATCATACTTGGTATATATTTGAAAAGTAACCATAATTATTCCACAAACTTCTTATGTCTCTCTATTGAATACCACCTTCAACAATTGTAATTTTGGGTGGAACTTGGTCAAATATTTTGAGGTATTTTATTTTTGGGCTAATATTTAGGGGTTTAAGGATTAAATCTTTTGAGCTGCTTATTGTTTTACTTTTGTTAATTATTAAAGTCCAAATTCAGGGTTAAAATATCACTTTGGATAATTGGTATATTTCATAAAATACCAGGTAGAAGTTATAACTTTATCTTGAGTGCAAATTCCATCTATGAAAGCCATTATATGCCCAAATATACTACAAAAATACTTACTAATAGAGATTTTGGTATGTTTCAAGACTAATTGAGTATTGGAGTGTTTAGTTATACTAAGCTCTTTGGCATACAAATATCCTTAATAACAACCAATGAAAATTTCAGCATGCATCCCATGGGTGTTTCAGATTGATGAACATTCTTTATATTTTATGTATAAAATTCACTTTATTTTAATTCATTTAATTTATACAAAAACACCAGTTAAATTTTCAAGTTAATATCAAATACTAATTAAAGCTATAGTTTATTCTGTTTTATTATAATATTGAATATTGAACAATTTTTGGGAGAATAAAAATGTAAAAATTTGCAAATATTTCCAAATTACACCATTCTCACTTTTTGGTAATAGATTCTATTTTTTAATGAGGTGATAAAAATCATTATAAGTATTCCTTTTTTTCCAAACCGTAACAAACCTATTTTTATATTTATTGAGGGTTTTAATTCTGCAAGCTACTCAACCTTATAGTATTTTGCATCTCAGTTTATTTTTTGAATAAGAATTCAATTTAAGCCATTAATAATCATCTGGTACTCAGTTTTTATATCATTTAACATAAATAAAAAGAAATAAGAAGATCAATATAATAATCAAATGTAATATTTTTTAAATTATTCACAAAGATGAAATTGATCTAGAAGCTAGAAAAGTGCTATTTTCTTGAATGTGTTCATGAAAGCTTCTATGAGTTAAGTCCTCATGATATTTCTTTTTCAAGGTAGACAGATGCATGAATAAACCATGAAAATAATGAGTATTCTGAATTATATATCACGTATATTCTCTTTTATAGTGATATCTCTTGAAAGAAAGCATCTGAGATGCATAATAAGAGGTATAATGATGAAATAAAACATGAGCTGAACCTTTCAGCTATTCTTATTTGTCTAATTTAAATACCTACCTCTCCTTGATTCATCTTAAATAAGTAAGGTCTGACCTCCATGATTCACATATATTGTAATCTTCAATATTTATTCATTTACTTGATAATTAAAGTATTTGCATCCATTCATATATTAATATTAATTCCTGTGTCTTGAATTTGATCTGGTTTTAATATCAACTTCCTTTCTTTAAATAACTGAAATAAGACATTTAACTCATCAAGCCTATAAATTTTATCTCACATTTTCTTACCCAACCTATATGGCTATCAAATTACAAGAAATCAACTATTCAAGCTAAATTATATTTTTCCTCCATCCCCAATCCTTGACCAGCTCAAAGGATACTCATCCAAATATCTATTATACCAAAATATTAAACAACATTGACATCAAATCAACTGTTATCCAGCTCTTATCACCTGATATCTTTTTCAAATTATTTATATAGAAAATATATAATACTTGGCTATATAAATATAATTGGATTTTAAAAGTAATTTTGTGAAAGTAAAATCAAAATAAAAGAATATTTTTGTATAATCTTAAGTGTGAAAGATAATTCTTACATTTAAAGCTACTAAGAAATATTATAAAATATCATAATTATTAAATAATTTTAATGAGATAGAAAGATATATTAAAATATGAACAATTAATATATTTAGCTAATAATTCTTGTTTCCAAAAAACAAGGATTGAATTCAAACCAATATTAATCAAATTATAATATTACTAATATTATCCTTTTTCAAAAATAATGTAGTAAAACTATATTATTTTTACATTAATTGTTCTAAAACCTAAGAAAATTGTACTTTAAAAAAGGGAGATATTTGGGAACCAAAAAATCCTAAAATACGCCCTTAAAAAAAGGCTTATTGGGGAAAAATAACTGACCATTTTCAGGAATATTTCAAGTCTTATTTCATTACCAAATCATTTTTTTCAAGGAAAAGAATTATTTGTTATCACTCAAACCATATTATCTCCAAAAATTAATAGAAAAATAATTAAAAATATTTCTTAAATGCATAATTCACAAACCTAGATCTCTCACAGAATACCTTGGAAATTCTCTCCGACCACCAGAAGCTATTTCATCATATAGAGGAATCCAGGAACTATCATTGTGTCAGGATTATTATATAACTAATTTTAATCAAATATATATTTTTAAAGATCGATGTAATGATAAATATCTGGTACCACACAAATCTATACATCATTACCCAGTTTATGAAGAGGATTATCTTTTTTCTACTACAAACAGTCACTTCAAGCAGCTATTTTTAAAAAACAAAGAATCTTCCCTTTTTTGACATGATTAATTTATTCAACTTTAAAAAAACAATAAGCTTATTCACAGTAATAACCTGCACTACAGATTTCAGTGGGTCTATATCACCTGGGATCAAATGTTAATGGGGCTTAAATTGCACAAATGGAACAAACAATTTCATTATACTATAAAACTATATTCTTGAGTACCTTTAGGTTCATTGAGAAATATTCTGAATTTAAAAAAAGGATTATATCATTTCCAAATTATCAACAGAATCTTGAAAGCTCCCAGGTTATTCAGAGAGAAGGATTTCCAGTATGTATTGGATTTGTTGCTGTAACAGCCATACTAATGTAAGCTTGAAAAAAACAATCATTATTTGACATTATTCCACCCTATAATTGAATTCAATACAAAGAGAATACAAATCATTACACTCTATTACCTTTAAAATAATAATAATTTGAAGTTTATACATTAAAATGAGAGTTTCAATATAAGATACTATTTAAGCTGATTTTTAATTATTCAATTCTCTAATTTATATATTTTTCTGATGTTATACTACATGATAGCACCAAGTTATTAATTTTCATAAGATGAAATATCTTGATAAATACAAAAAATGATAATAATGTAATATTTCAAAGTCTTGGGGAAATTTCAGGATTACTTTATATTTAATCTATAATAGACTTATATATAGGTATAATCATCAGTGTGTCATGTCAAAGTAAGCTAATTAAGAGTATTAAAAAAATTTCTATTGGATAAAAGTGTTAATGAGTCTTCTGAAGTCACTGATTACACTAATAATGGATTTTCTTATTATAGTAATTAAGACCATAATCAGAGTTATATTTAATTCAGGAACTATAAGGGCTTTTTTATGTCTGAGAAGAAAGTATGAGCCTTAGAGGTAATTTGACTTACTGAAAAGGTCCCAGAATATAATATGAAAAGAAAAATAAGAATTTTGAAAAGAAAGTTATAATTTTTAGAAACTTTTTTATGAGATAAAATTAAAATATATCTCAAATAATAATAATAATGTATTTTACTTGTAAATTTTTTAAAAATTACTTATGAACTAAAAAACTTTCCATTAATTAAAGAAAAAGTAAATTTTTTTACAATTATTAGATTCCACATTAAAACTTCCTCAGGTCAAATTTGGGTAAAAATTTTGTAACAAAATTATTTCAAGTTTAGGAGTGAAAAATGGAATTTCACTGGAAAATTTTCAATTAAATTAAAGTTAATGTAAAACACACCACATGCAATGGTAACCATCAATTTTTGTGTTCAAATTGAGGTATGGTGTTTATTATACAAGCTATGGGGAATTAAAGTATTTGAAATTTAAATTTTAGAATGTGAACATGTATCAGATAAGTGAGCTTAAATTGAAACATGAGAAATTAATAATTACAGTTATGTGATGTAGTTTTTCAATTTAATTACATATGTAAAATTTCAAGTATAATACATTATGAGGAATTAAAGAAAAAATAAATTTGAAATATTTGAATTTTATAGGGAAATGGAATATTGGCTCATTGGGTGCCAGAATCCCTCAAATTCCTTTATGCAAGGTATGGTATGTCACAATTAATGTAAAAGCTCATTAACTTTGGTCTGTAATTGTTACAAAGGCTCTGTTACTCAATTGATGATGAGGATTTGGTACCAGCCATGGACGGTTTTACTGTTTCCAAGAGCTTAGAACAGCCCTTAATTGGAACAAACCTCACTAAGGAAGCTTAAAATCTTTTGAAGGGTCCTTACACAAATTTCAACATGGTTTGGAAGCTTTTGACAAACTATTACAATAGTTATGGATAAAACAAGCCTTTTAAGGTCTGAAACAGGGATAAACAATGCCATAATTTGATTTTCTGTTTTCAATATTTTTCACACAACTAGTGAGAGAAATTTTTGTTTTTAAAGGAAGAAGGATGGTGGCTATCAAAGAATTTCTTGTTTGCCCCAAATTCTCTTTTCAGCTTAGAGTCTCTTTGTTTTATTAATAACTTAATAACCATTAAGACAGCTAATAAGTATTCCTAACAGCCATCTTTAATCATCAAAATAATAATAAAAAAATGAAAAAAAAAACATAATTATTTTAACCCCTGTAGCTTCTTCAAAAGTTTAATCAAGAATTATTCATCCCTGTATGCTTTGTCACTCTGTTTCCAAATTCCCCTTGGGAACTCTTGTTTAGCTTTTTCTATTTGAAATATCAGATCTCTGATATTTTAAGTGATTAATCTATTGAATTAATTTTCTAAATTACTTCCAAAGGAATTATTCTTTTAGAAATTATTTCTTAGCCTTAAATATCTCTTTCACAGTTCTTTTGGTAAAACAGTAAATATTAATGATATTATTTTTTTGAACCTCAGAAAGTATAAATGAGAATTTTAGGGATGTTTTCTCCTTATAGCAATTTTTCTAACTATTTTTTAGTAATTTCATGTTATAAAAATTCTGAGGACAGGAAAATCACTTGATTTAAATTGAATCTTCAGATCTGCCCCTTAAAGAAAGAATAACTCTGTAATGACAGATCTGATAAGATGATATAGGTTTTCTCCTAGGGAAAAATCCTTATTTTATATCCAATTTGGGGTGTAAAGATATGGATAACCTTTTACCACATTGATGAAGTGAAGGCTTACACTATTTTGGCGCTATTTTGGCTCAAATAGATTAATAAAGTCTGTATTGAATCTCAAATGTGGCTTTAAAGCCAAATATCATCATCTCCACCCATACAGGGTGAATACCTTTACCAATGGAGGGTGTAGGCATTTTCTGACCTCCAAAATGTGTCTTAAACTGTACAGAAAACATTTAGAAGAATTTAATTCTCCAATTGATTATTTATAAAGCTATGAACAACATTTGTATCAATTTGACAGCTCATAATCAAATTTCTTGGAATAATATTCCACAATACAAGTCCTTCAAGGAAGATGTGGGATTATAGCCTTAGGTACTTGATATATTTGTCAACTTTAAAGATAAAGGGCTTTGAAGAGTCCCAGAAGTCAAGATAAATTTATCTTGAATGACTTCTATACTTTTGATCCACTTTTGTTGAGGTATTGTACATATATACAGGCTCAAATTATTTTTTACTTTTTTTAACATGATAGTTTTCAAGTTTCAAGAGAAAAACCTAAATACCTTTTGATATTTGTTTTATACAGGGGTTTTGGTTGTATCATTGGGTATCCCACTATAGCCCTTGACTAAGATATAAAATTTGGTGTGTCTGTAATCAAAACTTTGGAATTTGGATGACAGGTGAGAATAACATGTTTTCTTTCTTACTATTTTCAGTGGTATTAGCATGGTATTTTTTGTTATAGAAATTATTAAGACTCAATAATATTACCATGAGGTATCCTATTTGAGCTCTTAAATACAAGGCTCAATTGTTTGAGTCTGTGTGAGCCTTAGAGGTATTTTCATATACCCAAAAGACCACAAAATAAAAATTAAGATACAAATATAAATAAAATAAATTTATTTATATTATAAAAATAAAAAAATCGAAATATAAATACAAATTTATATTTAAAAATCAAAATTTCATTATAATTCAAAAATGAAATTACAATCAAATTCAAAATTATGAAATTATATTTTTACTTGTAAAAATTAAGTAAAAATGAATTTTTAATAAAAATTGTGAAATTAAAATATTTTTGGTAAAGATTTACATAAAATATATTATAACTTTTTATCCAATAAATAAACATAAATAAATTATCTCATCATTGGATTTCTCATAAAAAATAAAGTGGGGTCACCTCTGGATGAAATTTCTGTAACTCAACTCTAAATAAGCTTAAATTAAGTTTTTAGTATTTTCAATAAAAAAATATGAAAATCCTCAAAAATTTAATTTAATTCACACCACATGTGGTGTTAACCATCAATTTTTGTGTTAAAATTGAGGTGTTGTGTTTAGTTTAGAAGTTATAAGGAATTGAAGTATTTTCAATTGAATTCAATTAAAATGTCAAAATGTGCGCATGTATTACATAAGTGAGCTTTGATTTACATATGAGGTATCAATTATTACTGTATTGTACTGTACAATTCAATTGAATTACATATGTAAATTACAAGTATAATACATGATGAGGAATTAAAGGAAAAAATAAATTGGAAAGATTAAAATTGGGGGGGAAAAGGAACTCTAGCTCTAAGGGGGAGCCAGACCCCCAAATTCCTTGCTGACTGGCGTGGGATGTCAAAATCCACGCAAAAGTTCATTAATTTTGGCCTGGAATTGAGTCACAGGGTCTGTGACTCAATTGATGATGAGGTTTTGATACCAACCAGGGTGGTTTTAACGGCTGCCAAGAGGGTAAAACTACCCTTAAGCTAAAACAATGTTAGTAAAAACAGTTTTGGCTGGTTTCTAGGCCTCTTACACACATCCTGACGTGTTTTGAAGGCTCTAGACCAGGTATTGCTATAGTAATGGCTGATTTAAGGGTCTAAAATGGCTAAAAATGGCTTAAACCAGCCCTTTTTTAGTCTGAACCAGGGTTCAATGATGCCATAATTGGCTTTTCTGTTGTCAGACTGTTTTTCACGACTGACAAGAGTAAATTTTACTTTTGTAGTAAGAAAATTAATGGCTATAAAAGAATGTCTTCTTTGCCCCACTTTTCTCTTCATGTTAGAATCTTTTCCTTTTATAATTAGTTTAAACACTGTTAAACCAATCAATAAAAGATTCCAACCACCTTTTTTAAATCAATTTAAACCTTTTAACCACGTTAAAAGATCATTATAATCATTTTTTGTACCTCTTATAATCATTTTTACCCCTGAACCACCCCAAAAGTGAATTAAAGCATCTTTCATCACTGTTAACTTTGTCACTTTGTTTCCAAATTCACTCTGGTCACTTTTGGGCTTTTTTTCTCTTTAATATTCTTTTTAAAGACTTTGTTCTTTAATTGATTGCTTTCAGTTCTTTGCTCAATTAATTCCAATTGAAATTGCTCTTGAAGAAATTTCTTTTGTAGCCTCAAATATCTCTTGTAGAGTATTTTTGGATAAATTTTTATTGTTGGTAAAACAATAAATCTTCATAATATTATTTTTTTATACTAATAAAGTTATAAAAAATAAAATTAGCGTGTTTTCTCTTCAAAATAATATTTCTTACTATTTTTAATTGATTTTTACCTTATACAAATTTTGAGGACAGGAAAAGTACTTGATTTTTAATCAAAGCTTCATATCCACACCTTATAGTCTGTGACTCAAATAAAATCCTTCATATGAGCATTTAAAATGTAGCTCTATTTTTAGTAAGAGCTTATAGACTCAATTAATTGGTTATTTATTATATTTTGGTGATAACAATAATGTTCTATTTAAGAGAGAAATTTTCATTTCATATTGCAAAGTCTACTGGTTGTATTTAATTCATTTTTATTTTAAAATTTATGGAACTATTACTTCTTTATTTGTATTAATAAATGAAATAGATTTGTATTTCCCTTATTTAATTAAATAACATATGTTATGATATTTCTTGGGTTCTGTGTTTTCTCCAGTCTTGATTCTCAGAAAAACAGAAAAGATAATATTAAGGATCTTTGTATTTAATTAATTCCTTCTAGGGACTATAATGCTATCAATAGAAATTGAATTATGGACTATGCTTGGATAAAAAAGGTTTTTCAATCTTGAATATTCTCAAATATTCATTTAATGATTTACTCATTAGATTTAACCATTCATTTAGGGCTATAACTATAGCTCTATTTTAATGACATTATGTAGTTGAAATCTCTTTATAATTGATTTCTATTGAAGGGTGTCAGCTATAGTCTATAAATTAGCTTTGATACAGTAAGAAAAATCCAAAAATATGATTTTTAAATGGTAAAATATCTAAATATAAACTATGAAGGTCTCTACTATTTAATTAAAAGGATGATTATTCTACTGAAAGCCCTGGCTTCTTTAATTATCAATTGGGGTATTACGATAATTAGAAAATTATTGAGGCTACAATTAAAGAATTAAAATATTGGTTTTAATCCCTTGTAAGAAATTATAAAAATGTAAAAATAAGCTTGTCAGAGGATGGGTCCTTTTCAAGGGGGGAGCCTTTTCTTATCTTAAATAAGGGTTTTAATAGGTATATGACATGCTTATATTCTGATAGAGTAATATTTTCACTCTTCTTGTTTCATTGCGGTTTAAAACAACCAATAACACCTGAATTTGTGCCCATATGTGGCTTTGAAGCCAATTATCACCATTTTTCACTCATCCAGTATGAAGCTCTTCAGAGAATTGGTAAATTTGTGCATAATATAAAGTTCAGGAAAAATATGTTCCTGTACAGAACATATATTGATTCCCCTTGTTGTTGAAGATATTAGCAGTCAAATTATAAACATCATTGTGATTACTTTGATGCTTCAAAATTTGCTTTTATGGAATATTATTCCACCCTATCACCCTGTACAAGAAGGAGTGGTATGATATATTCAATAATCTTAGTAATTTACTGAGAGTAATCCTTTCGAGGCCTTTGAAATTTCTTAAATCAATTATATCAGAAAATATCCCAAAATACTACTTGGTTTGAATTTTAACCTAAAAGCCGTTATAAAATTGTCAGTTTTTAATATACAGGGCTCAAAACTAGCTCAAATTATAGTGAAAGGTAATATTCAAAGATAAATTCAGTTTTTCACTTACTATGGCCCAAGTATTGCCAATCGGTTTAGGCTCACAGTATCTTTCATTTTCTTCAAAATAGTACTTTTATGGTTTTAAGAGAAAATTCTTGATAGATTTTTATCTGAATGAGATATAGGCGTAATGATAGTATCATCTTTTATATTAAAAAATCTCCCTTCAAGAAAGATTTATACTTGATACGCTCCTTCCCAAATCTGTAGAAAGCAGATTAGAGGTTAAAAATAGTATATTTCCTTTATTGAGATAAGGGGTATTGGTGTGTTATCTTTTGATCTAGTGAATGTAAATCCTTGAAGCTATTACCATTTTATATCCCAATTTAACAGCTCCAATTGAAGCTTCTAAATGATGGATCTATGACACAAATGGAATATTTTAGAGGAGAAGTAAAATTGTGGCTTATACTCATCATGAGTTTACAACCTTAATAAATTGTCGAACTGTTATTTATTGGTTATGAGAATAATACTTTCTGAGATGAGAATATTCCCTCTTTCAGATGATAACATTCATGGAATTCTTTTCTTGAGTTCTGGTTATTCTTTTTTGAACTCCTTTTAGACCCAAATTCGGTTTAATAAAGGGTGAAGATATTTATTTCACTTTTTTCATTTGATATAATATTTAAATATATTTTGGGCCTCATTCTTGTTATTTATTTTATAGCTACAGGATGAATATGTGTTAGGCTTAATTTAATAAATATAAGCTCATTTAATAAGATTATAACCACTGTAAATACTCCTTGTGATAATTGATATTACCTAAAGAAGGTTTTTCATACCTTGTCTTCAAAAGCATATAGCTACCCTAGAATTACAACTAAAGCAAATGTGAGATTGGTCTTTAAAATATCATTTTTCATTTTTATATCAGGTAATTAGAATACCATCACTTAATAAAAACTTTATTTTTGATTATCTCTCTTGTGAAATCTTATTTTTGTCAAAAAAATTATTTTAAACCTCAGAGATCAATTGGGAGGATTTATTCCAATATTTTTTGGAAAAAATATGATAATTCCTTTTTTCTAAGAAATTAGAAGCTAGTTGTAAGTTCTATTTTTAGATTTTGATTAATCTTGAAACAAAATAATCAACAGAATCATCAAAGATAGTAGACTTTTATCAAGTCTGGAATCATGGATTCATGATACAAAAAATCAAAGCTCGTTTATTTTCTCATATATTATTTATGGGCGGACCAAGAGATAAAATAAGGTTCTATCACACAAATTACAATATCATTCATGAGAAATCCATTGCTATTTATGAAGTAGTAGAAAGTTAATATTCCTAGGTATCTCAGAAAGTATGAGTCTTCAAGAAATGCAATATATACAGAATATATAAGAATCTATTCTGAACCCAGTTCTTCACCCTCTTTACAGTCTCAACTATAAGTATTAGTGTAATTCAAGAAAGGTTTTTATTTTAATGTTTCTCATAATTGAGTATTTACTAATTTTTTTCAATTATTATATTATATTTATTTATAACAATTATAAATAAGATTGGTAATTTGAAATATCCAATTTAAAATCTTCTTAGCTTGAGTAATAGTCAGTTTATGTCTTATTCTCAGTGATTATATGTAAAGCTCAGTTGTTACAGAAGCTTTTCCAAGTGAAAAGGGTCAGGAGCTCAGGGGATTGAGCTCACTTGCAGAGGGCTAAGAATGACAAATAAGAAATCAAGATCAAGAAGATCAAGAAGAGAGTGGGATTTGTAATAAGAAAGAAATAAGGAATTTAGCTTGAATAAAATTCAGGAATCAAAAATAAGCAATAAGAGAGGCAACCACTGAAAATTCCAAGTCCACTTCTTCAATGTCAGACTGAGTCTATGATAAAGCTATTATTAATTTAATTAAAACTTTCAATATCAGTTTGACACAGTTATAAATGATGAAAATTTGTTTCAAAGAGTATTTTTGGGCCTTTACTATGGGGTTATAGTGGTGGTGAGTGCTGCTGAAAGCCTTGTATGCACTGATTATCAATTGAATAACTATAATAATCAATATTTAAAGTATACCTAATTATTTTCCAATATTATGACTTTTTTTGACATCTGTACTACAAATTAATTAAAGATCGGGATATTGATTCTCTTTCTGGAAGAAAAAAATGCACTTTTTATCCTAAAATTGGGTGGAAAGGGCCTCTGGATCTGTTAATGTAGGAAGAGTGG
Source organism: Austropuccinia psidii (assembly GCA_023105745.1). Lineage (NCBI taxonomy): Eukaryota > Fungi > Basidiomycota > Pucciniomycetes > Pucciniales > Sphaerophragmiaceae > Austropuccinia > Austropuccinia psidii. The sequence goes on from JALGQZ010000008.1 coordinate 41,067,299, forward strand.
AAGATTTTATCTTTCGAGGGAAGGCTTGTGGTTGATACACAGACTTTAAAGCCTGTATTTGGCTTGGATGTGGCTTTTAAACTACATCTGGTCACTTTCCCCCAATACAGGGTTAAAAATTTAATTTGGGGACCTCATAGCCCTCTTCTGATGCGTATGACACATAGAATGCTGTGAATCCTATATTGGGACCCCATACAGGAAAAAATATGAGTTATTTAAGGATAGAAAGGCTCCTTCACTGAATTGACACCTCATATTCAAGAATGTGGGATAGTATCCCACATTGTAGGTATTTTGACCTTAAACTGTTATAGCTTTGTCAGTTTTGAAGATAGAGATCTCAAAGTTGGTTCATTTTTAGCCATAATATGAGCTCTACACAATTTTACATCTTTTTTTATGGGTAAAATTAAATATGGAAAAGCTACACCACTTTCAAATTCAACTGTTTTAATGTAGATTTTTATTAAATTCTGTATTGAGTTGTTTTACTTAATAGCTTTTGATAGAGGTGAGATAAAGAGGTAAGGATGGTACCATCCAAAAGCTCTGATTTTACTCTTTCCAAGAAGAACCTATTTTAATTATCTCACAATAAAACAGTAGAAATTAGATGAGAGGTGAGGATTTTATTCCTCCTTATTTTGTCTTCATTTGGCCATAACTTCTGTAGTTTTGATGCTAGCCCAGTTTGGGTATTACCATTGGATATCCCTGACTGGGGGCTTCAATTTGAGAACAAATTTGACGGCTTTTCCCTTCTTCCTCTTTATTTTAAATGAGATTTGAAAATTAAGGTTTATTCTAAGCTCTTGCTTTGAGCAGGAATAACTTTGTTATTCTTTGTCTTATGGTTATGGGAGTTATATATTTTGAAAGAGGTGACTTTAATCTCTCTTTTAATAATATTAATGAGCTATTTCGGATCAGTTAATTTTCTTGTGGTAATTTTCCCTACCATTTGCTTATGGTATTTTGGCTTTCATGCTTGTGCTTTGGCTTTGAGTCACAGCCTGACATTTAAACTATCAGAAAAAAGAAAATTATAAAGAATTATATTGCTAAACAATTCCACTGACAAGCTTAGAGAAGACTGAGACTAAATTAATAATTAAGAATAATATATTCCAAGAGTAAGAACAACCTATTTTGAAGAATAGATAAACTATATTAATTAGCTGGGGAAAAAGTTCCCAGCAGGAGAAAGAGGGGCAAATATATGTGAGAGGCCACTAGAACTTATCTAAAGAGAGAAATTATACTTAATATGAATTTATTTGAACAATATAGGCTCTTCATGGATGTACAGGGTCTGTGCAGGAGATGGGGTAAAGCTCAATGATCATACAGCTCTATAATGGTGTATCCAAGCTGTATGAGCATTTCAAAAGAATATTTCTGAATCTGAATGCTCATACACAGAAGGTATTTTCTGCTTTGGTGAGTTTTAGTGGGTATAAGGTTGAAAACCCTTTACCCTTAGTATTTGGTGTGACATTAAGCTGCCAAGTATTGAAGGGTATGAAATATACCGAATCCCACAGCAAAAATCCCAAATTATTAGTCAAAAAGTACCACAAAACTTCAACTCAGTCCCCCAGTGGTTTAGGGTAATTTCCCTTGATGGAAGTTTAAGGTTTCACCCTAATCAAAACCTAATTTTTTCAGAAAAAAATCAATTTATTCTTCTATGAAGGTGCCAACAAAATCATCAACCATTTCGACATCAACACATAATTTTCTTTATGAAAAGCTGATTCTTTATTCCCAATACCCCACCACAAAAGAGTGCTCTAGTTCTTCTCATCTCTCTGGCCACCTGACTCTATCTGAAGATTCATGTATTATAAATTGGCTAACTCTTAAATCAAGCTTTGATGCATGTTTTGGAAGCAGTGGCTCAAAAATTTCTTGAAGACCCCCTCCAAGAAAAAAAGAATTGATTCCACCTGATGGTTATGGAGGTGAATAGAAAATCCTGTCACCAATTGCATCTCAGATTCACCAGAATCGGTGATCAATGGCACACTTATAACAAGAAATATGAAACAACAAAAAAATTTTGAAATCTAACTGGAGGTGGAATAACTGAAGAAGATGATAACAATTTCATTAATACTATGGACAAAAAAAACTAGATACCATGTGTCCATGTTTTGCCAAGATGGATTCCCCCTTTGGTCAAAAACCCAATGTTGCACCACTGGCAAGTTATGATGCACAAGTTGAATTTAACTCAAATGAGGGGGAGGAGAAAGTTCTGCTAATGAAACCAATGGATAGTTCATAGTATTTTTAACTTTCATATTTAATAATTAAATCAATTTTGAAGATAAAATGCTCAGAATCGACCCCATGTTTGATGTTGATGACATGAATGCTAATGATGGGGATGAAGATAAAAATTTAATTTTTTTTCATAAGTGTGAAATAATTATTATGCATCCTAATTATTTAAAGTATTCAGCTACCAAAAATCAAAAAAAGAACCTCATAAGGCAGAAAGTGTGGCTTAACTTTCAATCTGAATGACACTAGTGGTTCAGGTAATAGAACTTATGATAATTTTTCTCCCTCATACTCACAAATAATGGAGAGCAAGCGAAAGGGTATTAATTTTTTATATTCCAAAGGATCATGATAAGGAATAAATGAATAGACCTTAGTACAGGAGGCACATGATTGATAATCTTTGTAATGATGGAAAAGATAGGCAAATTATTGAGACTGAGCAAACCATGAAAATGAAGGAAAAGGAATTTGCTTTTTAGTGGTGAAAAACTGAAATGCCAGAAAATTTGAAGAGGCCCAATGAAAATCAATCTTAAAGACAACAAGGAACAACAGGACCAAAAACACAATTTTGAAAAGTGAAAGTGGAAAAGTGACCTTGAATTTCATGAAAAACAATAAAACACGTATTTGGCCATTTCATTGTTGAAATCATCACATTCCATATCTAATTTGGAAAGAATTCTAAGTTAAATTAAGAGCTCAAGATAAGATATTTTTGTGCTTGATACTATCCAACTCATAATAATTTCAGCTTTTAGGTTATTTTTTTGTCATGGTCAATTTCGAATGACCTTAACATATACTTAGGTGGCACTTGAAATGGATATCAAAGAGATTTTTCAATTTCATGATATTCAAAAACGTCTCAAAGAATTAAATATGTACATCTTCCCAATCGAGACTCTATGTTTTCTTCTTTTGATTTTATGATAAAATAATCTTCATTTCGGAAACAAGGCAAAAATTTAAATCAAATCAGCATTCCAGCATTTGGAAAAACAAATTTCTTGTATTTTGACAAAATGAATGATGTGGTTTGAGTTTTTTTGGTCTTTTTAAATCAAATCTCTTCTTTTTTTTGGTCTCAATTTTTAGTTTTTCTTATTTTTGTAAATAAAATAACCATTTTCAATTGGCTCCTTTTTTAAACATATAATTGAATCAGTTTGGGTTTGATGATATAAATAGTTTTTAGAAACACCCAATCTTGGAATTTGATTAAAAGTTTGATTTTTTTTTCTTTGAAAAAAAATTGATAATTTAAAATTGACCAATTTTTTTCTTAAACTTTTATTTCTTCCTCTTTCGAAAAAAAAATTCATTGAAAATCAGTATTTTTTCCTTTAACCAAATTCAAACTTCCTGGCTCAATCCAAACTAGAACCAAAAAGAGTGTTTTAGTTTTTTGATTTTATAAATTAATTTTTTCAAAAAAACTAATTCATTATTTTTTTAATCTCATCACTGAACAAAAAATAAATTTATCTTTTTTAAACTTTTTTCTGAAAAAATCATCACTAATCATAAGTTAAATTAAATTCTTTAATATTTTGTTTCAAAATAAATTTTCAAAAAATATTGAAATAATCAATTCAGGTAAATACCAAAGAAAATTAACCCATGCACTGATACTAATGTTTTTGGATTATATTTCTCTAGTATTAATTAATAAAGGTCTTTTTTACTCCATCTACCTTTCTATTGAATGCATACTGATAATATTTTGTTTTTTATAGGTATTAGTTTGTTTTTTTTATATCTTTCTACTCTACTCCATCACTGCAATCAAAAAACTTCCCATCCTTCTAACCTCCCGCTCACTACCTCCAATCTATTAGTAATTTATTTGCAAATCTATTTCTAATAAATTGGGGGCCCTCCATCTCTCCCATACCCGAACCTCCTGCCTATCACCTTCATTTCTCAGAAATAGTGGATTGTACCCCTCACTCAACTACTTAATTCAATTTTTTTTCATCTTTCATATCATACTGACCCTATATTCATACTCATTCTTTTTAGGTTTTTAGTGGTGGAAAAAAATATATGGGCTGGATATTATTAATGTATATTCAAATAATGTTCAAGCAATGAATATCTCCCTCATAACACTTCAAAAAAGCAAAACCAACCCTCATTCCTCATCCAACTCTTGATAATTATCAAATGATTTCATTTTCGGGACTCAACCAATTCATGAGAAAAATCTTAAAGATGTTTCCACTCATTATAGCGCTTGCCATTAATATGATAAGATGATTGTTAGGGCTAAACCTCTTAATAATATTTAATTACATGATGTTACTCAGATTAATCACTTCAAATCTTTACAACAAAGAAGAACAATAGAATTCCTTAATAAAACAACAGAATATATTAAATTTTATCATAAGGATTATTAATTGATGACACTAGATAAAAAAGGATTAAAATGCAACCTGGCTTAACACCCTTAGTGAGAATACTCTCAATTCGCCATGTGTCCTTATTTTTAAAACTCAGAATCTATCCCTACCAATTATCATTTATCAAATTTGTTCATTAAATAATCCCTCACCAATTGTGTCTCAGCTTGATAATCTCATAATAATCTCAAATAATATTTCTAAAAATTGTCAACCCATAAAAACCAATGTGGATATGCTTGGTTTTATTATGAAAGTCATTGTACTTATTCAGGGTTCTGATTCTGGAAAATCTTCTGTATTTTATGCAAAAAAACTTTCCCTAATGCAAAAGGATGATTATCAAGATAATCAACATTGGCTAAACCTGAAGATGATGATAATCTTATTCACTCACGAATCCAATATTTTTCCAACATGTCACTAATAAAAATCAAAAGATAATTAATTCTTCTCAATTACCCAGGTTAAGTAAATTTGAATGGAACTCAAACGCATCACATTATTTCAAAACCTTCTCCAACGTTCTTATCACTTATGATGGCTCTCACAAAAAGTAAAATATAGATAAGAAGTACTTGAACCCTTTGACTTATGGTATACTTTATTTTTTAAATAGAAATATTTACCAACCTATACCAATTTTTTTCAAGAAATCGGGTCATGGATTATCCTTTCGAAAACTCAAGTTTTATTCTTATTTTTCTAAAAAGGAGGCATAATCAAAAGCCTTTGGAAAATAGAAACCTGTCTTCATCAAACCACCAAGCCCCCAAAATAATTAACTGAGAATCAAGAAATTATTAATTTTGGATGCTCCTTTCAGAACAACAATAAGCAATTCTACATTTGAAAAACAATTTCAACATTTGGCACCAAATGAGATTGATTCCAAATTTATTTCTCATGGACAACATGGACAAAATTGCAAGAGACTCAGTAAAAAAGAGTTTTAAATAGTTCAATTTCTTTAAAATAAAATATTTCTCATTCCATATATTAATCATCATTTCATAAAAGAATATGCATATTCCCCATTAAAGGATAAAATTGGTCTGTCTTAAATGTTACTTTTGGTAAACAATTGTTAATATAAAGTGAATTAAACAAAATTATTAAAAAGGAATAAATATTTCACACAAAAAATTCTTTATGATCTCAAGAACTATTTATGTTCTATTAAATAAACATTTAATTCATTTTTAAACCAGCTCAAATTTAGTGGCTTGATTTCCTTTCAGATGTTCAAATGGGGATTTACACCTTCAGGTTCCATTATATTTTTTAAATCAGGTGGGTCCTTGATCTTCATATAAATCAATATATTGGTCTCCAATTCATTTCTAATACATGGTGTAATATCACACAAGCTACCACCCATTGAACCTCTTCTTTATTTCGCATTTAATTATTAATCCCCCTCAAAGACAACCACATTCCCTTTAAAACACCAAAAGCATGCTTAATATGTAATCATGACCTAGCCAAAAAATAGATTGGAATTTTTATCTTATTTATAATGGGAATATTGATATTTATATGTTGGAAGTATTTATTGTGAGCTCACATATTCTAAATCTGCAAAGATTTACTTATTTTTGCAATAAAATTCCTGGGGAGTCTTCGAAATCCACATGTGTTGATATACATTGGAGTCATGAAGTCAGCCTGCACATCCAACATGGAGTCAAAAAAACACTTATTCAAATCATAAATTAACTGAATAAAAATTTAATACCTCAATATTTTGAATTAGATTGTGTAGATAAATTTGTAATACACTTAAAAAATTACCTTTTCCTTTGGTGAAAGTATGCCTCCCCATCTTGTGGAGGCCTTTCCAAAAGAGGTGTGAGACTCCCATAAATTAATTTAATGCATTCAGGGAATCTCTATTCTCTTTTGATAAATTGGCCAAGCTATATAATCCCTTTCAAAATTAACCAAAACCTTTCTGATACTCTGAATATAAAGTACAATTTCCTCATTTCTAACACCAAATAGAATCCTAACCTTTCCCAATGATGCCCCATTTCAATTGGATCCTAATTGGGAAAATGCTTCATCCAGTTGAATGGCTGGATCCCACTTATTTTATCTTTATTATTTTTTAAAAGATTAATCCTCTTTAATAATAAGTAAAAACCAAAGGAATTATTCATGTGTAGTATGGCATAGGTGTTTGAATCTTTCACTTAATAAGTTGACCACATCTCATGAGTTATATATATAGGCTGAGAATATCACTTTGGGGGCCTAAGATATCTTTGTACTTTCAGATATTGTGATAGTTAAATGTGATTTTCTAGGTTGGAATCTGAATATAATTCAATTTCAAGTACATACTGCAAAGAATTCAATTCACTAAGTAATGGTATTCTTGCTGAAATCTTTGGCATTGAGATGGAGACAAGATGAATGTGATATACTGAAACTTAATAAAACAGTCTTTCTAAAGTTCTGAAATATATATCTCAATATAATTATGCAATATAAAATTTCCTATGTAAAATAAAATTCACTTCATGAGTTTTTTGGATGGATGTGTATATATATGGCTGGGATTTGAGGTGTGGAAACTCAGGATTTGTTCCTGGAAATATGGGTTTTTTGATCTTTAGAATACAATTAATCTAGGTTTGTGGTATTTCTGAAATACCAGAAATTAAATTTAGGCTTTAAGAGAAACAAATTCAATATTTCTAATACAGGATTTCTAATATTTGACACTGCCTATTCTTGAAATTGGAATATAGATATATAAAAGAGATATCTCAATCTATTATTCACTTCAAGAGCTTCTTATTTTCTATTTTTTTTATTTAAAAATATATATCCTTGACTATTATTCACACACTATAGTAATAATTTGTCAAAGGCTTCAGGTAAGTTCATGAATTTTCTAACTAAAATTTCATCATAAGAATTTGGATTTCTTCCATAAAGACTAAAAGTTTTAGATTCTTCTGAAAATCAAGTCTCATTATACAAATATAATAAGATTTTCTTTTCTTATTCATATTAATAGACTATAAATTGAAAAAAATTATGATACAGAATAAAATTAAAGACACAAAAATTCAATCGATTTGGATTAAATAAGTTTGCAAGACACTTTACGGCCTATAGTTTCTTACATAAATAATTATGTGTTTTTACCAAACAAAACTTTATAATGTGATACACAGCTATAGTTACAAAATAATATGTGGGTTCTTCTACTATGATATTAGAGATTTCTTTTTATTTTATTATTAATAGTCAAGGCCTTTTGATATTAACAAATAGTTGTATCACATAAGTACATTAAAATATGAGATAGATATAAAACTTAAATATATGGTGTTTTTATGGTAGATTATGATTCATTGGATTAGATATGTATAAATTTAATGGTGACATATAATCATTGATACAGAGTATATGAGAATATAAGGGTAATTTGTTTAAGATAACATATATTTAAAGTTGATGTATAAGTGAAATTGCAGATAGAATCTTAAATAAAGATAGTTTTCCCTCAGAAAGATACAGTTTTATAAATTAATATATGATTAAATCACTTATAATATTAGTATTTACCATAAAATTATACTAAAAATATATCCTTATTATCAAAAAAATACTACATTTACAATAATATAGGCAATATTTATATTTCTTTCCATAGGATATATATACTTAAGAAATTATGATATCTTACTAATATGGTTTTTATTATATATATTTTTATTATATATATTTTTATTACATAAAAGTAGGATATATTACCAGGGATTTAAGGCTCAGATATGCAACTGTGAGAAAAAATGAAGTACTTTTCTGTGCTCAAAATTTTTATAAGAAAAATTTATATAATAATACTAATTTTCCAAGTTTTAAAATTAAATAAATTTAAAAATGACTATTTTAAACTCTCTTAGTATAAGATAATTTTATTACAGTTGTGAATTGTCTTACAAAAAATAAAAATTATTCAAAGATATTCTACAAGAGGTATTGATGGGTAAAAAATAAATTTCAATTGGAATCATTCTAGAGATCAATTTCAATCAAGTAATTAGTCAAAAGAGACCTTAATATAAATATGAAAGTGGAAACACACCCAAAATATGCCAGAGTGAATTTTGAAACAAAGTAAAAAGGTTTACATTGATGAAAGATGCTTTAAATCACTTTTTGGGTAGTTCAAGGGTGAAATTATTATAAAGGTTAAAAAACTTTTATTAAGATAATCTTTCATGTGGTTAAAAGGCTAAAAATTACTTAGAAAGGGGTGGTTGGAATAATTTGTTGATTTTTCTAACAGTTTTTAAACTAATTATGAAAGTAAAATATTATAACATGAAAAGAAAAGATGTAGCAAAGGAAATATTCCTTGAAATCCACCATTTTTCTTTCTCCAGAATTTAAATTTCCTCGCAAGTATTGAGAAACATAAAAGACAATTATAGAATCATTTAGCACTGGTTTAGGCCAAGAAAAGCTGGTTTTATTCATTTTGGGCATAAAAAGCAGCTATTTCTATAGTAATATTTGGTTAAATACTTCCAAAACACATCAGAATGTTTTTGAGAGCCCTATGAAACAGTGAAGCTTCTTTTCTGAGGTTTTTTAGCTTAGGTATTTTTTTACCCTCTTGGAAAAATTTTAAACTTTCCTGGTTGGTATTAAAGCCTGATCATAAATTGAATTGCATATTCTATGATTCAATAACAACTCAAAAGTAATGAGCTTTTGCATTAATTTTGGAATAGTATTCCTTTCAGATAGAAATTTGGGAGAGTTTGGCACCTTTGGAGCCAAGATTCCTTTTCCCCAAAAAATTTGATCTTTCCACTTTATCTCTCTCTCCAATTTCTCATCATGTATTATATTATACTCAAAATTCTACATATGTAATTAAATTTAGAAATTCTAGTAAAGAACTGTAATTATGAATTTCTGATATGTAATACCTGCACACATTTTTACAGTTCTATTAAAAAGACTTCAATTCCTAATAAATTCTAAGCTATGCATCACACCTTGATTTCAACACAAGTATTTATGGCTAACACCACATGTGGTTTAAATCAAAAAAAAAATCAGCTTTTCAGATTTTCATACATAAAATACTTGAAACTTAACTCAAGCTTATTTAAATCTAAGTTAAAGAAATTTCACTTAGAGGTGACCCCACCTAAAATTTAATGGGGAATTTAATTGTGAAAAAAAAACATTATATTTTTTATTTATTAGGAAAAACAAAATTATAATTTTAATTCTTTTTTTTTCAAAATAGAACAAAAATTAGTTTAGATTTTATTTTTAATTCATTTTTTATAATTTTTTACAACTATTTTCTTTTTTTAAATTTTTTTGATTTATAATTTTATATTTAATTTAAATACTATTATTAAATTTAATTTCAATAATTAAAAGCTAATATATATATATATATATATATTATTATTATTATTAGTTTATTTTAAAATTTATCAGTATTTTTTTGGGGGGTATATTAAAATACCTATAAAGTTAAAAATGAATATAATATAGAATTATTTTATTTTTTTAATTAATTAAATTGATTAAATTAATTTTTTTTCAATTAATAAAAAAAACTATTAATAAAATATAATTTGACTAATTAAATAAAATAAATATTTAATTTTAAATTAAAAATTCAAAGCAAAAAAAAAATCAAATAAAAATTTTCAAAAAACAAAAAAAAAATTAAAAACTTGAATAACTATCTTGAAATTTTTTAAAAATTAAATATAAGATATAAGAAATCAATTCAATTATACTTATTTTAGATATCCAAAAAAAGTGGAAAAAAAATAATTATTATAATAGGAATATTTTAATCTTAATTCAATTATTATAAAATAAAACTTAGTAACTTAATTTACTGGGATGAAAAATATCCTTCATTAAAAATAGATGCATGATTTTTTAAATATTTAATAGTCATTTTACGGAACTGAGTGTTCTTTTTTGAATTCATTCTGAGATCATTATACTCTATTTTATATAAATATTTAGGGAGATATCTTCCAATTCATGTGAATAAATATTTCCTTATAAAATACTTATTGGTACTTATTATTTTTTTTGAAATATTTTTCACAAGTCAAGTCATACCTCAAATGATAGATGAATTTTTTTTTATTATATATGAATAAAATCTTTCAATTAGAACTTAAAGAAGCTAATAATTTAATTTATTTTAGTAGTTGATCTTTTTTTCAAAGTATTGAAAGGAAACCAAGATCAACTAAGTGTTAATTTCTTTTATATTTGATAATCAAATTGAAAATCTGTTTCATAGTTTAATTTATTTAGGATTTGACATTACTTTTGATCAAACTTTTTGAATTTATAATTTAATCTAATCTTGATCATTTTTTCACAAAAAAAAAGTCACTATATTCCCTTTTTGTTTAAGATTATTTGAATTAAATAAGTTTATTAATTAGATTTTTCAATCTTTATTAATAACTTTATTATTGAAATTGAAGTTTAAATCCTATTTTTTTAAAAAAAATATTTAATTGAAATATAATATTTTATTTTTTATCTCTCTTCCTATTTCATTGTTTTTTAAAAAGATATTAAATCCCATTTGAGAAAAAAAAAAGAAATATATATATAAATATATTGATAAAAAATTAAAAAAATTTATTTAATTTATTATTTATTTAATGATTTTTTTTTTTTTTGAAAAATCTAATATGTTATAAAATTTTTTTTTTTTAATTCTTTCTTTAATAAATTTATTAATTTATCCTTCTTTTTTTTTTTTCTTAAAATTTTATTCTTTTTTTTAAAAAAAAAAAAAAAAAACCTCTTATATATTTAAAGGAAGTATTTTCTTTTTAATCTTTTTTTAAATTTTTGAATTTAAAATTGAAAATTACCTATAAATAATTTTTTTTCTTTCTTTTTTTTTTAAAAAAAAAAGATTAGAATTCTAAAGTTTTTTTTTTTTTTTACCATTTTGGGATAAAAAAAAAGGGCCTTTTTTTTAGGATTTAAATAGATTTAATACCTTAAAAATTATTTTCTTTGAAAAAATAAATTCATTTAAGTTTGTTTTTTTTTATTTGATGATTTTAATTTTATCATATTAAAATTTTAATCTCATGAGAACTCATAAAATGTAAGATCTTTTTTTTAAGACTGATTTTTTATAAAAATATTTTTTAGGAATAAATATTTGAATTATTTTGTCAAGTTTATTCTATTTAGAAGCCAAAGAATATTAAATAAATCTGGAACTATTACTGTGAAATGTTAAAAGAATAAGTAAAAATAGTAATTAAGACCCTACTGGCATGATTAACAGTTATTATTAAGCTAATTAGGGTCTTTGTTGCATATTTTTAATATATTATGACTAAAAAAAACAACTAAAATAATTAAAATTATAATTATTTCACTTTAACTCTAAGAGTACTACTGGTTGTTAACAGTTTTACTATGTAAAAATATTAATTTAATTATCATGATGGTACTCCAGTTAGGAAAGACCATCTTTTATCCCTTTTATAAAATTTGAGGGAAAATTAAGCTCCTCAAAAACCTTAATAGTGAGGATTTTTACTCTGGAGACCATTTTTCTGGTTCAGAATCATCAATTTTGACATCATTACTGTCAGAATTGTGGTTTTGAGACCACAAATGATCCTTCTGGAGCAATAAAAAGTGAAAAACCTTCTCAAAGGCCGCATAATAACTGTTTCAAAATCTAAAGTATGTTTTAATGACTAATATTAATAATTATGGAAGCTTTTAAGCTTTAAACTATCATTATTTTAAGTATAAGAAAAGTACTGGTTAGTATAAGGTTGGTAAAGAACAGTATTGGTAAAAAAAACTTCCAACCAAGATATCTCAATCAGCTTTCAATATATCAAGAACCCAATAGAAGAGAATTTAATTTATTTAATATCTATTCAATTTGGTATTCTTTATATTAACCCTTTATAAAAATATCAGAAGTTATAAGGGTTTCAATTTTTTTTGATGTATTTTTTTACATCAGTATGTGGCTTCAAAAACTTCAAATTAAGATATATTTGTCAATTTAAGAGATATAAGTATTATAATGATACATAATTTTAGTGACTTATCAGCTCTAAAGTTTTGTACAACTTACAGTACAGCTGTATGGATATATGGCAAAGATACAGGGGTTTCTTTATATTTCTATTTTCAGAAATCCTATATTTTGAGTAGTAGACCTTTAAACAGAGATCCCTCTGCAAATTTTGGAGATGAAGAGGTCTGAGATATCTAAAATTAAATCTCTAATTTTGATTTTTAATTTAGTCATACTTTTGTACAGTTTTGTACAAGTCCTCTTGGACTTTTGAGGGGTTTATAATGGTATTTCCTTAAGTAAGGGTGATGCAAGAAAATGGATGATACTATTTGATAGCTCTCATTTAGAGATTTCATAAAAATACCCTTTTTTTTTGGTTGAATTAAATATCCATAAGCTATATGGGAGTTTAAAGTAAGTTCTTTTACTTATTTTATCTTACCTTTGAATTTTTGTATCTGTGTTTTTTCTTATCCTATTTAAATAAGGTTTATATTTTTATATTTTGGGATTTTTGCTCTCAATGTTTATACCTATCTTGGCTATTTTTTTCCAATACTTGCTATACCATTGCTTCTGGTATTTGGATTTCAAGCTTGTGCTTTTTTGGAGTCATGGGCTGACATATTTAAGTATTTTTGAAGTTAAAAAGAAAGATCTTATCAAATAATATTAAAAATTATTTAGTTAAATTTATCTAAGATTTCATCCTGAACCAGATCTTGTAAATTTTTTCTATTCAACTCTTGAAAATATTACTATAAATGAAAAGAACTGTGACTTCTCTTATGAAAATATAATAATGAAGTTATTATTAACACAACTTGAAAATTAAGTTCTTAATTTTTAATTTCAATTTTTATATAATACCATTAACAAATAAGTAACAGCTGCTTTTTTACTATAATCAATTCAATAAGTATTAATAATGTAACTTTTCATTAAAATCATTTAAATATAATTTAATGAATAATTATCTCTTACAAGAGGGATCGTTTTTAATTATTTAACAAAACTAAAGAATTAAGAATGATTTTTAATCTTTTTCAAGATTTTAAGTGGGATAATGAAATATCTTTAAGCTATTCTTTATAATTATTATTAAATAAATATTTTTTATAAATATATTAATTAATTTTCATTTTTAATTTTATTTAAATAGTTCTCTTTTTTAAAAAAAAAATAAAAAATAAATTTTTTTGATTATCTTTCAACTAATTAACTTACTTATTTCTTTTTATGATAAATATTAATAGGAATAATATTAATTTATTTAAATATAATAAGATTTTATACATCATAAAGGAATGAATAAAAATAATAATTTTTTTGAATAGATAATCTTCATAATTAATGAATATCATATCATCCAGAGAAATTTATTTATGTAATTTATCTCAATCTTAACTGTAATAAATCTAAAATTACTATTCTATCATTTAGCCCACTATATATATATTTCACTGTGCTGATGGGTGATGTGTATTTAAAGTATTAATTTTGAAATTTTATATCATAAATAATATTGAAAAAGAATTTAGGAAAAGAATCTAAACTTTAATTAATAGAATATCTTTATGGAATTCCATTTTTGAAAGTTTTTTTTTTTAAAATAAAATCTATATTAAAAATCAAGTTATATTTTAAGATATAATTTTGAAATTAGAAATATGTAAAAATTCATTACTAATTCTATTAATTATATCTAATTTGAAGAGTATTTAAATGAAAAATTTTATTAATAAATTTATTATATAAATTGTTTTAATTAAAATGTGGAAGTAAATATTGTTTAAAGAATTTAATACTGATTATTTTTTTTGTTTTTTTATTTTTCTCTAATACTTTTCAAAATAGTAAACATAATCCTTAATTAACTGAGTAATCTGATATGAGGAAAATACTACTTGAATTATAAAAGAATCTTTTATTTACTAATATTACAAGCAATATCATATTCATAATTACACCTAATCATTTCTTTGTTCAATTTTAGGTTTGAAAATAGTAAACATATACCTTGATTAACTGAGTAATTGTGATCCTGTGAGGTATGTATAACATACCCATAAGGCCACAAATAATTTTATATAAAACTAATTTAGTCTTTAACAGACTTTTAAATTCAATTCAAAATAAAAAATAAAAAAAAATAAGTATAATTTTTTTTTTTTTTGGATAAACAAAGTTATAAATATTATATCATTTTTTAAATTATAAACCAAAAAATAACTTAAAGTAAACTCATAAGTTATTATACCAAAAAAAAAAAATTCTTATTTCTTATTTTATTTAAAGATTTCAGAATTTCAAGGTACTAATTTAACTTTTTTTAACATTTTTTTTTTAAAATTGTTATAAATTTAAGCTTAAATTTAAAGTTACATAAGGTTTATGAAAACTTACCAAAATTTTAGTTAAAATTAAGGTGTTGTTTATATTTACTTAATTTGCTAAGGATTTTCCATACAGAATGTAAATCTTGAATGAGCTCAATTTAAAAGTGTTTAAGGCCATAATATGGCTTTAAATAAATAAAAGGGCAAAATCCACACAAAAAGGGTTGGACAAAGGAAAAAGACCAAACAGAGCTGGGGTACCCAACTTTTTTGGATCTTAAAAGATTCAATTAAGGTTTTCTACCTGTATTTGAGGATTTTAAACCTTATTTAAACTGTAATATTAGACTTTGATCCAACCTTAAATTTAAAATGGTTTTATCTTAATTTGGACAGGAATTTCAAGCTGTCAAAGGGTAAATCCCAATATTCAGGCTTGAAATTAAGGTTTTAAGAACTTTAAAAACTTAATTAAGCTTAAAAAGCTTAAATAAGCTAAAAACTTGAAGGTTAAAAGAATTAAAATGTTATCAAAAGTTAAGGTTTAGTGTGTATTGCTATTTTATGTGAAAAAATTAGTAATAACTTCAAAAATTTATTAAAAATCCAATTCTCAATGGATTTGCTTCAAATTGTCACAATGCTTACAATTTAATATTATCTATATATAAATTTAATTCTAAGTATTTTTTATAAACAGATTTTCTGGGTAATTATCCTGGAAATTTATTATTTTAATTATACTTAAATAAAATTAAGATTTCTTTAAAAATTAATTACAAAAATTGAGTTTAAAAAAAATTTCTTCTTGAAACTCTATTTTTAAGTTTTTTTTTCATTTGATGAAATTTAATTTAAATAAACTTATTTTATATTAAAGCTTTAAATAATTAATTTAAATGATGATTAAAGCTACTTAGAGTTAAGAATAACATTGGTAACTTTAAATTGGAATTAAAAATAAGTTACCTTAAGTTAAGAACATTATTTTTAAGCATGGATTTTCAGTTTTGAACTTAGAACACCATCTATATCCTTTATTAATCATTAGAGCTTCTCTGTAGACATGAAATGAGTCATTCATCACTGTTTTTGTCCATTATCAATTATCAATCCAATCATATTAGACATTTAAATAGGTAAAGTTTTATTATATATAAAATCTTATTATTAAAATATTTCTTAATTATTTTATTCTTTATAAATCTTAAAATTAAAGAATTTAAATCATAGAAATTAGATTATTATTTTAATAAGTTATAATATATTTTATTTTGAAAAATTATTTTCTTTAAAATATCTTTTAAAATCTACTAATTCCTCTCAAAAACTTTTTAATCATATTTTTTATTATAAAAAAGTTTTTTTATCTTTAAAAATATTGATTTTTGACATTTTTTTAACTTATCATAATTATTTAATATAATAACTATTGTATTTGACTTGTTATATTAAATTTATATTATAAGTAAGTTTTCTCTAAAATTCTATATCTTTTTTATCTATTATTAGTTTTTTTATATAGAATTTTTATATAAGAATTATTTCTGAACAGTGTGTGTTATAATTATTTTATAAATAATATTTATATATTATTTATAAGTGATTGAATATTTATATTTTCCACATTTAATTGTCTCATTAAGAGTTTTACATTTCTTATTGTTATAATTTTCATTGACTATAAAAATAATAGAATAATTATAATTTATTATAATTCTTATTATTATCTTATCATTATTTTATATAATAATAATTAAATTAATTTTTTCTTATATCTAATTATTTTTAATAATTATATTTAAATTTTTGGTTATAATATTTTATTATATTATATTTTTTTCCTACTTAGGACAATCATAATACTCTTGATATTATTAATATTATCAATAATTTAATAGACAAACCTTAAAATAATTTTAAATTATTAAAATCTTACTTAAATTATAAAATTTATTTTTTTATTTAATAATATTATAATAAATATAATATTAAT
Source organism: Austropuccinia psidii (assembly GCA_023105745.1). NCBI lineage: Eukaryota > Fungi > Basidiomycota > Pucciniomycetes > Pucciniales > Sphaerophragmiaceae > Austropuccinia > Austropuccinia psidii. The sequence goes on from JALGQZ010000008.1 coordinate 41,084,429, forward strand.
AATTAAACTTAAAAAAAAAAAAAAAAAAAAAAAATCTTTTTTTTAAATTTTGATTTTAATTGATATTATTAATCAAAAATTTTAAAAATTAATAAATAAATAAAAATAAATTTAATATAAATTTAATTTTTTTTTTTTAAAAGAAAAAAAAAAAAAGTTTTTAAACAAAAAAACAATTTTTTTTTTTTAGAATTGATTCACCTTGACTTAAAAAAAAAAAAAAAAGAAAGAAATATTTAATATTTTATTATTAATAATAATAATATTATTATTATTTTAAAGTTAAGAAAAAAAAAAAATAAAAATAAAAAAACCTTTTACCTTTTTTGAATAGGTTTCTTTTTTTTTTTTTTCATAATTTTTTAATTAAATTAAATCAATTTATTATTAAAATTCAAAATTCAAAATATTTTTTTTTTTTTTTAAAAAAAAAAAACTCCTTTTAAAAAGAACCATTCAAAAATAATAATAATAATAATAATAGTAATATATAATTAATATTATTATTATTAATCTTTTTTTTTTTCTAAAAAAAAATAAATAAATAAGAATTAATTAATTAATTAAAAAATTAAATAAATTTATTAAAATTTAGTTTTTATATTTATTTAAGATCTTAAAAAAAAAAAAAAAAAAAAAAAAAAAAACTTCCAAAGAAATAAGAAAAAAATCAAAATAAAATAAAAAAATTTAGATTAAAATTTATCATTAATTATCATTCATCATTATTATTATTATTTAATTAATTTTAACTTTGAATAAAAAAAATTTAATTCATATATTTATATATTCTATTTTATTTTATTTTCAAATCAATTATATCAAAAATAAATAAAGAAATTAAATTAAATTAAATTAAATTAAAATTGATTTATATTAATTAATGAAACATTATTTATTATTATTATTTTTTTACAAAAAAATAAAAATAAAGAAAAATATTAAATATAAATATAATAAAATTCATATATAAAAGTTTTTTTTTATTAAAATTAAATTTTTATTATAACGAGATTTAGTATTCAATTTAATTCAATTTTTTATAATATAAAATAAATATTATGATTAAAAAAAATATTTAAATAATCTCATACATACTATAGTTTTTCTTTTTTTGTAAAAAAAGCAAAACCCTTATTAATTATCTAATATTATTAAAATTTGAATTGAATTTTCTTTTTTCTATTTCAAAAGATTCAGTAATTTTTTTTATTTTGAAGTTCTCAATCAATTTTCGTTTCTTATCAAAATAGGTATATTTTTGAGCCTGTAAAGTCTCTCTATAAGTTTGATTCAATGATATATTCTCATATCTCAATTGTAAAGAACTTCCTTGACTTGAGCTCGGTCAATTAAACTTCCAAAGCTTTACTTGTAATTTCATTAATTTTTAACTGTTGCTTTGATGGTATGATATTACTAAATTTGAACTCATTTGGACTCTTTATCGTCAAGAGAAGGAAGTTATTTCAAGTTTTAAAATCAGAAATTTAGTAATTCATTTGATATCATGTTATTTCAAACCCATTATTCAAAACAATTTTTTAAAGTCGCATAATTCAACCAATTTTTTTCTTATTTTATATATGAATCCTTGTTGACTAATTCCAACAGGGTAATAAGTCGCACATGAGAAGAAGAGTTTAAAATCAATAGATGGCACTAGAAATCTAGTATAATGAGTAGAGCAATGAGCAAGGATATACCTATAGAGGTTAGATTCTTGACATGCAGAGTGACTATGACAAAAATAAGGCGCTCAATCTAAAAAGGCTCAGAATACGACAATACAAAGACAAGCAAGAAAACAAGAAGATAGCTGATTTTTGACATCAAGAAAAACAATGTGAAAAGAAATAGGATTTAGGATTGAGAGCTGAGTTTGATGATGAAGAATAGCAAGTGGTGTAAATGAATCATAAAACCAAAAAACTTTTCGAGGGTTGAATTTTTTTGATTTTGAGCGAAAAAATAAATAAATCAAAAGTCAATTAATACTGAAATACTCCAATTCAAGAGATTATTTGATTATTATTATTATTATGATTGTGTAACAATATTAAGGATTTTTTTATAGCTTTATTATAATGGTTAGAAGATGCGTACCCGAGATTTCTTTTTTCCCACTTGATTATCAAATCGATTTGCTCACCAATGACCTGAATTCTTACTTTTTATGTGAACCACAATTAGAGCAATTGCAGTCTGAAAGTAAAAATGACAAGAATTAGTATGGTGAGCGACTTTTTTGATTGGTGGAATGATTTGATTTTTAAAAATTAATTTAAAATGATAAAGATGAATAATTTAATGACGTACTGCTACCACAAGAGCAGGAACCATTGCAAGGAGTCATTTTTGAGATAGCGAGATGAATATGAATAATCAATAAAATAACTAAATTAGTTTGTTCAAGTCAAGCAATTAAATGAGATTTAATTTTAATATGATAATTTAAGACCGATTGAAGGTTTTTATTTAATTTAATTTTAGTGTGATGTGATTAGAATGGATGAGGATGGTAAGTGAAAAGAATTTTAAGAATTTCTTTGTTTTTAGTATTTTTTAATTTTATTTGATATAATTTCTTTTCTCTTTTTTAAAAGTAATAAATTAATAAGACGAGAAAGTGGATGAAATGATTTTTTATTTTTTGATTCTGAGAGCAATAAAGCGATGAAAGCAAGCTGATTAAATATTCTAAACTGTTCAACTTGAAGACCTAAAGATTTCAATAAAGTTTTATCATCATTACTGTACTGTACATTATTGATGGTTTACAGTGTACTGTACTGTACTGTACATACATGCAGCACAATCCAAACTAGTGCATTGATGCATTCACTGCATTGATGTACTGTACAGTATACAGTACTGTTATGTACAGTACTACACAGTCAATCAAGAAAATAAAATTTAACTACAGCTCAGTTTAACTTATTAATTTTGCCCCGCTCAAAAGTTTTAAAACTAGTATAATTTAAATAGGATATAAATCTTGAACTGTGCAATATTTGTAGCCACACATACTGTACACGCATGTTAAAGTGTGCATACAGTCCAAAACACATACACACACACACTAGTATGGACAGAGTAAAATATTTAATAAACAGTGCACTGTACAGATTTCAGTTTGTAGTTTGTAGTTTGTAGTTTGTGGTTTGTAGTTTCTAGTTGGTAAATGGTGAATGGTGAATGATGAAACTGGATTTATACCACGGATGGAAGAGCAGTAGGGTAAAGAGAGTAAGATGAATGGCCTAAATCTTCCAAAGGTTCTCATACTATAAAAAAGGAAGGAAGGAAAGATTAGAGATTATGTTTGCTTTCCGCTATTATTGATCTACAAAATAATTAAAAGTCAAAGATCTCATCAATTTTAATTTTGAACCGCAGTAGATCTTAAAAACTGATTAAAGCCGTTACTTAAAAATCAATTTGACTAGTTTCCGAGAATAAGTGACTACAGTACAGTTACAGTACACTGAGTACAGTACAGTATGATCATATCAAAATTTATTTTTAAAGAAACTTAAGAAAGTGCAGCTTTAGTCTACTATACCAATGTAATATAAAGTAATGTAATGTAATGTTTTGCCAACTTGCGACTGTAAAATTGTAAAGTTTTAAACAATTAAAATTAAAACGTCGTCATGATTTAATGTAATTTTTTGCGACGTTTAAACGATTAATCATTAAACGAAACCGAATCAAATCACCAATCAAAATTTGAATTCAAATAAATATCTTTAAAATTAATTTTTTTATTCATTCTTATCAAACATTAATTTAAAATTTTCTCATTAGACTTTTATATTATCTTTTTATCGGTGATCAAACAAATTTAACATGGCGCCACTCGGTAGAGAGAGATCAAAAGTGTGACTCTTGGAATATTAATTTTTTTTTTACTTTGATTTGCCTTGATGATTCTTATCTACACTACACTACACTACTGTTTTATATTTTAAATTTAAATTTAAATTACATTAATCTTTGTGACCTACACTTACAAAGTATATCATCCATCATCATTCGTCACTAGCTACAGTAATTTGTGAAAAATTGAATCGTTTAAAACAATATTATTTTGAGCAAATTGGTAATCCCCTTTAGATCAACCTATTTCACTTATCAGCAAGTAAATCTCCATAGAGATACACCAGTACAGTACTCTTACAAGTTTATGGTCATGAAAAAACTTTGTTGACCATTCAACATACTGTACAAAACTACGCTGTACTGTACACTACACTACACTACTATGCACTATGCACTATGCGCTGTACCTGTACTATAGACCCTGTTCCAGCGTTATGCAATGAATTGTAATAATTTTTGGACCCTTATTTACTTTTGCCAAGAATAATTTAATAACCGATTGAAACTAAATTTGCACTCACAACCGATCGAGTTTGATCAATAAAAGAATTTTAATCTTCTTTAGACTTTAATTGGTCAATATGGTCAGTCTTCTTCTAACTCTCCTCGTTGAATTCATATTTCTTTCACCAAAATTTTTTCAATGCTCTGTTTAATTAATCTTGGTGTTAAGATTGACTTTTAAGTTTTTCATAAATTATTTAGTTATTTAGTAATTTAAATTTAAATTTAAATAATAATCTTTCATTTGGGGATCATACCCATCATACCTTTATCATTTTTTTAAACTATACTAACACTATAACACAATAGCGCAGTTCAAGGCCAGGTTTAACGAGCCAGATTTTACGGCAACGTGAGCAGATTTTAACGCCCAAGCGCCCACCCCATGAGCTTGCTCATTGACTCCTTCATGCCAGTCAAATTTAACCATTTTTATAAAAAGTTTTACGACTTTTTTTGCTTTTCAACCACCAAGCCCATGCCCAAGCAACCATCGTGATGGAAAGTTGAGCATCTGTATCACTCATGGGCTGTGTGCACTGGTTTATTAGAAATGGCCTACAATGATCAATGAGCCAGCTCATGGCATGTTTCATGGAGTTAAATTTAAGTGATCGAGAAATCATGCACGGGTCAAGTTTTTATTCGCAATGCCAACAAAAACCCGCGCCTTGAACTCCCCTAATACTGTACGCTGTACTGTACAATTACAATAAAATTTAAATTTAAATCAATATCTTGAGCTGAGCTTTTTCGGTCAAGACTCAAGAATCAAGAATCAAGATATCGATCATCTTCTTTTCAAATGAATATTTTCTTATATTTGGAAATTTGGACCCAGACTCCATCGAGATTCATCTCATTAATCTTAGATTAGACTCCCCACGGTGGTCAACCATGGTGGCAGTGCATCTATCCTTGGCTCCAACATTGGCTCCTCCATTGTCAACTTGGACCGTTCAAATTCTAATCTTAAAGGGCTTCCCTTCACTCTCACGATATCATCTACACATATCATTATATCATACACAACCACACTACTGTACTTTACTAAAACGAGCCTAATGCCTCTCACAGATTTAGGGCTTGATCACTATAATCACAGACTCACAGTCTAGAGCCCTAAGCAAATCAAATTCTACCAAACTGCAAACAGTGTGTACTGTACAGTACGGTACGTATTATACTGAACAGTACTGTACACGCTGTTCCAGACTTCAAGCCCTTGCACAAAAAACTTTAATTGCGATGCAATTCTCTTTGCAGTTTTATGAACAGTAATAGCCCAGCGCCAACGCCGGCTCCGACTCCGACTACTGTGTAGTAAAAAACTTTTACGTGTTTGACTAGTCAGGTGAATCTTGATAATTTAGTCTAGAGATGGCTTAAAATGATTTCATTCAATCTTGAATAATTAAAAAAAAAATTGCGTTCAATTTTATCTCATTGAATTCAAATTGATAAGGGGCTGGCTGAGGTTACACACTAACCAACAAAGGGGTACAGTATACACCAATCTACTATACAGTATTTGTTCACAAAAATCTATGGTGGTCAAATCATATGACCTCATCGGCCATTCAAAGACAAAAAGAAAAGCATGACAAAACAAAAAACACCCCATTTATCAAATTTGAAAAATTAAACGAAACTTTCGCGTTCAAAATTGACGTGCTCTTTGAAACTATATAATAACATTTATTTAATTTTCCATCAATTGGAACTTTGAATCAATTCCCCGATTAGAGTGGAGGAATTCATAAATACAGTAAAAGTAAAACAAACCACGTTCATCTAAATCATAATGCAAGCCATAATCTTAATACTATGTCGCCGTTCCAATTCATCTTCAATTCAAACTAGTTTAAATCACTTTCAGTTTTGATAAATGCAAAATATTCCTAAAATATCATTTAGTAAAGAAACAAAACCTTTCAATTTGTTACAAGGCCGTATCAACGCTAAACTAACTTGGTCAAATCAAAATAATAAAATTTTCATAATTCTCGTAAATAGACAGCTTATATTGATAAGAGTAATCAGTTCTTTCTAAATAATTAACTGTCAGAGGGGGTGGTAGAACAACTTGATGAATTACTTTGAAGATTTTATATTGAAATGTTTTAAATAAAGAAAAAAACCGCACGAGTAAGTTTGACATTTTTTTGCAGTAAAGGGATAGTTTTGCTACATTCAAGAAAAATCATTTTCTTAAGGGCTTCGTGAATCCATATAAGGCTCCTTACATGAATTTACCATATCTTGATAAGTTCATGTAAGAATTTAGTGTATTCACATAAGAAGGTCCTTTCCCCCAAGTTCAATCGAAAAAGGGGAAAATTAGGAATACTGAGCTATATTTCTCTTCCCCCCCCCCAAAAAAAGAGGAAACAACCCCAAAACCTCCAAAATCCCAAGCCCAATTTTTCACTGTTTTATTTTTTTATTACTTATTTTTTGCTATTTGAAACTGTTTGACTTTTTTGGTTTTGTTTTAAATTACTCCTTTTTACTCCTTTCCCCCACATCTTGATATTTTCTCCCTTCTTTCCACTCAAAGTCTCTCATCACTGGAAACCATTCTCCATAATTTTGACTCTTCCCCCCCCCTCAAATCACTTTCCTTCCAGTTTCTTTCTTTCATTAAAGTGATTATGATTCAAACCCCTTCTAAATGAGAAAATAAAACTCTTAAGACCCTGTGTGAGAATTTTTATAATGTCTCAAGGGCTGAAGGGTATTCTGTGACTACCTACAGATCCAACATCATTTACAAAAAGTTTGAGATCTGTTGTTAGAGATCTGGAAACAACATTTCTAACGGAAAAAGCCAAGGAAAAAGGCCCAATTCAAAGAATCTAGCCTACCTTTTTAGGCTCTATTGCAGGAAATGTGATAACAAAAACACTTTAAACCTCAAAATTGAAAAATCTTGAACAGAATTATAAGGATAGTGAAAACAAATCTTGAACAGAATTATAAGGATAGCAAAAATGGTTCATACCTCATTAATGAAGCTGTTTCATAATGAAATTTCTCACATAGAAGAGCTTTCCTCAACCTAAGTTTTCTTTGGAAAGATTTAAGCTCAAATTGGTATTCAAAGAGATTATTAAAGACCATTTATTATTCAAATAGTTTAAGATTATAGAAATTAACTTGACAAATCAAAATTTTAAAGCAAAAAAAAGCCAATTTATTCATTAATTATAATTTTAATTATATAAAATTATTTATTAATTAGTAAAATAAAATTAAATTTTAATATTAAATAATTAATTTTAATTATAAAATTGATTTTAAACTTTTTTAAATAAGATTCCAAAAAGAATTATTTTAATAAAACTTTATTTACAAAAAAAAAAAAAAAAAAAACAAGAAATTATCATTTTATTAATTTTTAAAAAAAAATAAATAAATAAATAAATTTAGTTTTTTTTTTTTTTAAAAAAAAATAAATATTTATATTTATATATATTGAAAGTTATTCAAATATAAAATATATTTTTCTTTTTTTTAATAAATTAATCAAATTTTAGAAAAATTAAATTCAAATCAATTTAATTTAATTTAATTAAATTCAATTCAATTTAATTTAATTTTTTTTGTTTTTCATTATGATTTTTCCATTTTAAATATATATATATATTTATATATATATATAAATAATTTTTTTTTTTTTTTTTTTTTTAAAATTTTAATTTTAATTTTAATTTGAATTTTTTTTTTATATTAATAAATAAATAAATATATATATATATATATATTTAAAAATGTTTAAAAATAAAATATTAATATAATTGTAATTTAATTATTAATAAATTATATATATATATATCTAATTAAATAATTATTAAAATTAAATTAAATCAATTTTTTATTTTTTTATTTTTTTATTTTTTTTTAAAATGAATCTATTAATTTTTTTTAAAAATTTTTTTTTTTTTAATAATAAAGAATTTTTTTTTTCAATTATTATAGGGTGTTGGTAAAAACATGTAAGAGCTTACATGTTTTGGCCATAAATTGGTAAAAACACGTAAGGGGTGCCCTGGGCCCATTTTTAATTAAAAATGAAACACAATTGGGCCTGTATTGGGCCAAAACATGCCCAAAAGAGGTTTTTTCCCCACAAAACCTCTCTAAATCCAAATTGTTTCAGATTTTTTTGCCCAGCCCCCCCCAAAAAAAACAAGCCCAAACACCCCAATAATCCACATTATTCCCACCCCAAACCATTGTTTTTTTTTGGAAAAACAGCATTACCAAAGCCATTTTGCAAAGCTTTTCACATTTTTTTTTCTTTTTTTCCCCCAAAGACTGCATTTTCCACCACAACAACCTGCTTCTAAGCCTCTCAATTTTAAATTTTTTACCTTCCCTCATCTATTAATCCCACATTTAAACCACTTTCTTTCACTCTTAACCACTTCTGTTCATTTTTCACACCTTTTTTCACCTCTTTTTCACATTTTGAAAGGTTCTTACCCCATTCCACATCCCCCAATTCCCCCTTTTTTTCACTTTTATAAATATTTTTCATTAAAAAATGCTTCAACCCGCCACTGAAGGTGAATTTCAGACCCTTGAGCTTCTTTGGAAACATGTGCATAATGTTGCCAGGGCTCAGGGGTATGCTGTGTCCACCTTGAGGTCCAATATGACCCACAACCAAATTGAAATATGTTGTGACAGGTCTGGCACCCCAAATCCCAACAAAAGCCCCTCCAAAACAGTCACCTCAAGAAAGCTTGACTTTCCTTTTAGACTTTATGCCAAGAGTACCACTTGGACTCTTAAAGTCAAAAATCCTGAACATAGCCATGATGCCACTGAAAATATCATGGCACATCCTGCTTTCAGGAAATTCAATGAGCACGAAACATCCCAAATTACTCAAATGTCCAAATCACTGCTCATGCCAAGGCAAATTAAGGCCCAATTATGCAGCCAGAGGGAGTCTGACAGGCCTATAATCCTTCAAGACATTTAAAACCAAGTCAAGAAAATAAAGAAAGACAAACTGCAAGGCAGAAGGCCCATTGATGTTCTTATTGACACTCTCAAAGAAGAAAATTTTGTTTGGTCCTCTGAAAGGGATTCTGAGGGACACATTACCTCCTTGATTTTTACTCACCCCCTGGCCATAAAACTTCTTCATGGCTTTCCTCATGTCATTCTTATGGATTTTACTTATAAAACCAATAAGTACAAAATGCCCCTTTTTCATATTGTTGGATTCAGCTCAACTAATAAGACCTTTTCCGGGGCTTTTTGTTTTATGAACAATGAAAATGAACCTTCATATACTTGGGCATTAAATCAATACATAGAAAAGGTCCTCAACAACACCAATCTTGTTCCCCCTCCAGCTATTGTTATTGACAGGGATCTGGCCTTGAAAAACTCTCTTAAGAAGCTGTCCCCAGACTCCAAAGTCATGCTATGAATTTGGCACATCAACAAGGATGTAAATGCTCATTTCATGAAGAAAATTGGTCATGGAACTGATTTTGAAAATTTTATGGGCCTTTGGAATCAAGTAATATACTTCTTCACTTTATTTCACTTTTTTTCTTATCATTTCTTATATTAATGACTTTGGGATTTACTTCTAAGGTTATGTATTCATCCACTGAAAAGTCTTTCAAAGACAACTGGAAGAAGCCTCAAAAGCAAGTCAAAAATCCTGAGGTCTTGCAATTTTTGGAAAAGATGTGGCTTCCTCTAAAGGAGCATTATGTGCCAGCCTGGACCAACCACCATTGCCACCTGGGTGTGGGCTCCACCTTCAGAGTTGAAGGTGCCCATGCCATGGTTAAACTTTGGCTCCAAAAGTCCACTAGTACTATCCTGGAGGTAGTCAGGGCTCTCCACATGGCATTCAGAAAACAATTTATTGAAATAATTAACAGAATCTCCAAAGAAATGATTGTTCATGTCAAGAATTTTCCTCCACACATCTGTGCCCTCAATGACAAGGTGTCTCATTATGCTCTTCAGATTGCCTTTGAAAATTTCAAAACAAAATTTCCTCCAAATGAAAAATGCACCAACAAATACAACAATTATAAAGGCATTCCTTGCAAGCATGAGACCCAAAAGGCATTTTCCAAGCGCCAAAGGCTTGAATTATCAGACTTCCATCCTCAATGGAATTTGAATTTGCCTGTGAGGGTTTTTCAATTTCTTATTATTATTTTTTTCTTATTAACTGAATCTATTTGTCATATTCTTCTCAGGATGGTTTTCAAGGTGATGATAAAAGTGTTGAAAAAGAAAGAAATAATGAGGCCAAGAAAATATTTGAAGACATTGGGGAAGACCTGTTTCAAAGACCAATGGCAGAAATAACTCCAATACTTCAACATTTTAAAGATGTTTTGACTGGAAAAGTCCCATTTGATCAAATTACCAAGAGTCAAGAGGATGATCAATATTATGAAGACCCTCTAGAATGCAAGAATATCCATGGAAGACCCCAAGGAGCCAAGAATAAAAATAAAAATCAAAACAAAAGAGAACCTTAAAGATTTGAAATTATTGAAAGTCAATCCAAGAGAAGAGGAAGACCTCCCTCAAAAGTGACCAGTACAACAATGTCAAGATCCCAGTCAAATTTCCCCTCTCCAATTATGGAAGTGGACTCATATGAAGATTCTGAAGATTCTGAGGACTGATTATCTAAATCCATCAGTTCATCAGATTCACTACCCTCAGCAACTGAATTAAATAAATCAGAAGTAACCCTTAGAAGGTCCAGAATATTGGCAATTGGAAGAAAAACCTCACAAAGAAAATCACACAAGCCTGCCACCAGTTTGAATATCTATGATGCAATTAACTTGACCTGTGAGCATTTTCAAAGCAATTATCACACATGTGATGAATGCTCCAAGCTGTTTGTGAGTTTCTGATTCTTTTTAATGTAATTCTATGTTGTTTATTTTGATATTTATTCATTTTTTGAACTTATTTCATCAGATAACTGGATCAGAAGACTTGCCCAAGTTTATATTGAAATAAACCTTCAAGGCCATCAATGTCCAGGGTGATGGAAACTGTGGCTACAGAACAGTATCCCACTTCATTTACAAAACTCAAGATCAATGGGCTGATGTCAGAGGTGACTTGGCTGAAGAAATTCACCAAAATCAAGACCTTTATGAAGCCATGAACACCTTAATTCCATCAGTATCCTCTTATTTGGAAAGAATTGAATGGTATGAAGATGTTGTCCAAGCTCCAAAAAGCAAGTGGATGTCCATGCCTGACATGGGGGATCCAATTGAAAATAAGTATAAAAGACCAGTTTTCTTTTATTCCACAGCCCAATCTTTTTCTTTTTTCCCTTATTTCTGTCCTCCAAATGATAATCCCCTGATTTTCATCTGCTTCTTGGATAGCTGTGTTCATTTTGTTCCTTTAGACATAATCATTTCTAAAGTTTATTCAGTCCCCCCCATTACTGTGAACTGGGAGATTCATGCCCAAAAACAAGCCCTGGGGTGGGCTGATAAATTTAAAAAACACAGAATGTTGTATTTGTCCAATCTTCCTCCCCCCTCTCAGAAAAAACCCACTATTTTGGAGGTTGATTCTGATTGAATGATTTTTGTATACACAATTTATGCCAATTATCCCCCTCCTCAGTCATATTTATTGATTAAATCCCACCTCAGTCTCCCTTTTTTATCAAACATGTGGAACTTTTGTACTTGAAAATAGTCATATTACACACAAGAAAAAAACAGTTGAAAAAAAACACTCATTGCACCTTCACTTGTTGTCCCACCAAATTTTTTTCCCAATTCATGAGCTTCTGGTTCTCTATTGTCCAGATTGAACCCTTCAATTTATAAAAAATGAAGGAAATTCATAAGTGGGAAGTTATTAAATTTACTTTTTAAAAATAGGCATATTACAATGACAGGAAAAAACATTTGAAAAAAAAACCCTTTTTGTGCCTTCACTTGTCCCACCCAAAAAAATTCCCAAAATTATGGGATTCTGGTGCTTTATTCTTCACATTGAACCCTTCATTTTCTTAAAAAAAATGAAGGAAATCAATAAGTGGGAAGATTTTAAATGAATTTTTGAAAAAATATGCCATTTTGCATATTGGCCAAATTGGTGAAATTTGGCAAATAAAAAATTGTGCTTATTGAAATGCCAAGTTGGGAAAAATTAAAAAAATCCTCAAAACTGAGCTTGAGGAATTTTTTTTCAAAAATAAGGTCACTTACGTGTTTTTACTAAAAGCTTACGTGTGTTTACCAACACCCTAAAAAAATTGGTTTAATTTAGATTAATATTATTATATGTAATTAAATATGATAATAATTTAATTAATTGAATATCAATTTTTTTTTCAAAATTTACTACTTTGAAAAAAAAAAAGAAAAAACATTTTTTATTTCAAAATATCAAAAAATTTCAAAATTTTTTATGTTGATAAAAAAAAAGAAAAAACTTTGTTTATTTTAAAATATGATTCAAATAATTTAATTTAATTTTTTTTTGTTATTTTGTAAAAAAAAATATTAAATTGTGTAAAATTCTTCTTTCTAAAAAAAAAAACTTCTTTTGTAAATTTGATTTGATAAATTCTTAAAATATTTTTTTTTTCAAAAATTTGTATTTAGGATCTATACAAAAAAAAATAATTTTTTTTAATCATGTTAAGGAAATTAAATAAATTTTTATGAAGTTATTGAATTTTAAAAATTTTGTATTAGAGTTTAATTTTTAAAGGAAAATTCAAATTTAATGATCTTTTTTAATAAGAATTTTCAAGATATTTCTTTTCAAATAAATAAATATATATATATTCAAGAAAAAAATAAATTCATAATAAAGAAATGTATTTATATATATTTTACTTGATTAAATATTTTTCAATAATAAAATTTATTAAAACTTTGCAGGTTGATTTATATTTATTCATATAAATTTTAAGTTGTTGATATAGTTACTTCTTCTTTTCATTTAATAAATTTGAAAATATTTAATGAAAAAGATATATAATCATTATATTAATTCCATAGTGAGAATAATAATAATAATAATAATAATAATAATAATAATGAGATAAAAAAATTTAGTAATTAAAAGGTTCCTTAAATAAATGAATAAATAATGAATCAGGTATCTGTCAATAAGATAATTAAGCTTTCAAAATTAATATTGAGATAGATATATTATTTATAATTTTTGGCTTTCATTTCTAAAATAATAATTCATATTAAAAATTGAGGCATAAAAATTTATAAAGTTTAATTAAAAAATGATAATTTGAGGAAAATTCTACTCAAGTGGACTTCATTCAGCACAAATTTCATAATTAATTCAGGGCTTCAAGATCATAAGAGGTTTTTTTTTTTACATATATATAAAGAAGATTAAGATTTAAAGGTAATCATTTTGGATTTATCTCATCATTGAGGAACTGGGTTAATTTTCAATTTTATATAAATGAAGGATAACTGTTATATTCAAAAATCAAATATTATTTGAAAATAAAAACTTTATTTAAATTTTAAATCTATTTTTTTTTCTCTTTCCTTCTACTATGTATAGAATTATATTTTATGAATACTTATTTAAATATAAATTCAATTATTTAGTTATTGGGAAACTTTTGAAAATTTTCATTTAATAAACTTCTGTAGTAAATTATTCAAATATAATATGAATAAAAATGATTTTCATGATTAATTTTTTGAAGTTTTGATTAAAAAAAATTCAGGAGCAATTTGATTCAAAAATCTTCTGATTTAATGAAAAAAATCTTTAAAATGAAATATTAAGACAGTAAAGTTATACACACACTATTTTAAGAAAGATAATTTGGTTTCATTGATATAGTGAAACTCTTAAATAAATTATACTTCTAGTTAAAAATTATTAATTTGGATCACTTGTTATTTGATGAATTTTTTAATTTTATACTTTAAATTTGAAAAAAATATTTACTTTCTTATTTGGATATATATCTGTTTAAATATTTATTTTAGCTAATATAATAAGTCTATATCTATTTATATATTCAAAGAAATAATTAATAAGCTCTAAAATAGGTCAGGAAAATTAATTTATTAAAATGATTGATTACTTCATAGATACTTAAATTGAGATTTTAAAGATAATCAAAATGAATTAGAAATAGAACTCAAAAGTTTCCATGAATAAATTTCAATTTAAAAAAATTAGGGAATCTTATAAATTTTGAGCCTTTGATATATGAAAAAATATCCAAAAAGGTCACAAAATAACTTTACAATAATTATTTTAATCATGATCATTAGAAATATTATCTTAAAATAAGCGAAAATTCCACAAATAGGCATAAATTTGTGATTATCTCAGAATCGAATGAATAAAAATGAGAAATGAATTTAGCGATTGGATTATCCATGGTAAAACACATATAAAATTTCTATTTCATATCTGTAAAGATAATAATTACTGTGTACTAAGAAAAAATGACATAAAAAAGCATAAATTATGTTTATTTCAGAAACCAATTAAACAAAATGTGAAATAGATTATACCATTTTATTTCCCATGAAAAAAATACAGATATAAAATTCTTATTTCATATCTTCAAAGTCAATAATTAAGGGAATAACCTGAATATATGTGCTTTTATGATTAGCACATATAATCATGGTTTTTAGCTCATATCTCTTGGAATATACATGATAGAGAGTTGAACCAACAATAAAGCTCCCACATAATTACTTTCAAAATACAGATATAAGTCTTATTTGACAAGCTATACAAAAAGTTATAATTTGCAGGGGTTTATTGAACAAAATTGTTAAAGCTGTTGACCACTATGTTGTGAAAGTGGTCCAAACTTAAAAAGAAGTAGATATTCAAATTCTAATAGATAATATGTGAATAAAAATTTAATTATTATTATTATATTCAAGCTATAAACTTTTGAAATGATAATTCAAATTTTAAATTAGTAAATTTCAACAGAAAAGATGAGTTACAAGAAAAATCATCAAAAATAGAGTTTTGATGATGTAATGAAGTTCTCTTGAAAGTTTAATAATGAAATGCCAATATATCATAATCAACTCTCTGAATTTATTTAGAATGTATAAATCAAAATTTGGGTTTTATATTGATCATTTATGATCACTCACTTTAATCTTAATTTGAGTTTAACAGTCATATAAATGATAAAATTGGTGAATGATAGTTTACGTTGATTAAGACTAATACAATACATAAATTATAATCTTCCTCCAAGCCTATGATGTCAGAAAACGTAGAGTTACAGTGATAGCTCTAAATAATGGTGTAATAATGAGATAAGATTGTTTAATTATGATGTAATCATCACTAAACCTCAAAATACTGATCAATTCAAGTGGATAACATCAGTAAACATCTACTAGAAGCCTTCTGGACTATAAAAGGGAGGATTTTACTATATATAGAGCTCTTTTTACCTCTATTTCCCCTTCAGATGCTTCAAAAACAATAAAAACATTAAATCAAAGGTAATATGTTTATCTTTTATGTTATCAAATAAAAAAGATAATCTTCATTATAATTACCAGATTTGAGGTGATTAATCCAATATTTTGTTGGTTTTGTTGAATTCTCTTTAAAATTATTAATTCCATGTAAAAATCTGAATATTTGTAACTTCTAATTTTCAATTCTAAATACAATTTAATAATTTTTATTTAAATTTTTAGGCGGAAATGTATCCAAAATTAATATATTAAGTTTCAAAAGTAGGTTATTTTCATCCTTTATAATAATTTTCTCTTTATTATTACTTCAATAATTCTCTTATTGATATATAGCTTCAATATTGGCAAAATTATTGTTATAAATTGTTTTTTTATTATTAAAGAATAATTTTTCATGCCTTTATTATTTGTTTGTAACAATAGTAAAGTGCCAAGAATATATTAATTATTAAATATTAGTATATTTATCCTTATTATATCATTTTATTTACTTAATAATATTAATATTTTAAGCTATAATTATAATAATTCTTTATTACTATGATTATTTTTTATCTTATCCTTTAATTTAATAAAGAAATTCATAGTGAATTAAGTCAAATATTGGTAATATTTACTTATTGTTTTATAGTAAAACTTTACATCTGGAGGCCTGTCTGTGATATTTACTTAAAAGGGCTTTTAAAAAGATTAAAATTGAGCTTATCCAATACAAATTAGATTCATAATCATAAAATTATATAATAATTTTATATTTTCTTGCTGTTGGAAGCTATTGAGGCATTTGAAAAGCAATCGTACTGTCTTACACATGGTTTTTCACATCCTTAGACTTGCAAGTACTTACTATGAGTGACTCTAGTAATTAAAAAAGATATTTATAAATTAAAAGTAAATTTGTATTTCAATTTAATTTTAAAAAGAATCATCTTAATTCCTATTATATCCTTTAAAAAATTAAAATATAAAAAATAGTAAAAAAAACATAAAAAAAACAATGAAAAATCATTTTTTATTCATTTCTCTTATTTTAAAAGATATAAAAGCAATTTTTACGTGGAAATCACCATATCTTCACAAAAATAACACTTCTTATAAGAAGAACTATATTTCTTTGTCTCATTTTTTAGTGTTTGAAGACAACTTAACAGAAAAAAATAAGACAACTGTTGAGAGATTGGTGGAAGAAACTTGTCAAAGTTATCCAACACCTGTTTTCAACAAGAAAAGAAAGGCCAAGAAATTAGTCTTTCCAGGGCCCACTTTTCAGGACTTTGAAGGTGAGTACCTCACTTTAAGTTGCCATCAAAAGATTTTTTAGTGTTTTGGAATCTTCTTTATTTCTTATTCCTTAATTATGACTACTAGGAGAGGATCCCAATACTCCATCCAATCATATGGAGCTGAAATCAGAAGTAGAATTGATACCTCAAAAGGGAAAAGAAAGTTCAAAATCCCCAGTGGAACAGAATCCACATAAGGAAGTGCCATATCCCAAAGGCAAGTCCCAGAAATTCCCATAATATCTGAGCCAGAGTTGGAACTAAGTATAAGCAACTCCAAAAGCTAAAAATCCTATTCAGAGGGCTCAAATAGACATATAAATGAGCCATTACAAACAGTACTACACAGTGTAAAAGGACAAGGATTGGGAAATGTTTCCACAAATAAACCAAGGAGTGATGAACTCCTGGAATATCCTGAAAAAGTTCCTCAAAGAGGAGGAAATATTGAGATACTCTAATCGATGGAATCCACTGTCATACAAAACTAAAATCAAAAAGATAAAGTAGTACCATGCCAAAAGGAAGGAGGCAAGCAAGGAAGAAGACCCAGTAGCCTCTACCAACAAGCCTCAAGTCAACCAACCTCCCCAAGAAGGGAAGAAGAACAAGAAAAAGAATTGGAGGAAGCCATATCCTCCAACTTGAAGGATTCCAAAAATCCAAAAAGATGCCATGGACAATGTCTTCAACATTGCCATGACCTCGATGGAATTAAAGGAAAAAGAGGAACAAAGAATGAGACAACCCCATTCTCAAAGAAATAACTTTGTCTCCTGATGTTTTAAATACTTTGATAGAAATTGAAAATAGTATTTTACCTCTCAAAGACATTAAAAATAGTTTATTATATTGAAAGAAATAAATAATAGCTCATTATCCTTAACACAAATTTTTGTACAAAATAAGAAAGAAATTGAAAGAATTAAGTTAATTTTTGAAAATAATAAACCAAAAGTCTTAATTGACAATAATAAGAGGTTGATACAAGGAAAACAAGAATTTTATAAATACATAAAAGATATCAAAGAAAAGACTTTGACAATGAATTATGATGTAAGTATTGATAATATGACAGAAAACTCGACAAATTAAGCATTTCTGTTGAAAGAGTTGAAGAAAAGACTTTACCACATCAAAATTTAGTTCTAGACCATGTAGAAAAAATTTATGCAGCAAGAATGAATATTAAATATAAAATTAAAAGTGAAATAAGACTTATTACTGAAAAGATGGATAAAATAAATGAGGCTAACTTAAATATTACAAAGTTATCAACCACATTTTCTAACATAAAAAGTCCTGTTAAAAAAAAAGAGGAAAGAAGAAATACATTCAGATCAGACTTGAGCCATCAAGACAATAATCAAGTCTTAATGAAAGAAGCACCTCAATTAAAAGAATGGCCAACATTCACAGGTGAAGGTGAATATGAACACATTTCATTTATTAAAACAATTTACATGTTAAAAGAGGATTATGCCATACAATATGAATTAATAACTTCCAGATTACATTAATTATTTGAAAAATCTGCAAAAAGATGATGTTATGGCATAAGACAAACAAATGGCAAAAATACCTTGTCTTGATGGAAAAATGAAGTAATAACCAAGTGAAAAAAGGATTCCTGGAGGTACAAAATAAAAAATGCATTTGAAAATTCCTTCTTTGACCCAGATAGGGATAAACCTTTGACTTGGTTCTTGCGAAAAGTTGAAGGATTAATTGCACTGTACCCACAAATGTTACAGAAAATTGTGCATATGAAGGTATTAAAAAAATGTGGAGGAGAACTGAAAAATTCCCTGAGAAGCAGGTGCACAGAGCCATGTTCCACAGAAGAGTACATTAATGCACTAGAGGACATAGTGACAAGAACCAAGATTTGAAGAACATGGAAAAAATTGCATACTAAAAGGAAAGATAAACCAAGAGAACCTTTCAAGAACAATACACCCAGCACTAATGACCAAAGAAAATGCCATAAATGTGATGGTATTGGAAACTTAGCCAATAATTTCCTCAAAAAGGCAAAAATAAATGAAATTGTGGAAACAGAAGACCAAAATGATAAAGAAGAGGAATCTGATTCTGAAAAAGAAACTGAAGAGTCAGAAACTTATGAAAGTGATGAAATTAATATGATTAATGCACAAATCAATAATATTTATTTAATATATTAAGTACTAGATGTTAATTCAAGCTTACCACAAGTTGGAAAATCTGATACAAGCCTTACAAACATACAATATTCCAAAATATATGGAACCAAACCTGCAAAAGGAATGGGATATACAGCTGGACAGTCAAGTGTAAGTGCTATCATGGTTGAAAACCAAGAGGCAAAAGTAAGCCTGGACACAGGAGAATACTGCAAATGTGTTGGTAAGAGTTATTTGAAAAATATTATACCAAATTGGGAAGAAAAACCTATACAAATACAAGGGGTTAAATTTGGTAGTGCAAGTGAAAGCATGAAGCTGCTTGGGATAATTGACTTAAAGTTAATTTTTCCTCATCCTTCCCAATATATATGAATTAAAGTAGAGTTTTTAGTAATGGAAAACTGTACTAGTAACCATTTCATACTAGGAAATGATTACTTTTCAATATATGGCATAGATATCTCTAACCAGAAAGGCAGGTATTTTACAATAAGAGAAAATAAAAAAAGAAATTTTGTTTTTTAAACAATAAGAGACAAATTACTGTCACAAAAAATGAAGAGCCAAACCCAGAAAAGCATTCATTCATAAGTGAACAACTCACAGAGGAGTAATTCAATCAAGAATTAACAGAAAAAATGAAAGAAAGATTGATTTACCCCTTATTTAAATACAAAATTGCCTTTGAAACTGACAAAGAACCAATAGGTGAAATCATTGGCTATGAGGTAGACATTATTCTTAATGTGGAAAAACCTTATCCACCTTTACTAAGAAGACCAGCTTACCCAGCTAGCCCAAGAGCTAGAGAAGCCTTAGAGGTATACATTAAAGAATTATTGGACCTTTGAGTGTTAAGAAAAGTAAGACATAATGAACAAGTAGAAGTCACTACACCTGCCATTATCACCTGGAAAGATTAAAAATCACCAATAGTAGGGGACTTTAGAGCTTTAAATACCTATAATATCCATGACAGATATCCAATAACCAGAATCCATGAGACATTAACACAATTATCTCAGGCTAAGTTTATCAAAGCCATGGATGCTCTAAAAGGTTCTCAAAAAAATGTCTTAACAGACAGTGCCAAGAGACTACTGAGGATAATAGTCCACTGTAGAATATATGAATATTTAAGGATGCCATTTGGTATAGAAAATTCACCTTCCAACTATTAAAGAATGATGAATACCATATTTCTTGAAGAATTATCAGAAGGATGGTTAATCATCTATATTGATGATATCATAGTTAGCTCAGAAACTTGGGAAAATAACTTAAAAAGACTGGAAAGAGTCTTCCAAAAGATAGTGGAAGTATATATGTAAATTTCCTCAAAAAAATTTCCCTTTTCATATAGTGAACTAAAAGCACCAGGACAAGTTGTATCTGGATTCAGCTTGGGCATAGAAAAAAAGAAAGCAGCAGCAGTGTTACTTAAGCCAATGCTCCAAACCAAGAAAGAAATGAAATTGTTTATAAGATCTTATGGATATTAAAGACAGCATATAAAGGACTTTTTAAGAATTGCCAAATCCTTGTATAAGCTCTGTGACCAACAAAAAGTATATGAAATTATTGAAAAAAGGGTAAAAGCATATGAGGAATTGAAAAAATCCCTCACAAATGCCCCATTTATTCTAATTCCAGATTGGAAACTACCTTTCAAACTGTAAATTGATGCTTGTGGAGAAGAACTAGGTGCTGAACTACAACAAATCCAAATCATTAATGATAAACCTGTTAAAGGAGAAATTTGCATCATTTCAAGAAAGATTAAACCAACAGAAGAAAGATATTGAGAAAGTTAAATGGAATATATTTTCTTGGTGTGGGATCTAGGAAAATTACAATACCATTTTGATGTAACAGTTTTTGATGTCATCACAGACTGCAATGATGTAAAATATTTATCAAACATGAAGACACCAAAAAGACACATGCTGAGATGGCAGATTGCTATCCAGGAATATAGAGAAGATATGACAATAGTTCCTAAGTCTGGAAATATTCACAGGAACGCAGATGGTCTTTGCAGGTGGGATTTAGAAAATACACCTGAATACCCAGCATGGATACCACAGGAAGAACATCATATAGAAGGCATATGTGTTGCAGATATTGTTACAGAATTATTTAATAGAGCTAAAGAAAGCTAAAAGATGGAAAAAAATTGTCATATCTTATGCCAACTTCTAATGAAAGATTTCAAAGACCCATTGTTATCCTCCAAACTAGATTAAGTATGGAAAAGAGCATATGATGAAGGAAGATTCTAACTCCTTGATGGAATTCTTTATCATAAGACCAAACACACATGTTTTATAAAATTTACAGACAGAGCTCTAATAAACACTATACTACATTAATTCCATGATAGTGTTGTATCTGGACATCTCTCAGAATATAGAACACTAGAGAGAGTGAAAACCTTCTCTTGGTAGTCAAGTTGGAGAAAATATGTTGCAGAGTATTTCAAAATCTGTGACAGATGTCACAATGCAAACAGAGCCACAGGAAAAACGTTTGGAATAATAATCCAAATCCAAGAGCCAAAATACACATAGGAAATAGTTCACATGGATTGGGTAACAGCCTTACCTCCAGGAGGAGACAGGAGTTTTAATGCATGCCTAGTACTAGTTGACAGGTACAGAAAAACCCCAGTGTTCTTACCATTTCATAAAGATGACACAGCTATGGAAAAAGCCATAATAATATGGAATAGAGTCATTAGTCATACAGGCTTGTTTCAAAACATCATAAGTGATAGAGATTCAAAATTCACTTCCAAATTATGGACAAATCTCCATAACCTGTTTGGGACAAAGTTATCATTCTAAAAAGCCTACCACCCTCAGACAGATGGTTTAGCAGACAGAATAATACAAACTCTAGAAGACATTATCAAAAGATTCTGTGCTTATGGCATATAATTCAGAGACTATGATGGCTTTACCCATGATTGGTGTACCTTAATACCAGTTCTTGAACTGGAATATAAAACATAAATCCATTCTTAAACTAGAAAAACATTATAAGTGCTAGAAAAAGGTTATAATCCAAGAATTCCTTATGATAATCTCAAAAAGAACCTATTGGATATACATACAACAGTAAGCAGCTTCAAAATTATGCTTGACAAAGCAAGACATAATTCCAACAGATGTATGCAAGATTCTTTCAAAATTCAAAAAGGAAAGATGGGACAAAAGCCATAAGCAACCTGATTTTAAAGTAGTAGACTTGGTATTAGGATCAAATCCAATATTTGATAACAGAAAAGGCCCAAACAAATTGAAAGATGCCCTTTCAGGAACCTTCATGATCAGAGAACTACATGGCCCTAATGCTGTGCAACCAGACCTCACAGATGAATTAATGAATAAACGCCCCGCTATCCCTGGAAGTCTGATAAAAACTTACAGCTCAAGTGATAAAGAGCTATTTCACCTAAGAAATAAGCCACCACTTGAAATTCCCCATTTAAAAGAAGGAGAAGAAAAGAAAATTGTAAAAGTCCTTAAAGAAAGGAGGACAAGAAAAAAAAAAGAAAGGGAATACCCTGTGAGGTATAGAAACCAAACTCAAGGATGGATGGCTACTTGAGAAAGATATTATCAATTCTTATAAGCTATTAAAAAGGTTCATACATGAAAGAAGACCTAAAGAATAGAAAACTTAAGCATTATTGAGCTTCAAGACTAATAAAGTCTAATGAAGAGGTAGGACAGTGGATGATACCCTAATTTACTATATCAGATTGTGGTACAATCTTGTTTAGTGGTAGGGAATGTGAGAATTTGAAATATGACCACATATGCAAAAAGGTCACAAAAAAACTTTAAAATCATTATTCTAATAATAAGCATTAAAAATGGTATCTTAAAATAAGTAAAAATGCCACAAATAGGCATAAATTTTCAATTACCACAGAATGTAATGAAAAAAAATGAGAAATAAATTTGACCATCAAATTACC
Source organism: Austropuccinia psidii (assembly GCA_023105745.1). NCBI lineage: Eukaryota > Fungi > Basidiomycota > Pucciniomycetes > Pucciniales > Sphaerophragmiaceae > Austropuccinia > Austropuccinia psidii. The sequence goes on from JALGQZ010000008.1 coordinate 41,107,752, forward strand.
CATGGTAATATATGCATATAACATTTTATGTCATATCTGTAAAGATAATACTTACTGTGTACTAAGAAAAAATGCCATAAAAAGGCATAATCTCGTGTTTATCTCAGAAACTAATGAAAAAACATGTGAAATGAATTAAACCATTTAATTTCCTATGAAAAAATACACATATAGAATTTTTAAGTCATATCTTCGAAGTCAATACTTAAGGAAATAACCTGAATATATGCACTTTTATGATCAGTGCATATATTAATGGTATTTAGCTCATATCTCTTGAAATATAAATTATATAGAGCTTAAAAAAATAAAGTTCCCACAAATTTACTGTAATAATACATATATAAACTTTTCTTGACAAGCTATAAGCAAGGCTATAACTTGTAGGGGTTTATTGAACAAAATTGCTATAGCTGTTGACCAGTTTGTTGTGAAAGTGGTCCAAACTTAAAAAAAGGAGGTAGATATTCATATAATACTAGTCTATACATGAATAATGATTCATTTTTTATCATTATATTCAAGGTATAACCCCTTGAAATCATAGGTTGAATCCTAAAATAGTAAAACTCAAGAGAAAAGATGAGTTACAAGGAAAATCCTCAAGAATAGAGTTTTTATGATGTAATTAAATGCTCTTGGAATTTTGATTATAAAGCTCCAAGCTATGAGAATTAACTCTCTGAATGGATTTAGCATTTACAACTCAAAAATTATTAATGATCAAAGTTTAAGCTTAAAATTGATCATTTATGATCACTCACTGTAATCTCAATTTGAGTTTAACAGTCATATAAGTGACAAAAGTGGGGAATACTGGTTAATCATGATTAAAACTAATACAATACATGAATTTTATTCTTCCTCAAAGCCTATGATTTCAGAAAACTTAGAGTTACAGTGATAGCTCTAGATAATGGTGTAATAATGAGATAAGATGGTTTAATTATGATGTAATAATCACTAAGCCTTAAAATACTGATCAATTCCAGTAGATACTATCAGTAAACGTTTAATAGAATCCTTCTTGACTCTAGGAGGGAGGACTTTACTATATATAGAGCTCTTTTTACCTCTATTTCCCCCTCAGATGCTTCAAAAACAATAAAAACATTAAATAAAAGGTAATATTTTTATCCTTTATATAGAAATCTATTATATTATTAAAGGAAAAGTATCATCTTAATTATAGCCACCATGTTTTACATGATTCATTTAATATTTTGTTGTTTTTGTTAAATTCTCTCAAAAATCTTCAAGTCTATGTAAAAATAATAATATTTGTAATTTCTTCTAATTTTTATTGTATATATAATTTAAATAAGTTTTATTTAAACTTTTAAGCGTAAATGTACCCAAAATTATTATATTAAAAGTCAAAAGTAGGCTATTTTCATCCTTTATAATAATTTTCTCTTTATTATTACTTTAATAATTCTTTTATTAATATAAATGGTATTCATATTAATATATAACTTTAATATTGGTAATATTATTGTTATGAATTGTTTTTTATTATTAAAAAATAATTTTCTATGCCTTTATTTTATGTTTTTAACAATAATAAAGTGCAATTAGGATGTTAAATATTAATTATTAGTATATTATTTTATTTATTAAATAATATGAATATTTTATGCCATAATTATGATAATTCTTCATTATTATAATTATTTTTTATCTTATTCTTGATTTTATAAGGAAATAAATAGTTCAATAAGTAAAATATTGGTAATATTTACTTATTTTTTCATAGTAAAACCTTACATAAAGCTCATTATCTTAACTAATATAAATACTGAATACATATTAATAAAATGAATAACTTTCCCTTTTTTAAATAAGTACTAAATTATACCTGTTTTCCTCTTCAAGGGCTCTGAAGACAGAAGAATTGTAAAAATATGGTTTTAAAAAGAATTAATCAAGCTTTTGAGAATCTTCCTGAGTCCAAAAGGTAATTTATGATAAATATATAGACCAAAAACAAGACAAAATGAATGCAATATGCTAACTTCATACTTGTATTGTTTGAGCTATATGTATATACTAAATAAGCTTGTTTGTGATTAGCTATATGAAATAATATTATGGGTAATTTTGGTATTTATTTTGAGAAAATATCTTCATATATTAATTTCAGTAAGACTATTTAAAGAGATGATAAAGAGATAAGACTTGAATGTTACGAAAGAAAGACAAAAGTAAAAAGAATATAATTTCAAAGTAATATAAAATGAATTTTCCATAATCATCACTTCCATTAAATAGGAGTTTCACTCTTCTTATTAAAAAACATTCAGAATATTTATCCAGTTTTTTTAGCTTAAATTAATTCTAATTTATTAATATCCCTCTACCAATAATATTAAAGTTCACCAGTGAATTATCTTTTTATTTACTTCATTATTCATGGATCCAAATAATGAACTGAAAAGTTTTGAAGTGTTTGAGAGACAATTCTATTAATAAAAGAAGGGTTTCTAAAAAATCTGAAATAATAATAGATAAGATTATAATTCATTTCAAAAATAATAATTTGCACCAATGTACCTTTACCAAATACAATAATTTTTAAATTTGGCTTTTTGGAAAAAAAGAAAACATAAAAATATTACCCTTTTTTTGAAAGAAAATCTTTCAAAGAATGGATTAAAATCGATTCAAAAAATCTGGAATAATAGTTTCACCTTGTTATTAATTTTGATTTTACTATAGATATCTATTTGAGGCTCATTTTATTATATTTTTTTTCAGTTTGATTATAATTATCTTTATGAGGTTGGTAGGAAAAGATTACAGGCCCCTACTCTGAGAGATTTTTATTTTTCATTTTTTAATTTATTTCATTATTTTTTGTTAGGATCATTATTCTTGAAAAGATTATTTTTTTATCATACGAAATTTATCTTTTTTTCAATTTTATGAAGCTTCTATTTTGTTTTTTTGTTTCAATAATTTGAAACTATTAAGGTAGGAGGTTTTTTAGATCCTTGTGTAAAAAGCTTCATAACCTTCGACAAAATTACATCAGGTCAGTCTTTTCACCTAACGGGTGTAAAAAAGTAAATGTTTTTTCTCATCTTAGTGTAATTTGTTCAAGAAAAGTTCAAAAAAAATTAAAAACCAAAAATAAACAAAAGAAGAGAATGAAGCTTTATAGTTGTTTAAATAGAATGTTAATGAATGATAAACATGATGAAAATATATTTGGAATGAAAATAATAAAATTATTTAATCTACTGTATGAATATGAAATAATATATATATTGATTTACAAAAAATATCAGAACAAAAACAAGCTATGATGATAAGTGAATAAAAAAAAAATGAAATTTATAAAAATATAGAGCTACTTTGTGTCTATAATATCAATTCAATGAAGCTTGCATGAAAACTGTTTCTTAAAGAAATAAATGAGATATTTGAATGATATTCTACTAAAAGAAAAGGATCCAAGAATGAATTTAAGGTTTCTTTGAGCCCTTTATTCAAGTGGGAAAAACTGGAATATCCTTAAAATATAAAAATATAGAGTAAGAAGGTGATATGTAAGTTTTTTGATTATAAAAACTTTTAAAAAAGGAAAGAGTTGTTTCAATTGAGATATAAATGCTATATTAAGAATTTAATTACATAAGAGCATTATTGAAATGATAAATTAAATGGGGATTATCTACCTTTTTTTGGATTTAAATAAAGTATGAATAAAGTACTATTTGAATGGATGTCCCAAAAAGAAGAAGAAAGAACATCAGAATTAACTAATATTCTAGTGGGCTAGAATATCTTGGAATAAAAATTGAAAAAAAGCTTCTAGGTTTGACTTAGCTTCCAGGAAAACTCCAAGCTTAGACTGAGATGAGTCCCAGATACATTCAAGCTACTAAGCCTGATTTCAGGTGTACCCACTTTAATCACGGTTCCTGTAAGAGTCAAAAAGTATAAGTAAAAGATTTTAGAAATTTAACTTATTGAATGATTAATTTCCCACATAATTACTCATATTATTGATAGAGAATATTTGAAATAAATAAGTGGATTTTTTTTTTTTTTAAAAGAAAATTGAATTGGTCAATTTGGAAAATTTGGTAAAAAGGAAAAAATCCAAAAAAGGAGGGTTTGAGCTGACTAAATTTAATTTTGACATAAATTCTATCAATTGAAGTTATGCTATTAATCTTTTAATAAAAAAATGGAGTTTCCTTATTTAAGCCTAACAAATTTGATGTGTTTTTTTTCCTGCTTGGAGATATTCACATAAGAATTCAGTCAACTAATGAAAGGAATTGAACTTGATTTCCAATGAACCCCTCTTATTTTATTTATTATAAATATTTTACCAAAATTTAGAAATTGAAATAATTAACCAAGCTCAAAATGTGATTATTTTTTTCTTCAGATAGAAAGTAAAAGATATGAATATTTTACAAAAAATCTCGAATTTGTTTTTTTGAATAATTTTTTCAAGAAAAAACAAGAAAAAAAAAGCAAAATGAAATAAATAGGTTTGATATTAATATTAAATAAAAAAAATAATTTAAATAGTTACTTGAAAAATAATTTTTGCATTATTGAGATTTAGAATTGAAATTTTAAGTACTGAATTAAAATAAATGAAGCTTATAGATTGAATGAATATATATATATATAAGCTATATAGAAGAATATTTGAAATTTCAGGATGAATTTATATCAAAGATGTGAAAAGATAGCTCATAGCTAGCACTATGAGTGTTAAATGTAGAAATTTAACTGATTATAATGATAAGGGATCTATTATTGAAGAATAGTGGTTATGAGTTTTCTGAGAGCCCTAGTTGAACTAATTATCAATTGGCTTATTATGAGAATTACTAAAAAAATTGTGATTGAAGTTATATCCGCAATCATTATTTTTACTTCATTATTAGGAAGCTTAAAAAGGTAAGAATCTTCCTAAGAAATGGTTCGGGGTTTTTCCTTAGGAGAAGACCTCATTTCATATAAAAAAAGGGCTGAAGGGGCTGAATAACCTCTTTCAATTGAATCATAGTAAGATATCTCACTCTAGTGGTCTAATTGTGGCTTAAAAGTATAAATAAAGCCAGTATTGAAGTCTAGATGTGTTGTTGAAATAAAATCTGACCATTTGCACCTATCCAGAGGAAATTCCTGCTTAATTGAATTGTTCAAAAATTTAATACCAGTAGAGATCAATCATAAGCCATGAAGAGAAAATCTGAAGGCCTTGAATTGGCTAGATTATGATGAATTAAATTATTCACAGCCTGTGTGTGAGTTTCAAAACTCATGATCAAACTTTGTGGGGTAATACCCCATAGTACAGCCATATATGGGCTTATATGGTATTTTAAGTTAAACCCTTACTAAATTTGTCAGTTTTTTTAGATAAAGCGCTCAAAATAATTTATAAATTTATTTCAAAGTGGGAATTGAAACATAAATATATTAATTCTATACCTTCCCTTAAATATAGAAACACTATATGGGCTCCAAGTAGTTTTTAGTTTCTTCAAAACAGAATTGTCATTGCTTGCATTAAAAAACCTGAAGGAATTTTCTCTATATATGATATGGGGCTGTGGGATGTATTATTAAATAGCCATACTGTAGCCATTTTAATAAGATATGTTATTGGATGAATTTGAAATAAGAAATGTGGAGATTATATTAGAGATGAAAGTACCATGCTATTATTTTCACTACTAAAAGTGGGTATAATGTTGTAGCTTTTCTGTTTTTGGGGTTAAAGACTTAATTTTAGTACTATTGAACATCCTTCTCTTGGTTCTTGAAAAAAAGGTCCCAAATGATTAAACCCTGAGCAAAGGAGAGGCTTAGATGAGAAGTTCAAATTGAGAATTATGGTCAGAAAGAGTCTCAAAGCCTTATAGGTGTGATTTCTTATTAAATGGAAATAAGAATGATACTTTATGAAAGGTAGGATCTTTGAATTTCATATGCTATCATGTAGTTCCTTTTTAACTCTTGCTATAGTGGTTGTGACCATATTAGAATTTTATGTGGTTTAATAATGTGGAAGAAATTTCATTTATATTTTGGTTTAAATACCATAATTTAGGATATCATGGGAATCATTACTGTTCTATAGTTTTCAGTAGCAGGATGAAAGAAAATATAATATATTATTTATTAAATTTCATTTCATAAGAAATCTCATTAAGTTATATAATAATCACATGTATATCCACCTATTACATTTTTACCAATAATTGAATAAAGAGCTTTACTGAATGCTCTTGAGGATGATGAAGAAGAAAGTATATGATTAAATTAAGGTTTATATATCCCAAAACTCCAATTAACTTTGTCAAAAACCTAACAATAAATTTCAATGTATGTTTTCTATACCATTTCAAGTTAAATATATAGAAAAAATTATGATTAAGAAAAATTTCAAAAGCCTTTTCATACATTAGAAAGGTATTTGTGACGATATATTAGTTTCCTGTATTATAAGAAATATTGATTTATCTTAGTTAATTTTGCGAGATGTGTTAAACAGAAGCTTGATATAAGCTTCAATTCCCTCCTATGACTGCTTAATATAATGTTTGATGATTTCTTGAGGTATGGAGCTTTGCTATTCCAATATATAATGTTGAAAAAAAGCTTTATTAATCATAAATCATGGATTAATTACTTCAATCTAATAAGGCCTTTGGCTTCTCTTATCTGTTTAATTTTACTTAATTTATAAATAGATAATAATCCAAAAAAGCATCTGTTCATCACAAATATCATGTTCTAAAATGAAATCCACTAAGGATAGACCCTACAGGTAACAGAGAAAATATCTTTCTTTGGGACATGAACTCATATTCTATTATTTGAATCATGTGTCAAATACTAAAATATAAATAAGCTACAATATTATAATCCAAAAATTATAGTAATAAAGCTCTACTCTGAATATACAATAATAATAGTATGTTCTTTCAAAAGAATAAATTTCCAAATTTTGATAATATTTTCATATTTATGAGCCAAAGTGATTAATAAAAACAATGAAGTCAAATTCCAAATTTAATAGAGTTTTAAAAAATTAATTTTTGTGTTTTTGAAAATATCACATGAATAAGCTTGAAATTTCCAATTATTAAAATAATTGGATTATAAATTTTAATTTTATAAAAGTCACTCAAGAAAAAATCTTTACATTATAGTTTTATTCATTAATTTTTTTTAATTTTATCAATTAAAAGCTCTTTCAGAAGGCAAATTCCAAACTTCAATTAGGATTCAAAAATATTATTTATTCATTCCAATTATAATAATAAAGGTTTTTTCTTTATTCATATTTATCAATTAAATTGAATTTGAAATTGGATTTCTTTTTTCTTAATGATTTGATCAAAAAAATTAATTTCACTTCTGTCTTTCTTTACTAAAGAATATATCCTTCAATTTAATGTATATATGTTAAGAAAAGATTTTTTGAAGAAAAATGGTAAAGATAAACATGCTCTTGTGTGGTTTTAACAATTTATGACCAAAAGACATGATATTTGATAAAAAATTCAATTTAAAATATTTTACCAAAAGAATGAACAGAAAAACAGAGTTGAGAGCTTTAACAAAAAATAAAGATATTTATAGCCCTCTTCAGAGACACACAAATTTTGTAAAATGTGTCTATGAAAATGTTGTCAATATTACTATTAATAAACAGTAATATGATTTTTGTTATGAAATACAATAAATAAATTTATTATAACCACAATGAAAGGATTAATTAATTAATTCTTTCTTTTACTTGTTATACAATACTAGTGATTATAACAGTAAGGAGTAACTGTCTACAAGTTAAATTACAAGAAGTATTTAATGATAAAATTACTTAAATATAGGATTATATTTTACAAGAATAATTATAAAGATAACGCTTTAAGAAAATAATTACTAGAGAAAAACTTTCAGAATTTAAATGAATCACTCACTAATACTCCAATAATACCTTGAAAGGAATTTGTAGAACAATTTGACAGATAAACTGTGGATTTATAGGATAAACATTTGTTTATAACAATAATACAACAATATAATAGCTAAATACCATTGGAGATAGTATATTTCTAGGATTTAATGTCCTTCTCATTGATTTGGAAATATTCAAAACACTTAAAAAAAGAATTAACCAATACTTACTTGTTGGTACTAAAGATATAATTGAAAATAAGATGATTTGGAAAAAACAGCAAGGGGATGCCTTTTTTAAGTCAATAACAGATCAAATAGGTGCTCCATGGAGAAAAATGAAAATAAAGTGAGTGAGGAACCAATTATACTTCTTGTATTATTGATTTCATCATCTTTTGTCACATAACATTATCATAATTACTTAATTAAGTCACTTAGGTGACTACCAACCCCTTTATGGTTAAGAATAAAAGAAGTAACAACTGTAAAAGTTATTTTATTTCAAAATAAACATTTGTTCCTCAAAATTTTATATGTTATTGGAAATTTCATCACAGGTTCTATTTTCTGTGAGCTTTTTGAGATTCAGTATTTCAGGTGGAATGATCAAAAATGGACTGTAAGTAAAACTTTAAATTTGAATTATGAATTCATGATTATTTTTTGTTTCTTTATGAATCATACCCTTCTCAATTGGGCCTGAAGGATTCAGAAAAATTAATTAAGAATTGTGTCTTAATGAATCTTTTGAAGTTTTTACCTCATTTCTACATAGAATTGAAAATAGCACAGTATAGCTGGTTTCCATGAGGTAAAGGAATGGATAATAGTCCAAAAAGGGCTTTAACTAATCTTTTAAGGTTTATCAACAAAAAATAACCAAGAATTGAAATGATCACAGGAGTCAGAGCTTCTCTTTACCTTCTTGTCATGTCAAAATAGCAGCTTATTTGCAATTTTCTTATGATTTGATGGCACTTTAGCTTGGTAACTAAGCACAAAAAAGGCTTTGGTATACTAACTGGGCCATTATCAGCCCTGGATCCAAGATTAATAGCTTTCCATGCCTCAGAGGCCTCAGAAGTTGGGTACCCTGGCTCTCTTTGATGTCTTTTGTCCCCCTTAGCTATTTTCATGTCAAAAATAGTAACTCAGGCTTCGAGACTGATATCCACTGTGGGTGTACAAGAGCTGGATGTAATGATACTATGTTTTTAAGTGCCACAAACATGAATAACACTCATTTTAGTGTATATGTAACATGGAACTTCTCACATTCCCATCATTTTGGTGTGAAATTGAGAAAAAGAAAAATTTTCACAATTATTTTATGTGGTATTGAAGTATTTTCTATATTAACACCTCATAAGGTTAATTTAAGCTTATTCACTCTATAGAGCTACCCTAGATAAATGTTTGTGTAGAATCCAAATTAGGCCTTAAATATATGGATTTTCTTACTCACAAACAAGTTATTCATTCTTCCTTAAATAAAAAATGATGAACTCTTGATATATGCATGACTTATGGGTAATGCATATTTCAGAATTATTTGAATGTTAGTTGTGGCCTATTTGGATATGTAAAAATATTGCCCAAGGCTCACATTCCTTCCCACCAAAGAATAAAATTGTAATAAAATTTTATTAAAAAGATAAAAGAAAGGCCCCAAAGGGGGTCAATGTAAACTTTCAGACCTCTTTCTATTACTAAGAGAAATTAATTCAAAGAAAATTTATAGAAATGTTCAATCTTGTGGCCTTATTTCATGTCTAAACCTTCTCAAAATTCTATCTGACTCAGGTATATCTGATTCTGAAAGCTATTCATCTTCATGTACTGGATCTCAATATCCACCAGAAGATTCTCTTTGATTTTTGCCCCTAATTCTCCTTTATTGAATGACTTTCTTTATCATTTTTCTCCATTCTGTTCCACCGGTGGTACAGAAGAAGGAGTTGGATTCCTTAAAGGAAACAATTCTTTGTCCGCCAGTTAATAAGGCTTTATCAAGCTGACTGGGAAGGTGGGGTGTTTATTTTCTAATTCACCACTAAATTCCACTTGAACTGCATTGGTTCCATGTAAGGAAACTATAAAAAAAGGCCCTACATTAGAATATTTGAGCTTCTTTGGGCCTTTGATATTATTAAAATCCAAGTTTGAAGCTAGAACTAAGTCCCCTACTTTGAATTCTGGTACTTTATGAATCTAGCCAAAAGATTCATTCATGCTTTGATTCAAATGGTGTTTCACTTTTTCAAGCATAAGTTTGAAGCTGGAAGCTGTAGGATGGATCTAAATTAAGTATTTCCTCAGTGTGTCTGCTGGGAGTCTTTGATTCCATCCTTTTTCTAACATAGAAGGAGTTTGACCCATGGAAGAAGTTTCATATTTCAGCTCTAATGAAGGTATTGGAGTGCACCAGTCATGGGTAAAGCCATCTGAGTCTTTGAACTCTAATCCATAGGCACAGAATCTCCTTATCACGTCCTTTCAAGTTTGAATCATTCTCTATGCTAGCCCATCAGTTTGAGGGTGATATGCTGTAGAAAATGATAACTTGGTCCCAAAAAATATATGAATATTGGTCTGAAGTGCAGATGTGAGCTTAGGGTCTCTGCTACTTATAATATTATTAAATAACCCTGTATGAAGGATAGCTCTATTCCATAGAAGAAGAGCTGTATCCATAGCAGTGTCATCTTTATGACATGGTAAGAATATGGGACTTTTTTTGTATCTGTCTGAAATGACTAAACAGGAATTATAGCTTCTGTCACCACTTGGAGGAAGTGCTGTGACCCAATCCATGTGAAAACTTCCTAAGGGGATTTTGGTTCTTGAATATGGATCATAAATCCAAATTTCTTTCCTGTACTCCAGTTTGCTTTTTGGAATCTGTCACAGATATGGCAGTATTCAATGGTCTCTTTTCTCCAAGATGGCCATCTCACACAGTTTTTCACTTTTCAAGCATTCTTTCTTCTTAAAGGTGTCAAGAATAGATTCTATCATGAAATTCATGAAGAATGGTATTAATAAGCCATCTACTACATAATTTCATTACACAAGAATCCTTGGTTCTGCAGTATATTATGCATAAAAAAAGTTAAATCTCCCTTCAGAATATGCAGTTTTGCATATTTCATATAGTGAATTAACCAAAGCTGTGTATTTGCAGTCTTTGTCCAGAAAGGATGTCAAGATATGACATCTCTTGTCTTGCTTGTATCACTGTCTGACTTCTTCAAAGAATTCAGTCCCAACATCAGTTATGTTAATGCCTTCAATTAGAATCTTCATTTTTGCTTCCAAAGGCACATAAGATGGGTTATCAGGAGTATTTGCCAGTCCAACCTGCTAAGTCCATCAGAATTCTTATGTATATTACCTGATTTATATACTATAGTAATGTTACCTCTATATCCTTTAATGGCTATTTGCCATCTCAAAATGTGTCTGTTGGGTGTTTTCATATTCAGAAGTGATTTTACCACATGACAGTAAGTTATTACCTCAAAAAAACTTATATCAAGATAATAGTGTCCTTTCTCAAGTGCCATACCAAACATAAGAATTTCATTTGGCTTGCTCTATATCTGGCTTCTGTTGGTTTGATTTGTTTTGAGATATAAAAGATGGGTCCTTATGTGGGCTTATCATTAATAATTTGGACTTGACGTAGGGCTTCCCCTAATCCACCTACACATGCATCAATGTACAATTTGAAAGGTATATTCCAGTCTGGCATAAAGAGTAAAGGTGCTTCTGTAAGAGCTTTACTTATCTTCTAATAGGCTTTGATTCTTTCCTGTGTCATCTCAAATACTGTCTGTTGATTACAGATTCTATAGAGTGACTTAGCTAGAATTTCAAGATCTTTCAGGTGTTTCCTGTAATAACTAGAAAATAAGAGATAATACATCATTTCTTCTTTATTCTGTGGTATTTGCTCAAGTAACACTGCTGCTACTTTTTTTTTCAAATACCCAAGCTTAAGCCAGAAACAATATGTCCCAATACTTTAAGTTCTTCAAAGCCAGAATTGCATTTCTTGAGTGAAATCTTCATATTCACTCCTGAAAATTTGTTATAAAGTACTCTTGCAAGTCTTTCAAGGTGCAAAGACCATGAGTCTGAACATATAAGTATCATTCATGATTCTTTGATAATGAGATGAAGAATTTTCAATACAAAATGGCATTCTAAGATGAGATGGAGCATTTTTAATACCAAATAACATTTTAAGATACTCATAAGTACCACAGTGAGTGATTATTCCAAGTAATTTCTTGGCTTTTGGTGTAAAAACATTATTATGAAAGCCTTTCAATGCATCCATGGAGGTTATGTACTTGGATTTGGACAGTTGGGTTAAGGCTTCTTGGATTCTATAAATTGGATACCCATCTGGAACTATGTAGGTACTCAATTATCTAAAATCTCCAACCATTATTTATTTATCATTATTTCAAGAAATGATAACAGAATTTTTCACTTCAACTTCCTCATTATGGCCTATGTTTCTTAGTACACCAAGTTGTATCAACTACTGGATATTTTTTTCCAATGCTTCTCCAGCTCTGCGAATTTCTGGGTAAGCTGGTATTCTAAGTAATGGAGGGTATGGTTGGTCAATATAAAGAGTAATATTACCTTCATTCCCTCTAATAGCACCTAATGGTTCATTATCTGAAGAAAATGAATTCTTATATGGGTATAACACATAAATGAGCTCTTGACTCATTTTGGGTGATAATTCTGGATCAATTTGTGCTTCACCAAGCTTATTTATCACAAATTTCTCCTTATATGTATCTTTATTTGAAGATACTACTGATATTTGTTTGGGCATATTGGAAAAAGAAAGTTTTTGTCTTTTGTTTTCTCCAATTGTAAAATATCTGTCCTTATGCATAGATATTCAAGTAATGATTTGCAAGAGTGATATGTTGAGATGTACAATTGTATATTAATACTGTCTCTGTCTTCATTATCACACTTACTGAAGGGCATGGAAATACAATATTAGTGTCCAATAAGCCCAAAGGGTACATATTATTACTGGCACTACTGAATTTCACACCTTCTATTGGTAATAGACGGTTTTTCCATTCAGGAAGTATGAATCAAAGGTAGTATTTTCCTACACAAGTTCAAAATACTCCTGTTTCCAGATTGAATTTGTCTTCAACATAATTCATCAGGATTGATGTAATATAAGATGCTCCAGCAGTGTAACCTTTGCCACTAGCGTGTTTAGTCTTACACATTCTGGCCTCCTATATATTGAGAAGGGCTTAGCAATATTCACTATATTGTGGAAACTGAGTATAGAATTAAGTGACTTCAAAGAAAGCTGTAATGTTTTCAATGGAATAGTCCTCTTCTGGTGTGTCTCCAGAGATTGCAGAATGCTGGTCAGATTATTCTTTTCCTTCAGAACACTGAACCTCTTCAATGAATTGAACTTTGCTTATTTAAGTCTTTTTGGTACAGGTTTTGGCTAAATGTGAGGCATTTCCACATTTATGAAACTTTAACACAGGTATTTCAGGTCTTCTACCCTCTTTAGAAGTTTTTGGGACTATTTTGGACTCCATAGGGTTTCTAGTCCAGGTCTTAGCAATTTTTGTCCTAGTAATGATATCTTCCATTGCGCTAATATAGTAATCTGTTGAATGGGGCTCTACACATATGCACTTGATAGCATACTCTAGTTCCCCTCCACATTTTTTCAAATATTTTCATATTAATCATTGAGTAAGACATATATTAGTGTAAAGAAGATAATCTGTCTTTCTTTTTGAGGAACCAAGTAAGCGGTTTATCCTTGTATGAGTTAAAAATAGAACTCTTGAAAGCAATTTTCATTCTAAATCTCTAAGAATTGTCAGCCAATTTGGTAATTATCTCAGATTTACACCAAAGCCAATCATATTCACCATGCTCTTATCTCATCTTGCAATACCCTTTCTTTGCAGTTCTGGTAAACAAGGAGTGTAATTTTCCCACTATCATTTCATCAGGTATATAAAAATCTTCCTTAAACATATCAATTTTTATAATGAACTCAATATGATTATATTCACCTTCAACAAAGAATTTTGGCCATTATTCTAGTTTGGGAATATCTCTTGTAGAGATTACATCTTCTCGTAGAAAAGGTGTTAAACTTCCTTTCACAGAAAGGTTTTCTTCAATTAAAGGTGTAGGATGTCTGGGAATATGTGAGTTTGATTCATAATTATTATAAATTTGATCCACATGTAAAATTATCTCATTTTTCAATTTCTGCCTTTCACTGTCACTTTTTTCTCAATTTGTGGCAGAATGATTGGTATTATAAGCTATTTCTAAAATGTGTTATTTATGAGTTGTAAGTTTGTCATAAATGTGATTTTCCAATTAATCATTCTGTACTTGACATTTTCTCTCAATTTTGCCACATGTGTTGGAAATTGACTCAAGTCTGGCATTTTTCACTTTGCACAATTCAGTGAACATTCTGTCATTTTTTCCTAAGTAATTGATATTCAATGTTAATTTGTTTAATTCCGTATCAAATTTATTAAAATTTACATCCATAATAGATTTAATATATCTAATTTCATCTATTATTTGTGTGTAAAGGTCCTGTTCATCCTTTCCTGTTCCTTGGCTGTGAACTCCTCTGGCCATAGCTGAAGGCTTTAATTTGGGAATCCTGTACCCTTGTGGGTAAGCTCTGTGCCAATTGGATTTGGATTTTCCCTTTCTTTAATTGTTCCTGGGACCTTTCTGCTTCTTCTGAGGTCCTTTGGGATTGTATTTAGACTGTTCTGGAGCTTGTTGACACTACTGGTCCTTCTTTCTCCAAAGCTGGGGTCATTTAAAACTTTTCTTCTGGTCTATGGATAGAAGACTTTGTCTCTTCAAACAATTATTATTTCTTCCCTTTGTCCTTGAAAGACAAGGGACTCCATCCTACTAAGCATTCTATGGTATTCTCATGAACCAGAAAGCTCTTGATGTGTAAGTAAGAGTTCATGGCCCCCTGCCAAAGGCTTGGACATATTTACCACTCCTCTTTCTTGGCTTCTCTGTATCAGGTTTTGTACTTAGACTGATATTTTTCTATGGCTGCCACTTGGAAGTGGTTCAAACCTTAAGAAATTACCTCAAATCAGTTTTTTTCTCAGAGTTAATGTCAAAGGTTATTGGCACAAGCCTTGGGGAATGGGGGGAAACTCTGGAGTCCTAAAAATGTGCCTTTCTTGAGGAAAGCCTTCTAGATCCAGTCCTGATATTACCTCCTACTTTTCCAGATCCATCTGGTTGGGCTGAATAGTTGCTTCCATTTCTGGTGTGCACCATTTTTAAATCAATTTAAGAGAAAATAAAGAATAAAGACAGAAATCCCACACCATTTGGTGGTTTTTTGGATATTTCTTATTTGAATAAAGTTCTTCTTTTAGAAATTTGCACTTTAATAATTTCTTCAGATTCTGGAATAGTGATATATATCTTACCAAGCCTATTACCAGCTTCAATATACTTTATTCAAGACACTAGAGGAAAAAAATTGATAAAAGGAAATCATTTCTTATAATTTTAAAATATTTCTAAGATATTCTATTAGTTTTATATATTTCTCTATCTATAAAAAATTGAAATTGAAGATTTTGAATTTAAAATCAATTCAGAGTAGCTCAAAGAAATATTTTATAAGTTTTTGGATGTGAAAAAGCCACATGTAAAACAATATAAAATTAATCCTAATTCCTCAGTGAAATAGGATTTAAGACAATTTCAAACATTGAAATATTTCAACTTCAAAATAAGAGCAAAAAATTCGCAAAATCAATATATTTCAGAGCTTAAAAATATATTAATAAAGCATTCAAGGTTCAAAAAACATGGCCAGGCCCCCCAAATGTAAGATGTGTCTATGAGACTGTTGATAATATTACTATTAATCAACAGTACTATGAATTTTCTTATGAAATATGATAAATAAGCTTATTATAAACATGATTAAATAATCAATTACTGAATTATTTCTTTTACTTGTTATACACTAGTAGTGATTATAACAGTAAGCAGTAATTGTCTACAAGAATCAATCATAAGAAGTATTTAATAATAAAGTTATTTTAATATATAATTATCTTTTACAAAAGAATTATAAATATAATTTTTGAGGAAATCTATTACTAGAGAAAAACTTCAGAAATTAAAAGAAATCACTAACTAATAATCTAATAATACCACAAAAAGAATTGGTAGAGAGATTTGATGGATAAATTGTGGATTTGAAGGATCAAAATTTCTTTATAACAATAATACAACAATGCAATAGCTAAGTACTATTGAAAATAGCATATTTATATTATTCAATGTCTTTCTCATTGATTTGGAAATATTCAAAAAACTTAAGAAAAGAATTGAATAATACTCCCCTGTTGGTAATAAGGATATAATTGAATAATAATTTTATTTCAAAAAAAACAGCAAGGGTAGGCCTCTTTTAATTCAAGAGAATCTCACAGAGGTGTTCCATGGAGAAAACTTAAAAAACATTTAGTGAAAAACCAATTATCCTCTTTGGATTATTGATTGCATCATCTTTTATCACATAACATTATCATAATTACTTAATTAAGTCATTTATGTGACTACCAACCCCTTTATGGATAAGAATAAAAAGACTAACAAATGTAAATATTCTCTTATTTGAAAATGAAAATTTGTTTCTCAAAGTATGAATGTTATTGGAAATTTAATTTCAGGTTGTATTTTCTGTGAATTTTTGGAGATTCAGTGTTTCATGTGGAATCATCAAAAATGGACTGTAAGTAAAACCTTTCATTTGAGTATGAAGTCATGATTACTTTTTGTTTCTTTATGAATCATACCATTATCCATTTTTCCTGAAAGCTTCAGAAATATTAATGAAGAATTGTATTTTAATAAAATTTTGAGGTGTTGACCTTATTTCTACATAGAATTGCAAATAGCACAGTATAGCTGGTTGCCATGAGGTAAATGAATGGATACTAGTCCAAAAGGGGTTTCAATTACTCTTTTAAGGTTTATCCATGGAAAATCACTAATAATTGACATGGTTACACAAGTCAGAGTTTCTCTTTATCTCCTTGTTATGTCAAAATAGCAACTTATTTGCAATTTTCTTATGACTTAATGGAACTTTAACTTGGTAGCTAAGTTCAAACAAGGCTTTACTATAATAACTGGGAAATTATCAGCCATGGATCTAAGATTTAGAGCTTTCCATTCCCTAGAGGCCTCAGAAGCTGGGTACCCTGGCTCTCTTTGATGTATTTTGTCCCCCTTAGCTATTTTTAGTCAAAAATAGTAATTCAGGCTTCAAGACTGATATCCACTATGGGTGTACCAAAACTGTACTTAATTATACTACTTTTTTAGGTGCCACAAACCTGAATAACACTAATTTTACTGTATATGTAACATGGTATTTCTCACATTCCCATTATTTTGGTGTGAAATTGAGAGAAACAAACATTTTTACAATTATTTTATGTGGTATTGATGATGTGGTGTTGAATTATTTTCCATCTTACCACCTCATTGAGTTGCTTTAAGCTTATTCACTCTATGGAGCTACCATAGTTGAATTTTTGTATAGAATCCAAATCTGGCCTTAAATTCATGGATTTCCTTACTTTCAAAAAGTAATTACTTCTTTCTTAAATAAAAAATTATTAATTTTGGATATATGCATGACTTATGAGTTATGCATAGTGCATAATTAATTTCAATATTAATTGTGGCCTATTTGAGGGTGTAAAATATACCTAAAGGCTCACAAATTTCCAAATTCTTTTCTGAACAGATACTGATATTTGGGATTTGAGCCAAAAATAGCTCTTGGGAAAATAACCCACACATTTTTTCAGTTATTTAACCATTTTTTTTCAAAAGTTCCCTATAAACTGAGGAGCATCCCAAAAGTATTTGTGAATTTTCCTAGAGGATTAATGGGTCAATATTTTGTGGCCCAAATTTGATATTTTCCACCCAATCCCCAAAATTTCAACCCAATAAGTTGTTTTAAGGAATTCAAAATAATAAAACAAGCCATATTTGATTTTATATTAGTAATTTTAAGTACACTAAAGCCCACTTCTTAGGCTCAAAGCCTTGAGAGAAAGAAATTTGTAAAAATTGTAAAATTGTTAAGCTTGGGAATTTTTAGCCAATATTTTCATCAAAAGGCCCAGAAATTCTTTGGTTATTTAACTTTTAGAAATAAGAAACTCAGTATTAAATGAAATAATTCATACAAATTGAACATATAAGGCAAAACAATAAGGGTGAGCCTCCAAAACATTTGGTTTACTATATGTGGGTTTGGGAATTTCTCATAAATAACAAAAGAATGAAACTTGGACTTGATAGCTCATCTAAAAGCTAGTATTAAAGGAACCTCCCAATTAGGAATGACTTTGGGAGTTAAAAGTTCCTTGGATATAATGAAAGAAAGGGCCCTCAACTGAGAAAAAATATGTGATAAATAAGTGAAATCTGGAGGATTTCTTTGTAGAATTCAGAAATGAGGTAAAAAGGTGAATTCTTGAATGTATAATCAGAAAAATATGGAAATTTAATATTTATCAGAATGCAGGGCATCAATCTCAGGAATAAGAGTCCCCTTGCTCTTGGAGGCTTAGTCTACCTACCAATAATCTCCAAGATTGTCTGAGTATTGCAAGGTGAGGTGAAAAAAATTAATGAATAATAATGAAGCTGTGTTTTTGAGCTTCATTATAAATATCCCCCTTACATCTTGCCACATTTTCTAAGCACTGTAAAAGATAGAACCATATTTTCATAGTAGAAGCCTCCATTACACATGAATCTGAGTGCTTTGAAAGAATAATTCAAACAGGATCTTGAGAGATCTTATGAGCCAGGGATATTCATAATTAAGAAATGGGAAAAATGATTGAGCTTATGGAAATAATAATATCATATAAGAAGCTTTGAACACTAACCACTTGAGTGATGATTTATTTGGAAATTCTCATATTTCCTCTCAATTTTACAAACAAATATAAAAATTGTAGCAGGAATTTGTAAAATTATTGAAGTGGTCCTTCTGGAAATATTTTGTAAAGTTCTGGGCTGGTAATGATTATTCTTTCGGTGAGTGGGGGCCTAATAAACAAAATTCAAAGAGGAATAATTGGAGCTTTCAGAGAAAGAATTACTCGTTTCCAGGATTGAGGAGGTAGAATTCTGGAATTAGTGGGCTCCTGATGTCTGGAAACCAGTATCCTTGGATTAGGGTCTTCTTCTTTGCAAATATCATTGATCATTCAAAATTTTTGAGTACAGTAGTTATGAATATTTTGACTGAAAGAGCCTTCCTCTAATAATATTTAATGGAAAGGGATTGAAAAAAATACATCGCAATTTGGAAAAGGGAAATGGATGGTAGGCCATCTTTTCAGCTAATATATCTTGAACATTCTGCATAATTGAAGGGTTTTCAGCCACAAGTATTTGGAAATGGCTCCTCTAAATTAAAAACAAATTCTTCTTTATTCCAGACTTATTTAAATCTCAAGAAATTGGATAATCACTTCTATATCAATCCTTAAGGAAAAAGAATGAGCACAAAAAAACACCAAAATGGAAATTAAATGATCATGGGTAACAAGAAGTGTTATTGTAGGTGAAGATATTTAACCCTAAGTATCCGGGAGGATGAAGATTTTCTTTTAGTAAAGGGTTTTAAAGGCATTCCTTTCCAGTTCATTCATTGGATTGTGTATTTGTATGTGAGTGGAAATTTAATAAGGATATTTTTGAAAGAATTTTTTAAGCACATGGTGAGAAATCTGTCAATTGAGGGTAAAGTATGAGTGTGTACGTTTCTGTATAGAGTATGATTTCTCTGAATATTATATTAATAGTATCAATAGATTTCTTATTTGATCGAAATCCAAGACTTTGATTTATCCAGAAAAAGCGTTCAAATGGGCTTATGGACCCATATTTTAATCAAAGGATAGGAGCCTTCAACTCTGGAAGTGGTAGAAGTATAAATATGAGCTTTTCTCTTGGTCAAGGAAGGTATGAAATTGGTATTTCAAGGGATCCAGGTCCTTTATAAACATTTTTCAACTGGGATTTTTTGATTTATTTTTTACTTTATTCCAATTATCTACAAAGGATACCTCATAGCTGGACAACCTAATCTGACAATGAAGGAAACAATAAATTTGTAAAAGAGAAGAAACGACAGAAGGAAAATTCAAAGAATAGTTTAATTAATGAAAATTGTGTATAAATTAATTAACTAATCTTCTAGGGAATAATTTTCTAATGAAGTTATAGTAAATATCTTTTCTCATTTTCAAAATAGGAAAAATGATGCTTTACTTGTAAAAGATGTTGTCAATGTAATTTTTAAGGCCAAATCTATCCAGGCTGAGATTATGGAGATGAAATTATGTTTTTTTAAGTATTTGTTTATTAATTTTAAAGGCCTAATGGTACGCTTCAGGATATTTGTCTGAGACATAAGGAAAAAGATAGAAATATTCTTTTTTGAGGAAAATAAAAGAATATTAAATAAAGGTATCTTATATTGATCTTATTTTCATTGAAGCTCAATGAAAAAAATTGGCACAAATCTTTGAGAAGCTAAATATACAGAGGATGTGTGAGAAACGAACAGTTAATGTAATAATCTCAATTCCTTTCAAATATCAACAAGAAATATCTATATTTGAGAATATCAATGAGGGGATACATAGGACTTTTCGATTTAATATTTTCATTCTTTATTTTTCTCTTTGCTTCAATTTCATGCATAATTACTAGTTTTTTTACATCTAAAGTTTTCGAAAATTGAGTCTGAGGCTTCTTGGGAGTATCAGGGAAGGCAGAGCACTCAGAAATTTTAAAATTTTAATCAATTAAAAGTGTGGATATGATTGTTTTATTGGAAATAAATTACTTTTATAGTCCTCAAAAATATTTTCAAAGTAATATTGATGGATGTAGTAGCTTTCAAAGCTCTTAGAGAATAGCTACCAAAGATATTTCTATCAAATGCATTAGTTTGAGACAATAATATTATCATCATTTATGATTTACCATAAGTAAAGATATGTAGAAATACTCTACAAAAGGTATTTAAGGATAAAAAGAGAAATTTCTACCAGAATAATCATTTTGGCTTAATTGAGAGAGTGAGTTCAAGGAGCTAATATAGAAACAGAGTCTCTGAAAGTAATTTGGAAGAGAAATTCTTTTTCAAAAGAAATCAGAGTAGATATAGGATACATAAGCTTAGTAACAAGGCTGAGATTCATGAATGATTATCTACTTAACTATTGAGGTGGTTAAAGGGTAAAAAACCTATAAGGGCCATGAAAAATGATCATCTTGATTATTTCCAAAGAATTACGATTTTATAATTTTTGATAGATTGTGATCTAAATTATTCATCTTATCAATGGTAAAGAAACTGATTATATAAGCAAAAAGCTTCAAAAATGATAATAAAAGATTTTTAAAAGATAACATTCTTTTAAAGCCCTATTTTCTCTTTAGCCTAAGGAGAAATATAATATCTCAATTATTTAGAAAAATATTAGCACAGAAAATCTAGTTATGGAATAATTAAGCCCTGGATTAGATAAAAAAGGACTACTTTTAGAAATTTTAGCCTTATAAAAAAGCAGCTTCCATAATTCTGATGGCTTATAAAGGCTAAAAAAAATATTCAGAGGGTGGGTAAAGAGCCTGAACAGAAATTGAAAGTGCTCTGGTAAAGGTGGTTTTACTATTTTTCAAGAATTTCAAAATATCCTTGTTGGTATTCAAGCCAAATAATAAAAAGAGGAAAAATTGATCAATGAAATCTGTAATTCAATTGAAGGGAAAAATACTGTATTTTTAATATAGCTTTAAATTTTATTAATACATTAAAGGAAATGAGGTGGGGGTAATTTTGGGGAGTTTCATGAAAAAATCTTTACATCTTGAGCTAAATATTTCCAATTTCTTTTTCCTCTAACTAACACAATCAAAGTTTGAATTGGTACCAAAGCTGTGATATAATTGAGGCTTCTATATATAGAGCTTCAAAGGCTCATACAAAATTAATTTATTAAAAAAAATCCGTGTAACACATGTGGAAAACTCAATGGAAATACATTCAATTGATAATAACTCTTAAAATATGCACCATATCTCATCTTTAACACCAAATATGATTTTCAAATCCATATGTGGGGAAAATTGATTTAAGTGTTTTATTCCTAAGTATTTTTATATTTTAAATCCTGAGAATTCAATTCAAGCTTATCTAGATTTTAATGGGAGAGAATTAAACCAGAGATGACCCAAGTCAAAGCTTCATGCAGAATGTGATAGTAGAATAGAAGCACCTTATTATTATTATTATTATTAATAAAAGAGTATATATCAATCTCAATCAAATTCCCTTGTAAGAGTGAAATTTTCTTGTAATTATGATATATCTTCTTCTTAATTACTGTTAATAAGAAAATAATGATATTGGAGCTTTCTTGTTTTAATTAATATGTTTGGAAGAGGAAAGTTTATTTTGCAACTCTCAAGAATTAAATTAGATTTACTAAATAATAAACCTAGTAAATACAAATTGTATTATTTTTTTCTCTTTGAAATATAAAACTACCTCCAAGGCTCACATTTATTCCCCATAGAGAAGAATATTATAAAAATATTCATTTTTCTCATATATCTCAATCTTCTGAGAAGATTTATAAATTCATAAATTTTGCTTCTTGTTAATGATTTATCTTCAAAAGTGAGATAATTATAGCTTTCAATATATTCTCCCATTTTCTTGGTCTTGAAAATCCTTTTGATGAGAGATTTGGTAATATTCTTGCCAGTAGATGTCTCCTTGGGAGGATTATTATTGGAAGTTTCGTTAATAGAGGGGAATTCTAAATAATAAAAGGACTTTAAGGGATTAATAAGACCTACATGAAGGAAAGGAGTAGCAGGTCCAACCCAGCTCTGACCAGGTTTCTACATTTTTTCATATTTGGCTCCAACATGATAATTTTTTGGATATATTCCAAGCCGGATCTTCATGATTTCAAAATATAATACCTAGAACTAATTAAATTATTCAGTATTTCAAATTTTATAAGTTCTCCATGTTCCTCAATATTATGCAAAACCAAACCTAACAATTTTGAAGTTTAGATGAAATTAATACATATGAAATATATATTTTGGTATCATTGAAATTATAATGATGAATTTTCCTCCTCATCTATTACATCCTTTCTTTAATATTTTTTTTTGGTATTGAAATAATGAAATAATATTTCAATCATGTGATTCTTGAAAGCACATAGATCACAATATATTGCCTCAAACTATTCCTCATAATAGCTTCCCCACAGTCAAAAAAGAACAAAAAGAAGGCATTTTACTGTGTTGTTTGTCCCAAAAGATTTATTTATCCTTATTTTGCGGAACAAAATCCAAATTAAGATAAATAACTTTTTTTCTTACTCATTAGAAAGCTTGCTTTTTAATTCTATGCAGAATTTGAGCTAAACAAGACCTATCACAAACAGAAATTGAGTAATTGGAGTTCTCCATTCCTCTTAACCCCGAATATTCATCTTTTAATTCAAAAGTTGGAGAAATTATAGCTCTTTGAATTCCAGAATTTAGAATTTGATAATATTACCATCTTCTTCCCATGATAGACATTTAATAGCACATATTTCTTCTCAAAATAAAATATCTTACTATATAATATAGAAAATATCAGACCCATCATTCTGAAAATGAATTACTTCTTAAGAAAATATTTTTCATTCTGAATTCTTCAATTATCAGGAAATTATTGAATAATAGCTTTGAAATATCCTACTATTCTAAGGAAATTAAAACCAACCCATTTCCTTAATGGACCATATTTTTATTTTCCATGAAGAATGCATGAGGTTATATCAAATCCTACTAAAAAAGGTGAATCAAGAAAAAATCTTTCATTGAAATAAGAGTGTTATGAATTTCTTATTATATTTTTCTTTCAATTATTTACAAAAGTAATAATATTAGTTTGAGTAAAACCATGTACAAAGATACATATCCTTCAAAATAGCTGTAAACGCTTCTAATAATATTTAATGGCTGAAGCTGTAAATAAAATGAGCTTATTATTTTGATAAAATATAGCTTTCATTATATAAAAAATAAATCATCTGATTGTTTCCCTCTCCAATAGCATAAGTAATACCTGCAAAAAGTTACAAAATATGTGTTAGAGCTATATGCTTTACAATTTCCACTTTTGTACTAATTAAAAGGAAATTAAGGATTTTATATTTGAAGATGAAGAATTATCACTTAATATCTATCAGAAATTCCTATTGAGATACCATATGCTTTAGAAACACAGAAATAGATGGAGATGGATATTCAGGAATAACTTAGGGTGGATGAAGCTCAAATTATCACTCAAAAGGTTAATTTAATAATCTAATCAATGTAATAAGATTTTGGAATTATTTAAATATTGATGAAGACCTTTATAATAATTTTCAAGTATTCAAATCGCATTGTGATGAAAGAAAAATGCAAAACATTCAAAAAATTCTCTTTAGTTCAGATACATTAAATAATTAATTTTTAGCTTACTTTTATTGGAAAACTATTTGGATGATTTTTGCAGTTATCAATACAGATCAAGCTGATTCTATGATTTTTAAAGCTGAAAAGTATCATTTAATTGATAAATTACACATGTGTTTCTGATATAATCCCCCTTTCTCAAACATGGGAACTGAAAAGCTCTATGTATCATGGAATTTACCTCCTATATTTTAAAAGCTATCCTTACCCTTTGAGAATTTGATATAAGAAGGATACTGTATATATCTTTTCTCTTTTTCTGTGTGAATTTTGAATATACTTACAAAAGAAGCTTCAAGATTGATAGTATTGATTTTCATATGTGAGTTCTGTAGGAATTTCTACTAAAATTCATAAGGAATACAAAGGGGAATTGAAGGGAAGAATTTGGATAATTTAGGTATGATGAATTTTCTGGATGATCTCTTAAACAAACAAAGATGACTCATGATGTTGAAGTTTCAATTATAAATAAGCTTGTACAAGTCTTAGAGATAGTTTTATATACCCAGAAACCCACAAAGAATAAAAATGATATAATCATGAATAAAATGAATTTATTTATATTCTAAAAAAACAAAAAACAAAATATAAATATAAAATTTATATATAAAATTAAAATTTCAATTATAAATTAAAAACAATTACTTTGAAATTTAAAATTGGGAAAACACTTTTCTACTTGAAAAATTAAGTAAAAATGAATTTTCAACAAAAATATCAAAATTAAAATACAAACTATTATAACAATTTATCCAATAAAGAAACATATGAAAATGATTACACCATTGGATTCCTCATAAAAATAAGGTGGTATCACCTCTGGGTAAAATTTCTGTAACTCAACTCTAAATAAGCTTAAATTAAGTTTTTAGTATTTTCTTTATGAAAATCAAAAATCCTCAAAGCCTTCATTTAATTCACACCACATGTGGTGTTAACTATCAATTTTTGTGTTAAAACTGAGTTGTGGTGTGTAATTTAGAAGTTACGAGGAATTGAATTATTTTCAATTGAAATGTCAAAATGTGCATGTGTAATACATAAGTGAACTCTGATCTAAATATGAGGTATCAATTATTACAGTTGTGTACTAATAAAACTGAATTGAATTACATATGTAAATTACAAGTATAATAAATTATGAGGAATTAAAGAAAAAATAAATTGGAAAGATTAATTCTGGGGAGAAAAGGAAATTTGGCTCCAAGGGTGCCAGACCCCCCCCAAATTCCTTGCTGAAAGGCATGGGTTGTCAAAATTGATGCAGAGGTTAATCACTTTTGGTGTGGAATTGAGTCACAGGGTCTGTGACTCAATTGATGATGAGGTTTTGATACAAACCAGGGAAGTTTTAACTTTTGCCAAGAGGGTAAAACTACCCTTCAGTTAAGGCAGTTTTAACTGGTTTTGATGTCTCTTACACACATTCTGATGTGTTTTGAAGGCTTGAAACCAGGTATTACTATAGCAATGGCTGAGTTAAGGCACTAAAATGGCTAAAACCAGCCCTTTTTTGTCTAAAGCAGGGCTCAATGATTTCATAATTGGCTTTTCTGTTTTCAGAAGTTTTTCCACTAGTGAAAAGAGTAAGTTTTACTTTTTGAGGAAGAAAATTGGTGGCTATAAAAGAATTTCTTCTTTGCCCCACTTTTCTCTTCATAATAGAATCTTTTCCTTTTATAATCAGTTTAAACACTGTTAAACCAATCAATAAAAGATTACAACCAACCTTTTGTAACTATTTTGAACATTTTAACCACATTAAAAAATCATTATGATCTTTTTTGTAACTTTTACAATCATTTTTACCCTGAACCACCCCATAAGTGAATGAAAGCATCTTTAATCACTCTTAACTTTGTCACTTTGTTTCCAAATTGGCTCTGGTCAATTTTGAGAATGTTTCCTCTTTTAATATTCTTTTTAAAGAATTTTCTCACATATTCATTTCCTGCAGTTCTTTTCTTAATTAATTGTGATTGAAACTTCTCTTGAAGAAATTTCTTTTGTAGCCTTAAATATCTGTTGTAGAGTATTTTTGGATAAATTTTTATTGTTGGTAAAACAATAAATCTTTATATTATCATGTTTTTATGATTATAGATTTAAAAGCAATAAATGTGGTGTGTTTTCTCTTGAAAATATTCAATTCTAACATTCTTAATCATATTGTACTTTATACAAATTTTGAGGACAGGAAAAGTACTTGATTTTTAATCAAAGTTTCATATCTGAACATTACAGCTTCCTTATTTTTTGATATTTGAATTTTAGCCTGACTTTAACTTTACCTTGTTGATAAAGGAAGAATTTGAAGAAGAAGATTAGAAAGAAGAAAAGGTTCAATATTTGATATTATTCTCCTCCCTCATTGGAAAGCCATTGATAAAAATAAATTCAAAGTAGAACATTCAGGGCTAAAATTGTATCTGGAAAATGTTCATTTTTCTACAACAATAAAGTATGTTTTAATGAAGTCAAAAGGACTTTTTCCTCATTTGAAAAAGTATTTTTCTCAAGATTTTGTTTTTCCAATAATAAATAAGATTAAGAAAATGTTTTGGTAATAGATTAAGCTCATTTCTGCATGATTTTTGCTGAAGAGAAAGGATCACAAAATTTATATTGATAAACTTGAGAACATATTTTCTGTTGGTAATCCTTTAATCAATTATTGTTTAGTTATTACTAGTATAGCTCCCATTTTAAGATCCATCAATAAGGCTCATGGAAAAAACACTTGAAGTTGATGATTTTCTGAATTTGGGAAAAGAAATATTTCCTCAAATTTTTTCAATTATTGATTAGAAGCTTGATAATAACTATTGATATGGACATAAATATTTGTCATAAAGTTTCCACTAATCCTGGTAGATGGTATTTGGGATTATTTTCATAATTTTAAAATAATATATGATATAGGACTGTAATTGGTATATAATTCCTTTCATTTGAAACAATATTTATTAATTGAGAATTAATTACTTCAAAAGATGATCTATACAGAACGTTTTTCAGGGCTTTGCAGTTTCTTTGAAGCTTTGGATTCAAGTTATTCTCAACTTATTTCAAA
Organism: Austropuccinia psidii; assembly: GCA_023105745.1. Classification (NCBI taxonomy): domain Eukaryota; kingdom Fungi; phylum Basidiomycota; class Pucciniomycetes; order Pucciniales; family Sphaerophragmiaceae; genus Austropuccinia; species Austropuccinia psidii. Next base: position 41,135,461 of record JALGQZ010000008.1, read on the forward strand.
CTATTCACACAACTGATTCCAATCCACCAACACTGAATCTTTTGGAACCTTGTTGAGCTCCAGTTGAAAGCAAATACAATATGGGAAATAAAAATTTATGATTATTGTAAGCCCCACAGATCTGAAGTTACAAGGAGTAACTCAGGGGGACTTATTTAAGATTACTTACTCAGAAAATGGATTGAATAATATCAGGAAGATATATTCCATCACCTTGAAAATGATAACTTCCTGGGCTAAATTTTTTATTCAATTTTTCTCAGTAGTATTAAGAAATTATTACAGAATTTCAATTTCACTTGAATTTAAATTTTTTCAATTCATAAGAATCAAATGAAATGAAAGAAATAGCTTCTTAAGAATTTTCAAATTCGCAAAAAAAAATCATTCCTTCAGAAATTCAACCCTAATTTGATCTCATGAATTGCCTTGTAATTGAATTGTGAAATATCAACTATGTCTCTCTTTGGTATACTTCTTATATTAATTATGGATTATAAATTATAAAAAAATAAAATCAAAAAAAGAAACTAAAAATTAAAAAAATCGTTGTCTTTATTTCCACTAAAAATAATTTCAATTATTTTTTATGATTGTTTTAACTATTACAATTTATTTTTTTCACATTCACAGATTTATATAGAAAAATGAAGTTGAGAGTGCATAAAAGATATGACTAAGGAAAAATGGGGGAGGAAATGAACCTAAAAAAATAATTATTAGAAACTCATTGCTTCAAGATTTCTTAAATTTAGATAATAATTAAAGAAATTCATTTAGTCTGAACAGTGGTGAGGTAATTTAAAAACAATCCACAAAAGATAACAAAAGCTGTGAATAGAATTTCAAAGCATGTGATTGGTATATTAGGAATCCAACAAGAATTCATAATTAAGGAAGTTTAAGTTAACAAAAAAATCTGGTGAGGAAGAATACCTATCGCTTGGAAAATTTTCCTTAATTATTTAAAAATTATTCAGATAAATATATTTAGTGATTGAAATAGTGATATAGATATTTGAAAAAAAATACTGCTTCTAATATGAATAAATTAACAGCTTAACTTCAAAATTTAAATTATTTCTTTGAATATTCTGATGGGGAAATAATTTCTTAACAATTTAATTTTGAATGGATAAAAGGTTGTTTCAATTGAAAAAGGTAGTTCATGAGAAATTTCGATAATAAACTGAACATTATTTCGAAATACAAAAAGAAATTTCTTCAGAAAATCCCAGAAAAATTCACAGTTTTTTCAAAAAAAATGAGAGATAAGCGGGGGATATATGAAGTACTATATATGTCTCCGAAAAAGATTTTAACAATGAGAAAATCTCTTTACAAGGCTATATAAAATACTCAAGAAATGGAAATATGAAGCTTTGTGAAAGATGATGAAGCTGGAAAATATATCACATTTGTAAGAATCATTGCTTATACACTATATTTCTGACTTCAAAATAAGCTGGAAAATAATTCATGGCTCAATTAGCTCAAATAGAAAAACAAAATTGAGAAAAGTGTAAAATTACTTCATATACTTTGGTGAAACATTTTTTACCTATTCCAAACAGTTTCAGTTTGAAAATATATTATATGAATGAAGAGTGTATTTGTTGTGCATTATAAAACAAAAAATATTATGTGAAGTCTATAATATTATGTTTAGATTGAGTAAAATTCTGAATAACCAGACATGTGTCTTAAGCTATCTGCAAGGAAATTACAAGGTTAGATCCAAGGCTCAGACTCAGGTTGGACCTGATACCCCTTCTAGAATGAAAAGGTTCTTTTTTCATGGAGACTTTCACTGATCATGATAGTAGATATGGAAGCATGTGAAGCTACTATACTTCATAAAACAAGACCTATTCTCATGGATATATCAACTCTGTGAAATTTTGAAAATATTGGAGTCTTACTGAATCTGTAAAAATGACCAATCAGAAATTATACCTCTTATAGATCCCTGGATTCAGACCACTGAGCCAATAAATATGGGAAATCTCCCATGGTCTTCATTCCTATTGAATCTTATCCATATTGAAAGCTCTTTGATAGGATTACTGTTTGAATTTTTGGAATATTTCATAGGATTTGTAGTATATTTTGAAATATTGCTTCCAAAAGAGCAAAAAAATAAATGTTTTCACCTCTAATATGGTCCTGTTTTGAGAAGAATTTCCTGAAAAATCCTTTTTCCTTTGGTTAATTACACAATAAAGTAGCTTAAATATTCATACATCAATGAATAATTTGCATAATTAATCTAGAGATTGCATAAAGGCTTTTTTTCACATCTTTAGCTAGGAATTGAAAGAAGATACAAGGGTTCGTGTCCTGAATTTAGCTATTTTCTTTTTTCAGATTAGCTCCTAGAAGATCTCCTGATGCATAAAAATGAAGCTTAAATTCTGGAATAAAATATATAGGATCTGTCTCTAAAGACTTTATTAATAATGAAAGGGATTTAAAGATATAAGATATCATTCAAAACACCATATATTTCTCACAAAGCTTTTAAAAAGTATTTAATATGTATTAAGGAGCTCTGATATCCTGTCTAAAATAGAAATAATGTTTCAAGAGTTAATTTCATTTCGTTTTTACTATGAGGAATAAGATTTTGAAAAAATTATAGATCTTTAATTTTTCTATTGAGAGGAATATTTAAGATCCCACCTGGCGCAAGGATTTATGTTTTTCAGAAAAAAATTGACACCCGTTCAACATGATTTTCATCTTAACTGATTTAATTTCCACCAGTACTCTGGATAGTCTTGTAATGTGATTCTCTCAATTTATGAAGTAGAACAGTATAAACTCCATATGAATTATTCTTAATACTTCTCGAGGTTATTGAGAAAACTTTGTTAATAATTTTTTGGAATTTTGATGGTTACTTTTCAATTTCAAAAGGAATTCTTAGATATTCGAACACTTCAAATTGAAGAAGTATTTACAAATGTTTTTCATTCTTTGAGTGTTGAATAATTCTTATTGATTTTATTACAAGACTCCCTAATGCTCATTTACAAAGCTTAAGATATTTGGCTAAGGGAGATCAGTGTTTGGCAATGCGAAGTTGTCTAGAAAATTATATGATTCAAGTCTCTGAAGTCCCAAGTCATTATGGATGCCAAATTATTACATGACACAGCTTCTGGTGTAGCAAGCACTACTACTTCATTACGGCCAAGGTTTCCTAAGATTACCAAGCTCAAAGATATAATAATATTAATTTGAGAATTTCTGGTTATTCAGGACTACTTAAAATAAGTGGATAAAGTATTCAAATATCTTAGATAATCTCAACTTCATGACAAATAATGGCTTGTCGAGGCTCTGGGCTTAATGAAAAGAATCATCCAAGGATATATATATTCAAACAAAGTCCTTTCTCTTGTTGGTAAGTGAGGTGAAAGATTATTTAAGCTTAATTGCTTTGTTCTGAATTGAGATTTTCAAAAGAAGGTCCAATGAAAAAATGGAATAAATTTCTTACTTAATCTTACTTTTTCTAATAGAAAATGGATGAATCACCAAACTATATTATCTCCAATGGTAATTAATGTACCTCCATTGCTATATGAATTCATTCCATAAATGATTGAATGAAAATATTGAAATAAAAGATAAATTGTTGAACATACTTTCATAGAAGAAAGGTCAAAAGTAATACTTTTTTCTATCAATATGAGGAAATATCATATTTATGTGAAATATTCCAAGTATCGGAATAGTAATTCTTGCAGGTTTGAGATTAATAACCAATTGGTAACAATTAACCTTAAAAAATAATCTCAAAAATATCAAAAAGGTATCTTTCAGAAATTAGAAAAGGGCTGCGGGGTCCAGTAATGTATTAGCTGTTTTTATTTAAAAAATCACTCCTTTAATACAGGAGGTCACAGCTTTAAATCCCTTCCCCCTGGTTGCATCTGCCCTTGTATGTTGCGAATGTTTGATCATTTATAAGTGAAGTTTATTTCAGCTCAACTATGGTAAATGGAAGTTAGAATACACTATTACAAAGATAAAATTGACTTTATCAACCTATCTTGAGTCTTTGTAGGATATTGATTATTTGCAATCTGGATTCTCTTCAATGAAATAATAATTGTCTTGTTTCAGCTTCTTATACATGCTAATTTTATTGGGATTACCTATTTTTGGACATGTATCAGCCAAGATCAAAGTTGTGCAGAAGATATGAAGCTTTTTTAATGTTTCTAAAAATTGTATCTGATTGTCTCAAATTCTTAGGTACAGATTATATTCACAGAAGCTTCCTATCATTCTATAAGACTCATATTAAGATTCACCTTGCTAAATAAAATTTTGAATCTAGTAGTTATGTGCTTGAATATATTATTCATAACCACTTATTAGTTTTAGGAGTCCTATTATTAAGAAATATCTTTAATTGTAAACAAATTTGTTGCAATATTCTTCTATGGCTAATGGGTTGTTACATGTCAGGGTGAATTTCTTTCAGTCTTTTTTTAGAACCATTGTAAGGATCTATCTCTTCCAGCCTCAAAAATTTCAGAATCAACGACATTTTAATCTTTGACACTGAAATAATTGTTTTCCCATTCTTTGATTATGTGGCCTCTCCACTGTGCTAAAATTTGGCCTTTCGTGTTACTTTGTGACTTTAATATATTATCTAAGAGCTTATTTGTCTAAGCAAGTGTTAAAAATGGCTGTAATAAATCTTTCAGGTAATTCAAAGTCTTATTATATACTTCAAATACCCCTGATAGACTCTATTTGGAAATATTCTTCTGAACCACTCAGGAAGATATTTAAGCTTTAAAACCACTTTAAATAATCATTGGATCATTGATTGTTCCAAACTATGAAATAATTTGAGATATTTATTTTTAGCTTGTCAATTTACAATGTTAAATACAGATGAATTAGAGATCACTCTTAATTCATCTTGATCCAGGGGTGTGGAAATTTTTCGGAAAAGGGTTCAGTAGCTTTTGAATTTGAAGCAATTGTCTTGTGTCACACCTTGTGAAATTTTGAGTTTCCTGTTGAAGAAGCTGTAATAATCTGATAATTTAAATATTGTAAATAGATGCTTTCATTAAAATTTCTTTCTACATATATCAGTTTAAAATATTATTAAAGGTTCCCCTCTTGAACTTAAGATTGATTTTGGGCAAATATTCTTTTTAAATAATCAATAATATTCTCAAAGATTTTTTTTTGATTCAGAAGATAAATTTTCCATATCTTAAAGGGTAGTCTTATTATACTTTTTAATAGTAATTATGGATTTTTTTAATCTTTGATAAAATGATGTACTTAAAATTCAATATGAATCATCAATCTTACTCAAATTCCATTATTTATTATTTAATTTGGAAATTTTATAAAATATTGATTGATTTTTCTCAGGAAAACTTAAGAGAACTTGACTGTCTCATTCATTTGCATAAATATTGAATAATGTATGCCAATATGTCCAAAAATTGGAAATTTTCTTTTTCATGATCTCAAAAACGTATTAGAGGTGTAGGAATTTGGATGAAAAGGAAGAAATTGTTTCTGAGATTTAAATCTTGATACCATTGTCTTTTGAATTTCAATCACTTCTACTAAAATTTTAAACACATTTTTCATGAAATATTGCCGAGTTGCTGACAAACAGTGGTTATTTCTGTATTTATTTCCCATAATATCTTTGCCTTTTCTCCTTTTCTATGTCTATGGCTTCATTTCATTTCCAGAAACTCTTATTGTTGTCATATGAGGGGCTGTTGGCTATTTTTATGGAGTTACTTTGGCTTTTTGGGGGAAAAACCTCATACTTTTGGAGAAATAAATTTTATCCATTAAGAAAATTTCAAGTGCTGGGATGAGCCATAAATTTATTCAGTAAGATAAGAGTTATTGCAAAAATTATGTGATACTATTTTAATTCAAGAGATTTTGTCTGAGCTTTCTGGTTGGCTTTTTATATGTCAACCAAGCCATTTTGTGGTAGTGAAAACACTATTTGCAAGAAAAATGGAGGTTTTAGACCAAGAATGTGGTATCTCTATGTAATTTTGAAAGCTCCTGACTCTTGAGAGCCTGGAATTATTAAATTACACAATATAAAAATCCCTAGAATTCTTATATCCCTTTTAGATGATTTATGGAAAATTGTTCGAGTGACTAGCCCTTCATCCTCTTGAAGTCATGATTATTTCTACTTAAAAGCTGAAAGTATTAAGGTAATTGGCTTTCAAGTGTTAAGCATATAGATTTACTAGATTATAGGCTTGTAAACTAATGATATATAAATTGAAACTCAAAAATATTCAGAAACACTCTACAAGATGTATTGGAGGCTATAAAAGAGTTTGTGGAAGAATAAGTCTCTTGGATTAGTGATAAAAAGACTTCAATGAATTAATTTAGAAAATTTTTCATAAAGTTTTTCACAGAAAATATTCTCAAATATGACCAGAGGTAATATTTACAATTAGTGACAGGGCTTATAGTGAGGAAAAATCCTTCAATTTAGCTTCTCTGCTCCTTGAAGGCTGAAGGTAATTGTGATAGTCAAAAAAAGGAATTCTAATAATTTTTCACATGTGTGAGATTCCGAAAGCTCCCATAATATGTTGGCTACATTATCTTATTGACTGGATTAATAGTCGTTAAGCTAAGCATAAGCCTCAAGAGATTTTGACATGAAATGAAGAAATGGGTAAAATAAGACATATGGTGATAGGCACAAGTTTTCTTTCAAAAAAAGTACGAAAATATATAACCAGTAATGAAAGATATATTGGAAAACTAAATTCAATCCTGGAGGTATTGATAACTGGTTTCTACGAAAAAAACGACTTTTTCGAAAATCATAGCCCTACAAATGAGGAATTGATATAGTAATAGTGGTTTTCAAAGGCTGAAGGAATGCCAAAGTATAAGGAAATACCCTTTAAAAAAGTAAAAGAACGTTTTAAAAGAGTAAGCTTAGCTTAAGAGGAGACTTACCCTTATTTAAATCTAGTTGTTGGTATTGAAGCCACATAATTAACTTGGTCACAGACCCTTCTATGCAATTTCAGGCCAAAATGAAAAGGTTTGGCATGATGATTGACACTCAATTTTTAGAATAAAAGTTTTTATAAAAGATCTTGTACCCTTTTGGCTAGGATTTATTTTACACATTGAAGTCATTATTTCCGATTTAATTTCCCCTAATTAATACAGTAAAACTTCATAATTCATGCCAAGAGCTTAATCAAATTGATATTTTAACTGAAAAACTAAAAAAATAAGCCCATATATATCTTCAAGTTGAATATTGATTTTTTTAACACATATGAAGGACTAAATCAAATATGCTTCAACTTCTCATGGATCATAAACTGTACACCACAACACAGCTTTAATATACAATGAAATCGTTGTTGAAGTCACATGAGGTGTGAATAAAGTGGATGAGTTATGATTAACAGATTTGAAAACTTTAAAGAAAGAAAATATAATTCAAACTTTCTTAAATTAGAGCTATAGAGGTCTGATCCAGAGGCAGACAAAGGTACTTTTTCATGGGTAATCCAATGTAAAAATGAGACTCACCTGTTTTTGGGGGCATTTTGGTTTAATTTACATAACTAAATGAGCTGAAAACATCTCAAAGTCCCTATTTAAAAATGAAAAAGCCATAAGCCATGTACGTATTTAAAATACATAAATTTTCACTAAGAAAAAATTGAATATTAGTTTGAGTGGTTAATTTCAGCCCGTTACTCCATACAGAGAAAATCCTGAAAACATAGAAACCATAAGGAATGGCATAAGACTTGAAAAACAGTACATGGACAAGCCACCCCATAATCTCCCAAGTTTAAAGAGGAACAGCTCCCATTTAGAAGAGCAAAGTTTTCATCAAAAAAGTATAATAATTGAAAAAGTTAAAACATGTTGAAGTTTTTACCAAGGAAGCACCAAGGAAAAGCTTCAAATTAACTTCAAGACTAGCTTATTCATATAGACTAAAAGATCTATGGGAAGGGTATGAATATTGAATCTTTCAGTGAGAACTATCAAATGGTGTTGTATACTCTCTGGTAGAAATACCGATAAGAAGCTAGTCTTTATTCACTATTATTGGCTAGAGAACCCTTAGAAGTTATAAGAGGGCTTTTACAAAACCCACTAAGCCTACAGCCATATTAAATAGCTATATCAGATCTTGTATCGTAGCCAATTAACACACTTGTATTTAAAAACCTACTGCGATATCCTTGGTGAAAATTTCAATTCAAAATTACAGGTTATAGCCAAGTTACAGATCCCTCTTACTCTCCCATACTTAACAAAAGTCATCAAGTGAGTAATGTAAAATGGAAGAGATCATCAATATCTTTGATTTTAACCCATTGAAATTCTACCAACTTAAAAATTTATTATGATGTCATAGCTAGACATTTTCTTGACTCTGATACAGAGTTACTGAAAAAAAATTCCTAAAGCCCCTGTAGAATCTGTTGTAAAAGAGAAAAGAATACATGAAGTATAAATAATTCAAACTTTCATCAATATTTTCAATTTTTTATTCTTATTTTCCTTTTATCTTGAGAATAAGCTAATATATCTTGGTTGGAAGGTTTTTAAGCAACAAGTGGGTGTACAAGATCTGTACCAGATCATACACCTATTATGACTCTATTGGAATTTCATTTGGGTTAAAAAATGTACGAAGTGCTTGATAATGACCTCATGGAAATTCCCTGTACAGATTCTGATGTCTCATCATGGTTCGAAGACTTCTTAAATCTCAATTTTAAGTCTTTTCAATCTGTATTTCTTAAAATTAACATGTTCATGGCTTCAAAGCCACAAACAAGACCAGAACAGAGCTGAAATAAATTTACAGGGGAAAAATTGGTCCTTCTGGAGTAACAATTACCACTAATGGAGACATAAATAGCATAGAGAAAGATCAATGCCCCTACAAAGAATAAAAAGGGACTTTTTATCCACTGAAAAGCTCCCCCACACTATTATGATGAACTATTACATGGTATAAATATAATAGATAATATAACCCTTGTAGCTATGTGGCTATAATTACAAAATTAATGATTTTAGTCTTGATTATAGTTTATAAATTGGCAAGTACTGCCCCCAACCTATCAAACGTCCTCAATGTCACTAAGTTAAATCATTAGAGGCTCAATATCTTAGGCTTAAAGCTTTTAAATGTGTAAAAATAAGAGGTATAACAAATAAAGTTTTATATAAAAAATTAATCCTGAAATTTCAACTCATGTATTGAGACCAGATTTGGGCTCTACATAAAATTTCACCTTGGGTAGCTTCATAGGGTTGGTAAGCTTAAATTAAATCTATGAGGTGTTGAAATGGAACAAGATGCAAAAAACCTTTCATTAATACCAAATGAAAGAACGGTGTAAATTCTTCCTTTTGTATTTTAATGCAAAAATAATGGGGTTATGAGAATTACATGTTACAAATCCATTGAAATTGGTGTTATTTATGTTTCTGGAACTTGAAGCTGCTGTATTGCTATATGAGGGCTTTCTAAATGCACAATTAATATCTTTCTTAAGGACTGATTTATTCTTTTCACATGAGAGTATCTAAAGAGGATAAAAGACACTGAGGAAATCTAGTATACCCAAATTTATGAGTCTTCTGAGGTTCATTAAGCTCCCAAGATTGTATCAATGGCTTATAATTACCCATGGAGTATATAAAGATTTTTTTTGGAGCCTTTTCACTAAGGCCAAGACCAATTAAATAAAAGGAAATATCAAATAAACTGCTTTTTTGGCATGCTAAGGAGGTAATGAGAGCCTCTGACACCTGAAACCATGTCTATTATTAATGATAAATATTTTATAAGCCAAAAATAGTAATAAAAACTCTTTTTGGACTATTATCCATGGAATTAACTCATGGAAACAAGCTATCATTATGATATGAGCCTGAACCATGTAGAAATGAGGTAAAAATTCAAAATTTTATTTAAAATAAGATAATTTTTGAAGAACTTCAGCACTTTTCAGAAAAATTAAGAAAGGGGTGATATGACATTAAGACAAGAAAAATTATGAATTTATAATGTTAATTAAAAATCTTACTTTCAGTAAACTTTGATGATTCCATCTGAAAAACTCAACCTTAAAAAACTTACAGTAATTCCAACCTGTGAAGAAATTTCCAATAATACTGCAAAATTTATGGAAAGAAGTATTATTCTGAAATTAAAGAATATATTCAGTGGAAAATTCATTACTTCTTAACAATATATGGATTGTTATGTGCATAAAAACAAACATATAGGTTATTAAAGTACCTTTGAATGACAACAAGTGATTTATTTATATATCCAAGACAAGTAAATTTTCTTCTCATATTATGGTTTTTCATTTTTCACCTTTTAATTTATATTTGAGGTACTATAAGCTTCAAAAATGTTTAATATTTCTATTTTCAAAATATTCACCATTCCAATTAAGTAAAATCAATGGCTCATGTATATAATATTTTATATTCTTGAAAAGATAATTATTGATCATTTTGAATATTCAAATCAACCAGGAAGATGTGCATTTGAATATTATCACTATTATTACGAGCCTCTTTAATAATTTTGTTTTACCACTGATATTTTATGTACCATTGCTCATATAAAGCCCCAAATGTTCAATAAAATTCCAATTAAAAATATCTTAATAGTCCTTCATTATTAGTGAGTGTTTCCATTAATTCTTCAAATATTTCCTTTGAAATTGCTAGTATTGTTCAAGAATTAAAAATGATTACTCTTGAAATATTTAACTAGTGATTAAAGTAATTTTATTTTTTTTTGTTAGGCAATTTAATCATTAAGAGTTCTTGTACTTGATCCTGTTAGATAGCTATTTATCACTTCTATTTTACTAGTAGTATATGAAGATTGAAATAAATAATTCAGAAACTCATTATTTGTTGGGGGTTATAATAGTTTTATCATCATATTTTAATAGGAAAAGTAAAATTAATCTTGATAAAAAGTGATATTATCAAGTTTTTCATGGAAAAATGTTAAATTTGGCGCCTTTCCATGTTTTTGAGCCTGGAAACATTAATTAGTATATTTTTAGGCTTTTCTGCACCAAAATTCATTGAATTACCACGTTCTTTTTTCTGAAGTATTTTACAGTTTTGAAATTTCTTTGAAATATTCATTTAGGAATTTGGATTAATTTCACATTTTTTCACACATGTCTCTTCCACATCCAAAAATTTATAGAATTCCCCCTTGGATTTATGAAGAATCTCCTGATTCAAAATCTAAATATAACAAGACTTAAAAGAGTTTTTTTCTTATTAAAATGATGAGAAATTAGGGAAACACTGTTAAAGGATATTTAAAAGGTATAGAAAAAACTGCTTTCTTTCCATTTTTATCTTCCACTTTAATAAAGTATAAAGAAGATGGTCATATCATCAGAAATAGATATACTCTAGCCTATAATCTTCATAAGACAAAGATTCAAAAATTTTGGAAACCAAAATTTCCCAAAATGGAGCATATTTGAAATAGAAAAAACTATTCAGTCCAATCAGATGGATCTGGAAAAAGAGGAATATGTAAGACTTGAGCCTCCTCAAGAAAGACAAATATGGAACCTTTCAGTGTTGTACCCCATTCCCAAAGGTCTTAAAGCACTACTTTTGATCTGACTTCTGAAGCAGAACTGATCCAGAGTACTTTATTCATTTCCATATCACTCTCAAGTGTCATTTCAAGAGATATATAGCTCCTAATTCAAAATATGGCTCAAATATGCAAGACATGAAGATGTGAAATCTTAAAAAGCCTCTGGAAGGGGGATATTTTCTCTTCCTTACACATTTCTGCAATGGAAGAGCACCATAGAGTTCTTAGGAGGTGGAAGTCCACTTCTGTTTAAGTACCAAGTAGATAGAATAAATACTTTCTCAAGAAAAAAGAGTCTCCTTTTGGTGGAAAAAACAAAACAGTTGGAGATGGATGAATACCAAAACTTGGAGAAAAAAGAGATATTTTAGTGTCAACTAGTGTGGGCCTGTGAGGTATGTATGACATACCCATAAGGCCGCAAATAACTTTTTATCCAGCTGATTGAGTCTTAAGCAGACCTGTCAAGTGAATTTAAAATAAAAAAACAAAAAGTCGGTATAAATTTATTTTTGATTAAGAAATTTATAAATATCATTTAGTTTTTGGGTTCCACACCAAAACAAATGTAGGGCAGACCCATAGGGTGTTATACCCAAAAATGGTTATGTCTTGTGTTATTGAAAGATTTAAGAATCCAAAAGTACCTATATACATTGTTTCAATTTTTATTAGAACTTTTAAATTTTTTAATTTTAAGCTTAACTTTAAAGTTTCATAGGTTTTATGCAAAGTTGAAAAATTCAGTCAAAATTGATGTGTGGTGTATATTTACTGAATTGGCTAAGGCTTTGAAGTACAGACTGTAAATTCTGCATGAGCTCAATTTGCATTGGCTTAAAGCCATACAATGGCTTTAAGTAAACAAAATGGCAAAATTCACACAATGTGGTACAAAGGAAAAAAGCCAGGGTACCCAACTTTTGGGATCTGAAAAAGCTCCATTGAGGTTGTCCACCTGTATTGGAAAATTTTCAATCTTATTAAAGCTTTTATTAGACTTTCATTGAATATCAAAATTTAAGATGGTTTCTCCCCAATTTAAACAGGAATGACAAGCTTTCAAAGGTAAATACCCATATGGAGACTGGTAATAATGGTTTTAAGAACTTTAAAAGCTTAATTAACCTTAAAAAACCCTGAAATAGGCTCAAAATTTAAATTAATAAGTCTTAAAGCCTTATCAAAAGTTAGGGTTTGGTATGTATTGCTATTTTACATGGAAAAATAGAAATAACCTCATAAATTAATTAAAAATCCATTTTTTATGGATTTTCTTGAAGGTTTTACACAGCCTAAAATTCAATGTTTTTTGTGAATACATGAGATTTCAAGTATCTTTTTTAAGCAGGTTTTTGTGGTATGAAGCCTTGAATATACCTCTTTTAATAATTCTTAAAGGGTATTGGTAAAAACATGTAAGAGATTATGTGTTTTTACCAAAAACTTATGTGTTTTTACCATCAATTGGTAAAAACACGTAATTTTATGGTAAAAACAAGTAAGGGATGGTTTTTAAATGAAATATGGCTATTTATGGAATTTATAATGCCATTAATGCCATTTGTTGCATTAAAAATGCCATTTGTGGCATTAAAAATTCCATTTATGGCATTAACAGTGCCATTAATGGCATTATCAATGCAATATTTCTTATTCCATTAATGCCATTTATGGAATCAACAATTCCATAAATGACATTAACAGTGCCATAAATGGCATTAACAGTGCCATTAATGGCATTATCAATGAAATATTATTGATTCCATTAATGCCATTTATGGCATCAACAATGCCATTTGTGGCATTAAAGATGCAACATTTCTGATGCCATTAATGCCATTTATGTAACAACATAAATGGCATTGTTAGTTCCATTTATTTAATGCCACAAATGGAATTTTTGATTCCATAAATAGCATTTTTGATGCCATTTATGTTATAGTTAAGTCCATTAATTCCATCTTTAAGGCCAATGTTAAGGCCATTCATGCCATTTTTAAGGCCATTTATGGCATTGTTAAATGCATAAATGGCATTTCCAAGGCCATTAAATTCAATGTATGGCATTTCTGTAATGCCATTTATGCCAATTTTCTGTCCACAAATGGCATCTGTATGTCATTCTTGATGCCATTTATGGCACTTTTGATGTGATAAATGGCACTGTTAATGCCAAAAATCAACTTTTAACTTCCACTCATCATAAATTACATTTTGAATTCAATTTATGTCATAAATGGCATTTTCAAATTAATTACAAACATGAACAAAAAAACATAAAAAAAACATGGACTTTTTGGGCCTAAAAATGCTCTTGCAAAAAAATACCAAAATGTTGGGCTTCTGGTTTATTATTCTCAACATTCTCACCTTCATTCTAAAAAAAAATATTGAAATTCATAAGTGGGAACATTTTTAATGAATTTTTTTAAAAAATGGGCCATTTTACCAAATTTCCCAAAATAGAAAAATTGGGCAAAAAAAAAATTTGAAAAAATTTGGGGACCTTCACATCCCATGTTGGAAGAAATATGGCAAAATAAATGGTAAAATTTCTCAAAACTGGGCCTGAGGAATTTTTATAAAAAAAATTAGGTCACTTAGGTGTTTTTACCATAAAATTACGTGTTTTGGCCATAATTTGGTAAAAAAAACGTAAGTTTATAGTAAAAACACGTAAGGGCTTACGTGCTTTTACCAACACCCTTCTTGAATGAAATTAAGTTTTCCTCAAATATTAATAAAAAATCCAGCTTAAGAGATTTTCACTTGAAAAGTTATCTTTAAGTTTTTCACATGATGAAATGAAATATTTAAGCTTATTTTATCTTTAAAATTAAATTAATTACCCCAAGAGGGGATTAAAACTTCTGTAAGTTTATAATAGAACTGGTAACTTTAAATGGAAATTAAAAATAAGTTACCTTAGGTTAAGAACTTTATTTCTAAGCATGGCTTTTCAGTTTTAATCTTAGCACGCCCTCTATATCCATTATGAATCATGAGAGCTTTTCTGAAGGCATAAAATAAGCCTTGACATCACTGTTTCTGTCTATAACAATCATTATTAAATAAATCAGACACCTTAAACAGGTAATATTTTATTCTATATCAAATCCTATATTATAAAAGCAATTGTAAAGTTATTTTACTCTTCATGAATTCTAAATAAAAATTTTAGATTATGTTGTCTTAATCACCAATAATAGATATTATTATATAAAATTGTTCTTTTAAAATTATATTTTAAATAGACCAATTTCCTCTAAAACTCTCAAGATCATATTTTATCATATAAAACTATTTTATTTATTTAAAATATTGATTTTTTAGTGTTTTTTCTATTTATAGAAATTATTTAATACTATGACTGTTGTTGTTTGACTTATTGTATTAAAATAGATATTATAAGTTCTCTCTGAATTTCCCTATCCTTTTTATCTATTATTAAGTTTTCGGTATAGAATTTCTCTATAAGAATGATCTTTGCACAGTGTGTGTGATGATTTCTTTTTTAAATGATCTTTTTTATTATTCATAAGTGGTAAATATTATTATTTTTGACATATAGTTTTCTCATTAAGAGCTCTTATATTTCTTGTTATTATAGCTGTCAGTGACTATAATAATAATAGAATAATTATTAGTTATCATAATTATTAATATTTCATCATTATTAAATTTTTTGACAATAATCAACCCCTTTTCTATGTAATTATTTTCAAAAATTAAATTAAATTTTTCTACTGAAGAAAGTCATAGTACTCTTGATATTTGTCACTATTATCAAGATTTTAATAGATAAACCTTACCTTTGGGGGCCTGGCCATGATTTTAGCAAATGTTTGGAACATAAATTATATTCTAGACCTTAATTTACTCTAGTTTGATGTAACATTGCTCCATTTAATTATATTCAACTTTTTTTGGGACTTATCCCTTATAAGTAATCTTTGGAATATCAATGAAGGTATTTTCATTAAGAATATTGTTTGAAAAATATTCTCTTGAGTTATTTGGAACAAATTTCTATTGTCTAGCCAATGGCCTTTTCAAATCACAAACTTGAAATCTATTCTTTGAGTTATTCAAGTAGAAATTGAATAATAATATAGTTTTGATTAATAAAATTATTAATGGAATAATTATTATTTCTTGGAATAAAATAAACAAATATTTACTTGACAACATTTTTTTTAGTATATAGACAATTTTCTTCATTTTTGATGTAATTTTCTGTAAACTACTTCATACCTTTATCCAATAAGCTGAGGTAATAAGATCCTTTTAATATTATTTTTTAATAAAAATAATTCATATTTTCTTGATTCTAGTGTCATCTATCAGAGAAAGCTCTTCTGACTCTAGCATCTCAGAGTAAAGTGTTGAAATTCAAACCAGGCCAAGACCAAGAGGTTTACTTACAAAGGAACCCTTTAAGAATCCAGGAGGTTAATTTGATCCATTTCTTGGTCAAATTCCCTTTAAACTTACATAAAATTACTCCTACTAGAAATGAAAGCAACTAATACATCTGATCAAGTGGATCTGGACCAGGAAGTTCAAGTAATCACTCCAAAAGACAAGAATTCCAGCCCAGTGGAGAGGCACAAATTGAGGATTCCAGAGCTCCAACCAGTTCCCAAAGGTTATCCAGAAGATTAGAACCTCTTGTTGATAGTCCAGAAGCTGACATAAATTCTATTCCTGTTGTCAGATCTGAACATCTTCCAACAAGAAGAAGTAGAGATATATGAGTCTCAGTACAAGAACTGGTTTATGGCAGCCAAGCAGAAGAAGTTGGAACTTCTTCCAGGCCTCTAGATAGGGACAATGAGCTAATATTTTCAATTGAAGAAGCTCTTAGGCCCAGAAAATACAGAGGACCTTCTGATAGTCTGGACTCCAATGTCCATCAAAGGAAATTTCAACAAATGAAAGCTTTATTCAAAAGCAAAAGCATGTTATTAGAAGATTAGAAGAAGCAGTTGAGCCAAAAGGAGGACAAAAGCCCTGTGGAAGCTCCCCAGCCCCCACAAGTGCTAAACACAGGAAAGAAAGCCCCAAAGCAAAAAAAGAAGGGAAAGCAACAGGAAAAGGGAAGGGCCAAGTACTGGTGGAACAAGCCTTACTCTCAGAATTACAGAAGTCCAAGGAGAGAAAAGAAATCCATGGACAATATCTTCAATATGGCAAGAACTTTGATGGAATTCAAAAACAAGGAGGAGGAAACAACAAATCAATTCTTCGCGGATAAATAGACTTTGAAAGGCTTGTATCCTATTTTCAAACTTGAAATGAAGAGATTCTAACAAAGCTTAACAATTTTGAGCATATACAGAAAAAGTTGGATAGAGCAATTTTTCAAGTCAAAGAGTTACAAAAGACCATTTTGGGTCCATGAAATATTAATAAAGACAATGTTTTGTCTTTGACCCATATTTGTGAGATGATAGAATCCAAAGTTACATTCTTTGATCAGCAAGATGATAATTCTCTTTCTTTTACTACTAAAAAATTTAAAGATTTAAGAATACAAGCTCAAAATGTAGAAAACTCAACAGGTCAAAATGCAGCTCTTTTACAGGAACAATTGGAAGAAAGTGATAAAGCAATACTTTAGCTTAAAGAACATATTAAATCAAGCATTAATAGTATCTCCATGAAAAATGATTTAAAAAGACAGTATACACCAAATCTTGACAGAAATGTGTTGAACTTGAATAATGACTTATGTCATACAGTTTCAGGTCATTATGCAGAGGTTGAGGCTGCCATTAGCTTTGAAGACATTCCAATACTACAGTAATCGCCTACCTTTAGTGGTGAAGGGTGATATAATAATATGGAATTCATGAAAACAATTTATGTGTATAAAGAAGAGTTTAAAATACCAGATAAAGAAATAAATGACATATTACACTCATTATTTACCAAATAAGCAAAGAGATGGTATTGATAAATGAGAAAAGACCATTATAAACACTCCTGTCCTTGGTGGAAAGAACAGGTTATTTCCAAATGGGCTAATTACCCTTGGATATTTGGAATGAAAAATTCTTTTGAAGAGGCAGGCCCATGCCCTTGTTTCTTAAGCATAAGGAAAGATTGATTACAATTAATCCTCATATCTCTGAAACAATGGTACATTGAAGGATATTAATAAAATGCGGTGGTGACCTAGAGCATGCTATAAGAAGCAGATTTATTGAGCCTTGCTCTACGGAAGATTCTATCAATTCTATGGAATACATCACTACCAGAAAAAAGTTGGTATAAATGGGTATGAAACCCCAATAGAAAATGTGACTTGTGGGGAACAAATTCCCAGACCCAATAAGCCACAGGAAAGAGCTCCTTTGAGATTTCATAAATGTGGATGTACATCTCATTTGGCTAATACTTGTCCTAATAAAATTAGAATTAATGAGATAGAAACTGAAAAAACTCAAAACACCAAGAAAAGAAATGAAGTTACTCTACTGGAAAGTGATTCTTAACCTTATTAAGAAGAGGAGTTACCAGATAGACTTTGTATAGAAAACATCACTGTGTCCTTTGAAGTCAAAGAGGTACATACTCACTTTCCACAATATAGTGATTAATGTATGGAGCTCATACATGTGAAATATGCCAAAATGCAAAAAACCGAGCTTTCCAGAGGTAAAGGCTATACAGCTGGATCATCTTGTACAACCAATATTTTAATAAACAACAAAAAATACAAGATAAATCTTTATTTAGGTGCTTTATGCACTTGTTTTGATAAACATTATCTTGATGAAATTCATACCAATTGGCAAGAAAGATTGATTCCAATTGAAGATATTAAATTAAGTAGTTCTAGCCAATATATGCATCCTGAGGGACCTTTCGAATCACAAACAATATTTGATCATCCTGCAGGAAGTATGATACTGAAAGTAGATTTTTCTGTTGTGAACAATTAGTCCTCACCAAATTTTATAGTTGGAAATTATTATCTTAATATTTATGTTATTGATACAAATAATCATAAAGACACATATTTTACTATAGGGAAAAATAAAGAACAAAATTTTGCCTTTTGTCTAGAAAGAGAATAAGTAACAGTCATGTGACAAGTAAAGAATGCCAATAAGGAAGAATTTATGACAAATCAATTGATTGAAGCAAAAATTATTCCTGAATTGAGATCAGAACTCAAAGTAGGGGACTGAATATTAGTTTCAACCTTGAGCTTTAATAATATCAAAGGCCCAAAGCAATTGAAATATTCCTTTTCAGGACCATTTATTATTAAATATATTCATTGTAAAAATTCAGTAGAAGTAGGGCTGAAAGGAGAATCAGAAAATAAATATCCAACATTACCTGTTAGTCTAGCAAGGCATTATACTTCAATTGATAAGAAGCTATTTCTTTTGAGAAATGAAACACCCTTAGAGGGTCCACAACTTGATCAGAGTGAGGAGAAAAGGGTACTTAAATCCTTGAAATAAAGAAGACTAAGTGGAAAAATGAAAGAGAATACTTAGTCAGATATAGAAACCCACAACATGAAGACGAGTGGCTTTCAGAAAAAATAATAACTGATTCCCAAATGTTTCTCAGAATATTCAGAAATGAGAGAAGACCAGTTCCACAATAGAATGTCTTAATTGTGTGCTTTTAATAATTGAAAAGTATAATTGGAGAGGCTGGATAGTGGAATATAACCCCAATCCAATTGGGGATATAGTATTCAATGAAGAATTGTAGTATAGTTTTTTTGGTGGTAGGGAATGTGAGCCCAGGAGGTATGTGTGACATACCTATAAAGCCACAACTAGCTACTTATACAGTTTATTTAGTCCTAAGCATACTTATCAAGCTAAGTTAAAACAAAAAATAACAAAAAATAAGTATAAAGTTATTTCTGATAAACAAAGTTATGAATATTGTGTCATTTTTGCATTCTACAACAAAAATAACCTGGGGAATACCCATAGGGTGTTATACCCCAAAATTCCTATTTCTTATTTTTTTGGAAAGTTTAAGAATCTAACAGTACCAATTTACATTTTAACAGTTTTTTTAGAGTTGCATAAGGCTTATAAAAACTTGCAAAAATTTAGTTAAAATCAAGGTGTGGTGTATATTTACTGAGCTGGCTAGAGATTTCCATATAGGCTGTAAATCTTGTGTTAGCTCAATTTAAAGCCATTGTATGGTATTAAAAAAAGAAAAGGGCAAAAGTCATTCAAGAAGGTGGGACAAAGGAAAAGAGTGAGAAAGAGCCAGGGTACTCAATATTTGGATCTGCAAGAGCTAACTTAAGGTTTTCCACCTGAATTGGAGGATTCTCAACCTTATTTAAACTTCAAGATTAGACTTAAACTGAATATTAAGGTTTAAGCTGGTCTATCCCCAATTTCGAAAGAAATTACCAGCTGTCAAAGGGTGAATCCCCATATGCAGACTTGTAATCAAGGTTTTAAGAACTTTCAAAGCTTAATCAAGCTTAAAAAGCCAGAAATAAGCTTAAACTTTGAAGCTGTAAGTGTTAAAGCCATATCAAAAGTTAAGCTTTTGGGTGTATTGCTATTTTAAATGAAAAAATGGAAATTACTTCAAAAACTAATTAAAAATCCAATTCTTAATGGATTTCCTTGAAGATATAACACAGCTTACAATTCAATTTTATATGTGTATAAATGAAACTTTGAGTGTCTTTTTCAAGCAGGATTACTTGGTATTAAGCCTTTAAAATACGTCTTTCAATTATTATCAAAGGACATTCAGATTTCTTTCAATATTAATTGAAAATCTAATTTAGGAGATTCTCACTTGAAACTTTATTTTTGAGTTTTTCATGTGTTGAAATTTAATAAAAATAAGATTATTTTATATTTAAGCTTAAAATAATTAACCCAAGAGGGGAACCAAGCTACTTGGAATTAATAATAGCACTGGTAACTTCAAATTGAAATGAAAAATGAGTTATCTTAAGTTGAGAAACTTATTTTTAAGCATGGGTTTTGAGTTTTGATCTTAGAACGCTCTCTATATCCATTATGAAACATAAGTGCTACTCTTAAGTCATAAAAAAAGACCTTACAACACTGTTTTTGTCCATACCAATCATCATTCAATCAATAAGACATGTTAAGCAGATAATATTTCATTCCATATAAGATCTTATATTATTAAAGAAATCCTCAAAGTTCTTTACTCTTCATTAATTATAAATAGAAAATTCAAATTATATAATTGAGATTATTTTGTTTTAATCACCAATAAGAGATTTTATTATATCATATTGTTCTCTTAAAAAATATCTTTTAAATCCACAAGTTTCTTCTAAAGCTCTTAAGATCATAAGCAATCATATAAAACTATTTCATTTCTTTGAAATATTGATGCTTTGTTGTTGTTTTTTTTCAAATGATAAGCATTATTAAATACTATAAATGTTGTTATTTGACTTATTGTATTAAATAAGTATTATAAGTAAGTCTTATCTCAAGTACTATAGATTTTTTATCTAGTATTAATTTTTTTATATACAATTTCTCTGTAAGAGCTATTTCTGCGCAGTTTTTGTGATAATTTCTTTTATGAATAATATTTTTTATTATTTATAAGTGGGCAATATTACTATTTTCCACATATAATTTTCCCATTAAGATCTTCCATAGTTTCTATTATTATAACTTTCAATGGATATGATAATGATAGAGTGATTATAATTTACTATAATTATTAAGATTTTCTTATAATTATATCATTTGATAATAATTAACTCATGTTTTATATAATTATTGTTAATAATTCTATTAATTCTTGGTTATATTATTCAATTAGATTCTATTTTCTACCAAGGACAGTCATAGTACTCTTGATATTTGTTACTATTATAAATATTTTCATATAAAAACCTTCCAACTAGCTTCAAAGATTTCCAAGAACCCTCCAAGGATGAATCAAAAGGACCTAAAAAGAAGAAGAAAGCTTAAACTAAAAATGAATCTCAGGGGGAAGAAAAGGTGGACTGACATAGAGCTTACACATAATGACACAAGATCCCCAAATTAAAGCCATCAGACATTGGAAGTGTATTCAAAATGGCCAGAAATCTTATGGAGGTCACAGCCAAGCAGCAGGATGATATGAAAATGAACTTCTGATGAATTGAATAGATAGAATTAAGGATATTTATTCCACCATTATTGTCAAGCTTAGCAATTTTAATGAATAATTAAAGAAATAAATGTCAAAGATCCATTGCTTAAGATGAAATGAAAAAGACATAACTTAATGGTTTAGAGTGCCAAATTTCAAAATTGAGTTCATTTCAAAAACATTTTACAGAATTGAGCACAAAATGAAAGTTATGGAACATAAGAATAATGAAATTAAACATATTCCCATTAATAAAATTAATGAAAAATGTTTTGACTTCAATTTTCATCAATTAAGAAAATAAAGCTAAAAAGCTCAAAATTAAAATATTTTATTGAAAATTTGAAAGCTTGTGATAGAGAAAGGTAAAGATTGAAGGAAGAAATAATTGAAAATTTGAATCAAATAAGTTTTAAGATGTAGGAATCCAAAACATATATTCCTACAAACCTTACATATTTAATGGAGGAAAATGATCTCAAATGGAAAGTGTGGGACCCTATCAATGAGGTAGCCCTTTATAAATTCCATTTCCTGTAAAAGACATTGTGAGATTAGAAAATTGCAATCATTCTCTGGTGAGGAAGAGCACAACTTAATTCAATTCATCAGAACAGTGTATATTTTACAAGAAGACTTGAGCATCTATTAAAAATTCATTTTAAATATATTGCACTCCTTTCTTACCAAAAATGAAACGAAATGGTGTTACTATAATAATAAAGACAATAGAGGATGTAATTTGCCTTTTTTGGAAATCCAAAATAATATCCAAAGGGGCCAAAATCTTCTGGGATGTTGAAAGAAATATTATTTCTCAAAATGACATTTCTAGCTCTAAAAGAAATAAACCACTAGCTTTATTTCTCAGTAAAAGAAGATTTTCTTCTTTACAAAACAATATTTGTGAATAAATTATTAGTATAAAGATATCAAGGAAGCATTCACAAGAGCTAGAGCATGCTATGAAGCTCAGATATGTAGATCCCTGTTGAGCCAAGGAATACATAAGTGTAATGGAATATATCATTACTAGAATTATGATAACAAAGATCAAGACAAAGACCCCTTTCAAGACCAGAATATATTCAATATTCCAGGGGAGGAAAAGAGATCTGAAAGACTTCTATTGAAATGTCACAAATGTGGAAGTACATCCAATTTGGAAAATATTTGAATATCTGAGGTAAAAAGGCAAGAATAAATTAAGTTCAATTCATTGAATTTTTTCAGTATAATTCATAAAAATAAGAATATGATTATTTTTATTTTATTTCTAAATATACCCAGGTTAATAGTGTCATATTGAGAAATTACAGCACTATTTGAATTTAGCGTGGTGCATTATGACTTGAAAGAATATAAGGAGGACTGATATAACTGGCTTAAAATAATATATTCCAGAGTTCATAGGAAAATACCTGAAAATGGAAAGGTGAAATTATTCAAAAAAAAGTATCAAATCTATTTTAATGAAAGATGTTGTAGCAAAAGCTAAGTTGGACACATGATAATCCTGCAAATATGTGTGGAAAGAATAATCTAATACCATTTTCCCTCATTGGAATAAGCTTCTTATTCCAATTCAAGGAATTAAATTTAGAATTGGTAGTAAAAATTTGTATCCATTAGGTATACTTGGTACTAGTTTGATAGCTCCACACCCATAAGTAAGTGTGAGGAGGAAAACTGAGATATTAGCAACGAATAATTGTAATTCCCAAAAACTTCATACTTGGTATCAAACTTCATGGTGTTGATGTAAATAATAATATATACAGATATTTGAAAGTAAGATATATTAAGTAAAATAATTTGTGTTTTTCAATATTACCTAGGAAATATCAGTTGTATCTTCTATGAAAGATCAAAATAGAAAGGAGTTGTGTACAAACTACTTATTTAAAGAAAAGTTAATTCAGACTTATCACCAAAATTTAAGAAAGACATGCAAAATGTATTTTACACATATAAAAACAAGTTTTCTTCAAATAAGGGCGTATTGGAAGAAGTTAAATTCAATGAAGTTGATATGAAACTCAATATTTACAAAACATATCCTCCAGTATTGAGGAGACCAGATTATAATGCAATCAAAATAGCTAGAGAAGCCTTCGAAAAGAATATCTAAGTGATAATTCAGCTTTTTTTATGAGGGAAAGTTGGTCATAATCCGGATTTTGAGCTCAGGAATACTGTTATTATTTCCAGGAGGTTTGAAGGATTATTGGCTAATTCAGAGCATTGTATGCCTACAAAGTTCCAGATATGTGCCTCATCCCTGCTATCTAAGAGGAGCTGACCCAGCTTCCGATTGGAAATGTTCAAGCTCAATGAAATTATTGAAAGTTTTACACCAGAAGTTCTTAAAAACAAAAGACAAGAAATTAATTAAAATTCTCAATAATTGTGATATTTATGAGTATTTGAGCATGCGTTGCGGAATCAAGAAGGCACCACCTCATTATTAGAAAATGATGAATACCTTTTTCCAAAGTAAAATCTGAATAATAGCCAATGATTTATATTTATTATGCTATAATTTGTTCTGATTTGTATTCTTTAAGCCTTGAAAGAATAGCAACACCACTTATAAAATATTTAGAGGTTTATATGAACATCTCACCCAAAAAAAGAAAAAAATTTCATTTGAAGGGCTTAAAAAACTTGGAAATAAATCTTAAATAAGTGGAAGTGATACTTAAAAAATAACACATAATAAGAAGAATAATTTCTCTTTCCTTGGGCTTCACAGTTACTACAGGAAGAAGATGAAAGATTTTCCAATATTAGAGAAGTCAGTCTGCAGACATTTAGGTCAAAAAATAGTATTTGAGATGACATAAGCATGGATTGACGAATATGAGAATATAAAGAAAGCCCTCACAGGAGAACGCTCAATTCCAATTTCTGAGTGGAATTTTTCCTTTGAGTTTTACATTAATTCCTGTGTAGATTTGTCAGAGGAAGCCTCAAATCAAGTCCGAATTATTTATGGTAAAAAAACAGAACGAATTTTTTTTTTTTGTATCAATGAAAATAAAACCTAAGAAAGTTAGAGAAAGTGCAAGCAAGGTGAAGATCTTCTGTTTGGTATGAAATATTGAAAAATTACACTATTATATTTACAGAAGTCTTTTTTAAGTGATAACTGACTGTAACACAGTGAAATCACTTATTGAAATGAAGACTGCCGAAAGACATATCAAGAGATTGCAGATAGCTATTCAATGCTATAAATAGAATGGGAATATATTAAACAAAGAAGGGAACATGAATAAGAATTTCTATGGAATTTTCATGTGGGAATCAGCCAACAACCATGAAATCCTAGACTATGTACATTTTCAAGATGATAAAAGATTCCCAGTTGAAGGAATACACATAAATGCTATTGGAACTTCTTTCTATAAAAATCTCAGAGAATCTGAATATATTTTCATCCATATTAGATAAATATTTGAGAGACACAGCCTTAGTTAATTGATTTGATGAAAAATGGAAAAGCTCTTATTATGAAGGAATGCTCCACCTGTTTGATGGTATATTCCATCATAGATCCAAATAGGCTGTTTGTAATGGTTCTATTAATTATACTTTTGATTAACACCATTCTCCATGAATTCCATTATATTATATACTTTGGCCATATATCAGAATATGGGAATATTGAAAGTGTCAAAAACTGTGCATGTTGGCAATCTTGGAGAAAGGAAACCATTGATTCTTTCCACAATTTCTAACGGTGCTTCAAAGAAAAATAAAGAATTTGAAATTGGTATTGACTTATGATAAATTGGAAAGGGAAAAATACCCCTGGGAAGTAGCTCATAGGTATTGGGGTACAGAAATTCCTCAAGTTAGTGAAAAGAGCTATTATCATTTTGTAGTCATGGTGGATAAGTATTGAAAGAGCTCCATATTCCTACCATTTCATTAATATTAAGCCTCTATTAATGAAGATCTTCTTCTATGGATCAGATACATTTCTCATCAAGGATTGTTTGAGAATATAATAAGATACAAAGATTCCAAATATATATCTTCCCTTGGGACCAATATTCAAAGAGGTTTTTGGCAATAAGCTATCAGTATCTATAGAAGCAAACTTTGAAGCTGATCAGCTGGAATAAAGGATCATTCAAATCCAAAGACAAATGATCAGGGTAGCCCATGCACAGCAATTAGTATCAAAATATTCATATGGATTTACCAATTATTGGTTCACTTTGGTACGTGAGCTAGATTTTTCATACAGGAAATATTTTCATTCCTAAACAGGGAAAGCTCCTTTAATTATTGAGAAAGGATGAAGCCAAATACTACAACAACATTCAATGAGGAAATAATTAATTTATATCCCTCCTACAGCTTCCAGATTCAAGTTAACTATGTATAATTTAACAAAACATTCAAAAGGAAGCATGGAGGTTTCCTTTGAATATGGTAAAAACAAGTGGGAAAAAAGTCATACAGTAAGGGACTTAGTTCTATTTTCAAACATGGATTTTGAGAATATCAAAGGCCCAATGAAGCTTGAGGATTGTTATTTAGAAACGTTTGTTAGTTCTCCCTTACATGGAACCAATGTAGGTCGAGTTGAATAAAGTAGTAAATTATAAAATGAATACCCAGGTTTCCCAGTCAGGCTGATTCAATCATATCAACCAGCTGATAAAAAATGGTTTCCCTAGGGGAAACTAGATCCTCCTATTGTTGAAAAAGTGGAACAAGATTACTATAAGAAAACAATAAGTTAATTAGATAAAGGAGACTTCATAGTAAAAGTCAAAGAGAGTATCCAATAATGTGAGCCTTAGGGTTATTTTCATAAACAAAAAACACTACAAATTGAGATATAATTAATTTATGATAACACAATAATTCTATTGAGCTGTCTATACAAACTTCTGAAAGAAATAAAGTTCAAAATAATACTTTGTAAAATAATTATAAAAATAAAAAACTGCAACAATGAAGCTTTACATGACAAAAGTTAAGTGAAAATGAAATTTCAACAAAAGAAATTAACAATGAAACAATTTTTGAAATAAATTTAACATAAATTGGTAAAAATGTTCCTTACTAAGTGAGATTTTGAAGTTTATTTCAGTCTTTGATTATCCATGAAATTTCAGGCTATGTGACATATTGGTGAAAATTCTGTAACTGAAATTCGATGGAGCTTCAATTGAGTTTTAGGCATTTTAAGTATAAGTATCTTAAAAACCTCACAATTGAATATATTGCATACCAAATGTGGCTTTAGCCATCACTTTTTATGTTAAGAATGTGGTGAGATGTGAAGCTTAGAAGCCATGATAAGCTGAAGTATGTAAAATTAAAATGTGAGAATGTGTGCATTTATTACATAAGTAAAATTGAACTTACAGATTAGGAATTAATAACTAAATCTGTGTACTGTAACATTCAGATTGAATTGAATTTTAAGTATGATACATGTTGAGGGTGAAAATACAAAGAAATTGGAAAGGTTGAATTTCATTGTGGAAAAGAAATCCTGGCTCCAATGGCTCCAGACTCATACAAAATACTTGCTTTAAGGTGAGGGAGGTCAATATACATTAAAACATTCATCAATTTTGGCTTGGAAGTGAGTCACAGGGTCTGTGACTCAATTGATGATGAAATTCGTATTCAAAACGGGTTCAGTTTTAATTTCTTTCGAAAGGGTAGAACTACCCTTAAGCTAAAAAAACATTATAAAAACCTTTTTACCTGCTCCAGAGGTACCTCACACAAATTCTGACATGTTTTTAACACTCTCAACCAGCTCTTACTATAGTAATGCCGGCTTATAGGAGCAAAATTGTTAAAAATATAAGAATTTCTCCAAGAAAAAGCCTCTTTTTGATCTAAACTCTAAGAATGTGGCACAAAGCCAGGAGAAAGAATGAGACCCAAAATAAAATAAAATATAGTACTCAAAAAAGAGAGTGGAATACACCTATTGTGCCTTAATTAAACCACAAACAAGAAGTACTGTAAAAATACAGCCTGTACATGTAAACATCTGAAAGCGTAAATATTCCCCTTCAGAAAACATCATTATTATCACCAACCAATAATAATCAACTATCTTATCAAGTCCGTGATCCTACCCTGATCATAAACTTCAATCTTCACCTCTCATCTAAAAGCTTTAGGCAAGTGGGCTATACAATGGTACTGGCTTCAAGAATTTAGCATAATTTGATCAAAAGATATTATACAATTACTCTGATTAATTATTGAAGATTCTACTATTATTCACCTCTAAGTTAACTTTTAAATTTCTTATGAGAGACCCATAAAGTAGTATTTTTCTTGAAGGGCTATTTAGGATACATGAAAATTTAACCCCTATCTCTTTTTCTCAAACAGATAAATCTCTTATAGCACTTTTCTCTTCGAAAAAGATAATTACTATTTTTCATGAAGTAAAAAAACCTATTGCCTGTATTAATTTTTCCTAATTAAGCAAAAAAAGGCCAAATGTTAATGCATATTTTAAAACCTACTTTTGGCTACAATTTGAGCCCTGTATATTAATAATGGGCAAAGTTATCAGGAATTTATGGTGATAAACCCACACCAAGTGGAATTTTGGAATGATATTCAATACAGTTTAATTATGTGGTTTCAGAGCTTTCAAAAGGCTTTTTATTATTCTATTAATCATTAATTTTACAGTAAATTACCAAACATTTCTGTACATGGTGTTAGTGTGGGATATTGTCCCATATATCTGCATTATGAGCTTTAAAATATATTCAAATGATGTTTAGCCTTCGATTTCTCATAGATAAGCCAATAAGGAGGCCCCAAGTACATATTTAAAATCTTCTGATGTTTCATAAGTACCAGAAAAATTATGGAGGGTCTGTAAAAGGAAGGTTTCACCCTGTGGGGGGTAAAAGTGACAGCTTGTTGTTCCAAAACCACATTTCAACTCAATTCAAGGCTGTATTGAGACTGTGGGACCACAAGTGAGACATAGGAATATAATTTTTTACTCTGTGGATGTGTGAAAAGCTGAATGAATTCCCATTATCCTGGATTATCCTAAAAAGACGTGTTTTCCTCCCGAATTAAAGAGCCATTTTGTTTTTATTGGAATTGTTATTAGATAAAGCTGTCACGGAAATTAGTGGTCATATAATTGACCAGATCTAATGATAATATTAGCTATATTCACCACTATATTATTGTAGAAGTACTCTTTGCAGCTTTCTGTAAATATTAAGCCTGTTCAACACGCATATTTATAGAATTTTGATTTCTATATCATAGAGTAATTTGTACATTTTGGGGATCTTTAAGTGTCTCGAACCTATTTCAGAGATCTTTTTATCTTATTGGAAGTTTCTTGAGGTATATCTGTACCTTTTTTAGATCTTTCAGTACCTGAAATGTGAGTAAACTTGAGGTTTTCACTAATACTAACATTTTTACTTCATTTTTTAGACAAAAAAGATATAATAATATTTTCAAGAATATATGGATTACATATTTTTCCTTCATCTTTTTTATCAAACATCTTTTAAAACTTCTTTCTTGTCCCAAAATGTCTTTAAAGTTGAGTCATTTAATTGATTTTGATATTTTGGTTATTTCAAGAATATATCATATGTTTTTCTTAAATTTTCGCAAAAATATATAACCTATATATATTTCAATTTTTTCAAAAATCTTATCAGTCAATTTGATACATTTTTGGGCATGAGAAATGATGAATCGCCTTATTTTTAATAACTTTACTTTATCATGATATTTCTTTTCTAACTAGAAAACAAAAATCACATTCTATTGAGGATCTTATTGTAACAGTATTCCAATTGTGTATTAAGAACGCGTAATGTTCCCCACTTACACCTTTTTAGGATTAAAATTGAATAAAGAATCTATATTTCATATTTTTTCATTGAAAAATATGAATCATATTTCTCTTGAATATTTTTTTTCAAAACATCAAAAGCTTATATATATATTTTTTTTGCACACAAATACCTTATAGGTATTCCTTCACACAAGCTTGTGTGAAAGTTAATAAACATTATCATTTTGAATTATTTTCATTGATGATTTAATATTTTTTATCCAAAACTCTTTTTAGGTCATATTTCTCTTTTTTGAATAAATATATATATATCTAAATAACTGGTAAATTTATTTTATTTTTAAAAAAAAGAAAAATAATAAGGCTTAAACCATTTCTCAACTCAAATATTTTGACAGATAATTCCCACAGTCATTCTAATTTTTTGAATTTAAATATAAAAGCTATATCTATTTTCCATTATTTTATTTGGTAGAATTATCAAAAAAGATCATTCAGCTTTTCTCAAGATGAATTTGTAATTAATGAAATTTTTGATTCTGTTTTGATTTCTACAAGATAAAACAATTGAGAATCTCTGTTTTTCATATTTTGAGAAAAAAGATTGAATGTTTCAAAGCTTTCATATCTCCCTCAGATTTCTATCAAATTTGTATAAAATATCAAGTCTTTCAATTTTTAATTTAAAGAAAAAATTAACAAGTTTAACTTCTCATCTTTATTCTTACATTGATAAAAATGATAAAAATGAGCTTTAAATTCCAAGTCGAATTGAGCCTAGAAGTGATCCTTGAGCTATATCTTGCTCACAAAAATAAGCAACAAATATCTTCAAATAAAACATTCAATATGCAAAAGCCATATGGCATATTGATCTTAAGATCTTCTAATTTTTTTGAAGAAAAATTGCAGGAGATTTCTTTAGTAGGTAAACTCATGGATTTACTGTCAGATTTGGATTCTACACAAAAATTCACCTAGGGTAGCTCCATGATGTATATAGGCTTAAATTACCCCTATCAGGGGGAAATATGGAACATACTTGAACAAATAATCACCAATAACATGTAAAGGATCTGTGTAATTTGATTTTTGAGTTTGCCCTTATAATGGGATTATGGAAGTTTCCATGTTAACTAAATGATAAAAACAGTTTTATGAATTTTTTAGCACTCAAAAATACTGCATTCTTCCATAAATCTTTGCTACACGCTGTGTGGATATTGCACTTCAAATACTGAATTATGAATTACTATTTTGAAATCAATAATAGCCAAGGGAGACAAAAAGCTTTGAAGAAATCCAGAGTACCCAAGATCTGAGGCCTCTGATAAATATAAATCATTTGAGATTTAACAGATGGTTTATAATATCACAATTAGCCTATTTAAGCCTTTTGGGAGCTTGAATTCTAAGGCTAACTCCCATTACATCATGAGAAGATAAAGAACAAACTTCCATTTTGACACAACAAGGAGTTTATGAGAAATTATGATTTCTGTAACCATTTCCGTTCCTAACTCTGTTCCATGGATGGACCCAAAGCAATACATAATTTTTTTCTGGACTAGTATCAATGAAATCACTTAATCACAGCCAGCTGTCACAATTTTGTTTACTTTCTCCTTGTAGGAAATGAGGTGAAAATACAAAAATTCATTATAAATACCATTATTAATTAATCTTTGAATGTTTCAAGAAAAATGAGGAAGATTGAAATTGAACCCAAAACAAAGAATAATTGTGACTTTATAGTTAAAATTGGAAGCTTTACCTAAAGTCAATTCTTGATTATTTCATGTGAAAAACGTAATCTTCAAAAGATTCACAGGGAATACAGCCTTTTATGAAATTTTACATGTCATGGATAAATTTCAGAAACAATGAATGTTTTTCAAAAAGAAGAAGACTTACTGAGTTAAACTCATTATTTAACCATAAATGGGTTGGTAGTCAATTAAAATGACTTAATTAGGCAGTTATGATACTTTTATGGGACAAAAAGTACTTTAAAAGTTAATACAAATGGGTTGATTGAGCTATCCCTAACTTTTCTTTCTGTTAGAACCATAGAGCACCTCTGTGAGCTGCTATAGACTCAAAAGAAGCCTACTTTGCTGTCTTTTTTCCAATATTCATCATTACCATTTCACTTTATTCATTAAAGATTTAACACAATAATTGAGTATTAGATATGAATAATTCTTAAAAAAATTTCATCTTTCCAAATCAACCATATAAAGGTTATATTAAAGATTATTATTATTCCCAATAGTAATTTAGCTACCATTCCTGGCTCACTGTTTTTGTATCAACTTCTGATTTCTTGAAACCACAAATAATATATCAGATCACCCTTCCAAATATTTCTAATATATCTAGAGTATTGGTGAGTTATTTATTAAGCTCTCAAACTTTTTCTCTGAAATATAATTTCCTTCAATAATTCATAATAATTATTGATTAAAATAGTTCCATATCCTTTTGGTCAGAAGTGTTATTATTAAATAATCTTGTAATTTACTCTATTAGAGATTTACTTCTTACTCCTATAGAAAATGGTATTGAATAGTAATTAAAAGAAAAAATTAAGAAATTAACTGGTTTCTTGTGGTTATTATCAATTTATCTTATTATATTAGAGAATCAGATTCATACTACTGTTTATTAAAAGTAATATTATCAAGAGCTTAATAGAAAAAACTTACATTATATATTTCTAAATTGAAATAAGAATATTCAAAACCTCAAATTTTCATGGAAAAATTCAGGTTGAATTTTGAGTTTTGAATCAAGAACCCCTACACCCTTTAGATCAAAAATATTAAGTTGAATTAAGCCTAAAATATCTCATTTTTGGCCAGAAAAACAACAGTTTTCTTAAATATTACTCATAATAATTACATCTATGGTTATTCACATTATCAAATAAGTAAAAATCCAAAGGAAGTAAGAATAAAGAAAACCATTCCTTTATCATCTTGGGGAATGACAGTTTTCTTTTCAATATTCATTTTCTAAGACTGAATTATGAATTATGAGAGTAAGGAAGTTTTATCAACAGTTTATAATTAGAACAAAGAACCTCCTCTTTCACACTTCAATTTGATTCTACAAATAGTCAAAGTGAAGAAACAGCCAAAACAGCTAAAATTGTGTGTAAAGCTCAGTATTGAATTCTAAAAATTCTTTTTTCGTATGGAAGTGAGAAAAGAGAACTCTTATTGAAACTGTTCCTTTTAATCATTTAATTTGACAACAAGATAGCTCAGAGAGCCTGGAGTACCAATAAATCAGCCTGTATAAACGGCAATAGCCATCAGAAGGTGAGGCTATATATTAAAAGATGTTGATAATGGAAAAAGAAATCAATAATTCAATAGTAACAAAGCTTATCTTTAAAATAGGATGGAATAGGATAATCCTAGGAAAGAGTCTCATGGACTTAGAAGAAAGAATTTTGATCCACCAACCCCTATTAAGTCCACCCAAAAGGGGAATTAGAGTCATCAAAACCCATACCAAAATACAAACATGCAGCTATTGAAGTACACATATAAATCACTAGTGGATGCAAATCTCACCAAATTTCTCCATATTAGGAGGCTTTTAGAGAGAATCAATGGATAAAAGAGAATTTAATCTTTAATCCAGCCATAAAAAAGTAAAGCTCAACATACAAATACATATCTCGAGAAAATATGTTCAAGAAAAATAAAACCTCAGAAAATATCTGTAGAAAAAAAAAGAAATTTTGATTAATCCATCAACTAACAACAGCCTTATTCAAGAAGTGTTACAACCGCTCAGCTGAAAGTCCACAAGTATGAAGTTTCTCAGGGGGATTCAGAAAGCTTTTGAAAACAAATTCAGATTCGCATGAAATGGAAAGTTAACTGTGTTAAAGCACTTAGAGATGAGATTTAAAACATAACAAAGTGGAACAGGCCCAGAAGCCAAGCTGTGGAGAACATAGATTCCAACTTGGAAAGAATAGGGAAAGAAATTCAATCACAAAACATATCTCAAAAAAATAATTTGATTTAAAATCAGAAAATATTAATATCCCTAGAGATAACTCAAGAGGAGGTCTTAGATCTGAAAGATGAGGTTGCCAATTTGTCCTTGAAATAGGAGAATAAAGAAATTACCTTGAGCCCACCAAATATGAAACAAGGAATGGATTTAGTAATATAAAGTAAAGAATGGGAGCCAAATAAGCTTTACTCAAAGGTCAAACAAGACAAATGAAAAAAAATTATTGGAGAAAATAACCCCAGATTTATATCTTAATAAGTCTTCTAATATGATTAATATATGTTTCATTCAGAAAGATAAGGTCTTAAACATCTCCAATATGCCAAGAATTGGCCTAGTTCATTAATAATTGAAGAATATTACCATATGAAAATGATTGACTATATTGAAAGTCTACTAATTGAGCTTGCCAGGATTTAAGATTACTGTTTTACTTAAAGAATAATAACATATTTGAAAGCTCATGCCAATATTTTGTAAAATGAAATGAAATAAATCTATCAACAGAAAAACTAGTAATGGTGGAGAAACCTGGATATCAAAAGATGCAGTAATGGAACCTGGATGTGGAAAGAGACCATTTCCTTTGACAATGACACATGCACTTGGAAGGAAGATTCATCTGAGCTGGTGTCGAGGCATTAAAAAAGGACGAAGTCTATTTACCCTCATGAAAATTGAGAAATTAGAGGTAATTGACTGTTGATAAAAGTTCCATAGACTTGGGAAATCCAGTAAAATGTAGATCTTCTAAGGAATTAACACTTGATTATTTGGAAAATACTTTGAAATATGTCAGGAGCAGAACATCAATTGGTAGAAATACCCCTACAAATATTATTTTTAAATTAAAGGGAAACAATACATTGAGAAAACGTATTCCAATAGTGCATAAGAACAAATCAAAAACAGAATTCACAACTGTGGCTCACCTGTTAACTATTAATAAAACTTTCAAAAAAGGAAGAAGATATTTACAATAAAGAAAGAGCCAAAAGCTCAAACAGAGAAAAAGTCTTAATGTGATATAATAATAAATGGGAAAGACTACCTTTCAACAATCTGATAAGACACCATATAGCAATACTAAGTGGAATATGATAAATATTATAAGAAGAGAATAATGTTCCCTCACTAGACATAATATTTACAAACTAACAGATGGCTATGGTTTCAATGAAAGAAACACTGCTACAGAATGATTTCTAAAAATAGAAAGATTTGGCATTGGGTGAAGTCATGGGACAATCAAAATTGAATGTTTAATTGGTGAGAAAGAATCCCTTTATCATTAACACAAGAGAAATATTTTTGGTGCTATCCAAGAAATACTTTGACAAAAACTTTCTTTAGTGGTGTGAAGGAGTACTTCCAATAGAAGAAATAAGTTTCATAAGTGCCTGAGGGAACATTATATGACCTAGAAAAGTTCAAAAAGAAATCATATACCACACTTGAAGGAAAGTTCATGATTATGTATAGATTCTGTGACACCCAAAAATGTAGCAATTGATGGTTCCTGCTATAAACATACATGATGATAACGGCTAATGAATTGCAATCAGAGTGCTGGTAAAGAGAAAATGATGTTTTAGGACAAGCCCAAAAAAGTTAAACACCAACAAGGGCACAAATATTATACCTTCTCTAATTCAAATACAGACCACATGGTAAAAAAATTGGCCAATGAGGAATAACAGTAAATATTGAAGGATAAATATGAAAGGAGTCGGAACCTCTTTCGAACCATAAAATTGTCATAAATTATGATCCTTTTTTTTGGGATTTAATTTGAGCCTGTGGCACAAGCCAGAGAACAAGAATTCCACCAAAAATACTATAAATAGGTGCTTCATTAAAAGAGTGGAACACAAATTCTTGGCCTTTATCAAACCAAAAAGGATAAAAATGAGTTAATATCTATATAAGGAAGTAAATTGAATACACAGCCTTTACATATAACCATTTGGAAGAGAGAATTTTACCTTTTCAGAAAATATCATTCTTATGACCAACATATGAGGATCGAGTATGTTATTGAGAGTGTAAGTTCTCACTGAGAATAATCATTAATCTTTAACTCCTATCTCAAATATTTAGCTTGAATCACTGACCTATCATGTGGGCTTTTTATCAAAACTCTCAAAGAGAGCTATCCAATGGGACTAGCTTCAATCCTCTGGCCTCATTGAGTCAAAAGGTACTATACCATTACTCTTTGAGTAAATGAAGAAAATATTACTATTCTTCAGCTCTCACTTAACTTCTAAAGTTTCAATGAGAGAGTAATTATATATTGATAACTGAAAGTTCTAACAAGTATTTAAGGATATAATCCCACACCAAGTTTCTTTGTAGAATATTATTCCATAAAATTAAAATATGATGCTTTAAATATGAAAAAAGTATGTTCCTCCATTGATTAGTCATGATTAATAGAATAAATTTCAAAACTTGCCTGTGTAGGATGGTATTGTGGTATACCATCCAATATATCTGAATTATGAGGTGTGACATCTATTAAGATGATCTTTGAGCTTTTATAGCTTATAATTTGATGGATAGGAGGAATCATTACAAGTCTGGAACGTCTTTATGAGAAATTTTTAATCCTGTATGGGGTATAAATGACAACATGTAGTCCCAAAATCACAATTTGGCTCAATTGAAGGTTTTATTGAAGCTTGGGAACCAAGCTTAAGCCACAGAAGTAATAGTTTTCCTTCGTGAATCTGTTTAAAGAAAAATAGCCTTCCCTTATCCTGGATTAAGATATAACTAGGCCTTCTTCTTCCTAAAGTAAATTTTCACCTTGCTTTTTATTGGAAATCCTAGGTAATAATTCTTTTACAAAAATAAGTACTCTTAGGATAAAAAATATTTAATCATAATCTAACTCATTGTAGTTATTGATATAATAATTCAATTCATAATCATTTAAAACAGGTATTTAAAGATATTCATCACTACCATATTATTTTATGAAATCTTTTTACACTTTTTGTGACTACTAATGTGGTGCCTCATATTCATCGAATTTTTATTACTATCGTATAATAATCCTGGCATGAGCCAAGTATCAATGATTCCATAGTTTTCTTTTCTGTTTCCAATGTGGTTTTTATGACTTTTGAGAGAAAATTTTACTTTTGGAGGGAGAAATGTGGAGGCTATATAGGGATGCCTTATTTTCTCCATATTTTGCTTTAATTTTAAAGTTTATTTCATTTTACAATATGCTTAAAGAATCCTAAATAACTGAATAAATGGTTCCAAAAAAAAACTAGTAGAATAATCTTATACCTTCAAATCCTATGAAAAAATGATTTTAATTACTGTTTGTAGCTTTTTATAGTCATTTTTACCTTAAACCACCCCAAAAGTAAATCAAAGCATCTTTTATCAATTTTGATTTGATCATTTGTGTTTCCAAATTTACCTGGGTAATTGTTTAGGAGTTTTTCTTGTTTGATAATCATTATGGATACCCTTTTCTCATGGTAATTACCTTGCAATCTGTGCTCAATATATCCCAATTTCAATATCTTGTGAATAAATTTCTTTTTTAGCCTTAAATATATCTTATAAGCTTTTTCTGGATTAATTCTTGTTTCTGGAAAAAATAAACTCTTGAATTATTAATTTTTCACTAATAAATCTGAGGTCAATTATTTTGGCATGTTTCCTTTTAAGTATATTGATAATTGTGCGTTATAAAGATTTTTATGACATAAAATAACTTTATTTTGAATGAAATTTCATATACATACCTTACATTTAAGGACCCAGCCATGAATGTTTCATGTTATTTAATTTTATACCCTTTTTTAATATTCTTTTTCCTTTGAAATTTTCAAAATCCATAGAGAAAATTTAAAATTTTAGAAATTTTGAAATATATGTTTTTTTATATTATAAGTGAGTATTTCATTTTCATTTTGGTTGAGAATTTTATATTTTTCTACTCCTAAGGTGTTTTCTCCTTTTATTTTAATTTCTGACATCACTTTAATATTACAAAATATTTTATCAGCATTGACATTAGCCATAATTTCTCCTGCAAGTAATTGAAATTAAAATAATGAAAGTAACTTCATCATGAATCAGAACAATCAAACAGAGCCAATTTACTTACAATTTGTAGATTTGGACATTATCAATACACTCCAAAAAGCTAAGAACTTGGTAAATAGTAGATTTTTTGACTTTGAATTATTATCTTTAGGACTTTTAGGTCATACCTTGCTTCCAAATGAATCAGGAGACATATATAACCCCTCAGGAACCTCCCAGAAATCTTGCAGATGGAACTATTTCAAAATCCGCTCAGTTTCAGTAGAAAAGAGGGAATTAAATGAACAAAAATACTGAAAAATTATCCCATTTTAAATCGAATGAAACTTTTTTGCCTTCAGATAGATCTGAAAACACAACATGAGGTCTCAATGGTAATTTTAAAACCCAGCCAGAAGGCATAAAA
The DNA here is from genome assembly GCA_023105745.1 of Austropuccinia psidii. Lineage (NCBI taxonomy): Eukaryota > Fungi > Basidiomycota > Pucciniomycetes > Pucciniales > Sphaerophragmiaceae > Austropuccinia > Austropuccinia psidii. The sequence goes on from JALGQZ010000008.1 coordinate 41,173,657, forward strand.
CAATGCGCTTTGGCACAAAGAGTATCAAATTGTAGGAGATATTCTGAAAAATGACATGAGCCCTTACCTGAGTTTATGAAAGCTTCTGGGTAATCATAAAGATTAAAATCTTGTTAATGGATGTAATCAATTCATGTAAGGAATATTATGCTTCTGATTTCATAATTGAGAAGAACCAAAAGTTCACCTAAACCCGCTCCTGTGGAAATAAGGAGAGATTTCAACATGAAAAGTATCCTAAAGCTCACAAAAAGGGCAAAGGAAAGTCACAAGTCACAAAAACATACAGTTAAGGCTACTGAATACCACTAAGATCCAACAAAATGCCATGCAATTTTTGTTTCACATGGAAATAATGATTATTTAAATTCATAAAGGAAAGTAATTCAGACAATTACACAAGAAATTATTTCTGATATTCTGGATGATTTTCCATATGTTTAAAGAGCCATGCATTATGAAAAAAGTCATATCTATTATTAAATATCAAATAATTAAAGCAACCTTAAAGAAAATAAAGTCAGCTTGAGCCAATTAATAAATCACCATATTTCTTAGAAGGTCCCAGAGCACTTGAATAATTAAATACTGATCATTTGTTTTCAAACAGAATCCATAAAAAATCTGTAATAATTCAATAATTGACAAATAAATATTCTAAGCTTAATATTGACAACATTATTGAGACAATGATACAGAAATGCAATTAATTTATCAAAGAATTTAATTAAAGTATCATTTATAAAATTCAAAAATTATTCCCTGAAGTAATCAAAAGTACAATTTTCTTGAAAAACATTTTTTAGATTTCACAAGCAGTATCAATATTTGCACAGAAATAAAGCAAGTTAGTCTCCAATAATACCATAAATACAGAATCTTGGCAAGAAATTACAATTAAATAAGACACTTATATAATTTAGTTGATAAATTGGATAAAATATTTTCAACATAAAGTTAGAACTTCCACAAGGTACAACACCAGTAAAGTATGTAAAATATAAAAATTACTGAAAACCTTGCCAAGAGTATTTACATCTCTTGGCAAAATAAAGAGAAATTAAGTTCCTATCCCCCACTGTTCAATTGCTAAAATGAAAAAACAAGAAATTAATTCCTAACCACTTTACATAGCTTGGAAGAATGAATGGGGTAGGCATTACTGAGAGAATTACCAAAGCTCATAGAATGTCCTCTCTTCAGTCTTTAAGGAGAATATGAACAGATGAAATTTATTATATTTATTGAAATTATTGGGAAAGACTTTTAATTACAACATGTATTTTTGAGAGAAATATTCAATACTCTTTTAACTAAATCAATCGATAGATGGTATATAAAATTGAAACAAACTCGTAGAAAGCCAAGATATAATTTATGGAAAACTCAAATAGTTAACAAATGCAACAATAATTCCTTTAGGCTAGAAGCTGAAAGGCCTTTGAATATACAAGAATAAATTCTAAAAGGGATATAGCCCTACCACTTTTTCTTAAGAAAAGACAGACAGACATGATTGTACTGTCAAATTTAAGAAGTTATGAATTATAAGAATATTCTAAGTCAATGTGGATGAGAATTTGAGAATTATTTCCAGGAAGCCCAACCAGAAAATACTCATCAGAATTCATTATCAATCAATTATATTAAAATTTATAAAGAACCAGATGGAGATAAGTATTATTCCAGTAAAGAAAACTCAGATTAAAAAACAAAAATATTTTCTAATTCTTCCAAAGACATGGAAAATATCAAGGCTACTTTTGAGATCATTAAATATTATTCCCATTTATCACAGCTGAGTAATAGTAAGCTCTATATGTCAAAAATAGAAGATTGACAACTCATAAATACTAAAAAAGAGGAAAATAGTATGCCTCTGGAAATTCCTTTATAGCAGAGTCAATTGTAAAAAGAAGCTTACTAAGCTGTTACTAGATATATAATAACCCTGTTCTTGTGTTTTCAAACCCCCTTTCAAGACTTTTCTTTTCAATTTTAAAGATCAAATTTTACCAATTTATGGAATTAAATTCAAAAGTGTGAGCCATCCTATGAAGCCATAGGAAATATTTTAGAGTAAACTCGTAATGCACATATAAATGATAATTCAAGAATAAATGTTAAATCTTTTGTTATGAAAAACCTATTGAGAACCCATTTTGAACTGGAAAAGGATCATTTAATCATGTATGGACTGTATTTTAATAAAAACAAAGACATATAACTTACTATTGTAAAAAATGATTGTCAAAGATTTGCCTCCTTACCCTTTCAAAGAAAAACCACGGTAACTAAGGTATCACCAGTCAACTGAGACCTGGAAAATTTTGAATCAAAGAATATTAATGAAGCCTAAGTCAACTTTAATCAAAATAATATATAGGAAAAGAACCCTTTTACCCACTAGATGCAGTCCTTTAGCCATGAATCTGCTATTATTTCAAGTTGAAAAGACCTTACCCACCACCTTTGAGGAGGAAATCATATGCAGAAATCCCCAGATTAATAGAAGATCCTTAGCTATACATAACAGAGCTTTAGTGCTAGTTGTGATGAGAGAAATTTTCCACAACAAGGAAGTGGAAATCACCACAACATTATTAGTGGAATGGAAAAATGGAGATTTTCTAACTTTCGCGGTCATTAGAGAAGTGAATACTTATACTGTTCCACACAGGTACCCAATACCAAAGATCCATATTGCATCATTCAAATATCTCAAAATGAGTATATTAGCACTATAAATGCCTTTGAATTATTCCATAAAGACATTATGGATCATAGATCAAGGTAATAACTGAGAATTATCGTTCATTATAAGGTGTATTAATGTCAAAGAATTTCTTTGGTATCAAAAATGAACTCCACATTATCAAAGGATGACAAATAAAAATTTTCCTGAAGAACATTTGATGGATATCTCATCATCTATATTGATGAAATTATTTTTATTCCAAGAGCTGGGAGGATAAAATGACAAGATTTTTTGGAGTTCCTGATATACCCCAAGAAGTTAAGCTGCAAACTTCTTTAAAGAAATTCCATTTTTATTTCAAAGAACTCAACACCTGAGGAAACTTAGTATCTTTTATGTCCCTTAAAAGTTACAAAAAGAAATTTTCGGAAATTTTCTGGAGGCCTATGTCAAAAAAAATAAAAACAGAAGTAATTCCTAGGATTTAAGGAGTATCACAAAAAGAATATTTAAGATTTTGAATCCATTGTAAAACTTCTTTACAAACCTTGTGAAAAATATGAATTATTTTAAATTACTGTTGATATAGTTGAATCCTTGCTCTCCCTGAGAAAATTCTTGAACACCTCCCCGCTACTTCTGATTTTATATTTGAAGATAGCCTTCAAGCTTTGCATTTATGCATTGGAAGATGGGCTGTTATCTGCACTTCACCGAGGTCAAAGATTCAATGAAGAACCTGTGTGAGGACAATATTTTCATATCTACACAAATAAGGCTAGCTATGTCTAGATATGTAGCAATTTATATGAAATATATATAAATTTTTTGTAGATTGGAAAAATCGAATTATTAACTTTACCAATTTGTTTTTGAATTTATAACAAATTTTAAATATTTTCAATCACTTCTTAACATGAATACACAAAACAGAAATATTCTTAGTTGGAAGATAGACATACATGAATATAAAGGAAATATAATCATTGTGCACAAATATGGACATATATAAAAATATTCTGAGAGATCAATAATATGGCCATTAACAAGTGACATTGAAAGTACCACATATTTTTAAGAGGCTTACTCACAAATAAAAATAGAGAATATTAGTCCTCAAGATATGAAACCACCTTCTTTGGAAAAGAGAGGAATTCCTATACCCAAGATAGGAATTTCGGAATTTTATTCTAGTTAATCTCCAAAGAGGCTTAAGATACTTCTATTGAGTCTTTCTTGAATGAATCATGTAAAATATCTCATGATAAAGGAAGACCTCAGATACATGATGGTATAATTTTCAATAGAAACAAATGTACCTGCTTTATGACAGTTGCAGATAGATCTTTAGCTAACCTGGTACTCGAACAATCCCATTGTAACCCTTTTCAGGACACCACTCCAAGGACATAAAGAAAATATTAAGACCTGAACATCATGGCCTATGTAGCAGAAGGATGTTTCAGACTAATTTAAAAGCTGTTACAGATGTAAAAGAGCCCATATGTATACTGGCAAGAGATTTTTTGACATGATGAAAATACAAAAATCAGGAATATCTTAGGATATTTTAAATACGGACTGGGTCACTTTCCTACCACCAGGGGTTGATAAAAGCTATAACTCCTGTGTATTCATTCCTAAAATATTTAGTAAGACCCCAATATTCTTAATATTTAACAAAGAGTATAGAGCCATTAACACAGCTCTTCTATTAATCAATATATTAATGTCATTTATGAGTATATTCACTGAAAGCATCAGTGACAGATATGCCAAATTCTCTTCAGTAATTTGGACAAACATTCACAAATAACTTAGAGCCAAATCTTTCTCTTATAAATCACACTAAACATGTAAGTTTTGTCTATTAATCTCCCAATAGAATTCAGATTACTATAGCTTTCCTACTTAAATATAATAAAATAATTATGAAAACCAAAACTCAATTGTACAAATAGAATTTTTATTATTATAATATTATCAATGATAATCAAATAATTAATTCTTATACTACTACCTATTATACACTACCAGTGATATAAAAGTAGGGAGTAATTCTCTACAAGAATCAATATACTAAGTGAATACCCAAAATAAACCACCAAGAAATAATATAGATTATTATTTTGACAGGAAATATTAGAATAACTATTGTGACTGGAACTATAAAGTAAAAATAGATATTCAGACATAAATACTAAGAATTTATAAGATTCTGATAGAGAAGAATATTTATCTACACATCAAAAAAAATCAAGATAATAATAAAAAGATTTGGAAATTATTTCAAATAAATTGTGGATATTAGAGATAATAAAAGATCAAAACAATTACAATGATTGATCTCAATGTTACAACATTATATCTTTATAGCAATATTCAGAATTTCACATCTTTTAATTAAGCTACAAGATTTAAAATATACAAAATAGCTTTATTGAATATTAAGACTAATATTATTTATTTAATTGTAAGATAATTCTGAAGAATGTGGAAAAAACTGTAGTGAGAGGGTTCCTTTTGAGTTCTCTAAAATCTACAAGGACAATAGAGGGAATGCAAGGAGTAATACTGAATAAACATTAGGTGAGGAAACATTTGAAATTTTTGGATTAGAGATTACCTCACTTTGTTATCTCATGAAATCATTTAATTACTAATTGATAGATTTCTCATTTCTACCAGCCTATTTATGCTTAAGAAATAAGAAATTTACTCATTTAACTCTTTCTTCATTTCTCCATTTTATCAACTTTATTCGTAATTCCATTGAAGATTGTATTTTCTGTAAATTTTTGAAGATTTGGTTCTCTATTTGAAATCATCAAAAAAATATTTTAAGTAAAACTTTTGATTTATATTGCTAACTTATGGATATTTTTTGATATAATTGAAGATAATTATTTTCTAACTTTGGTCTGAAAGTCTCAGAGCCATTCATTTGAAATTATATTTAAAATAATTTGTGAATATTCAATCATTTTCTTCAAAATAGCAACTTACAGGACGTTTTATGAGTAGTTACCAGAGTGCACTAGTCCCAAAGTGTGTTTAAGGATAGTACAATCTGAGAAATGTATTATGGGATAATTTCCTTCCCTTAGAAGACCCAGAAACTCAGGTACCACAGATCTGTTTGAATTTTATCTTTTTCCCGTCCTCTGCTATAGTTTTGTACCTATAGAAATAGTTGTATAATCTCATAATGTGTATATCGAAAATACAAATGTACTAAAATATTATGGATTTCTATTACATACATGTATGGACCTATGCTTTAACAATTGGTACAAATCCATAGCATTCTCAGAATTCCATCATTTTTCTGTGGAATCGCATTATAATTATCAATAACTGCTTATTTTCTGAGAATGGTTTGCAAGGGTGGCGTTTTGAACAGTCAGATAAATTTCTATCAACTTTTACCTATGGATAGACATTATTTAGAATCACATTTTGGGTATAATTTCCATGAGGGGGGCCAAGCTAAGATTAAGTTTAGAATCAAAATCTGGCCTTAAATAATATTAATTACTTCATCAATAAAAGGTTTTCATCTTTTTAGGTTTGAAAAATAATGAATTTTGGTAATAAACATGACTTATGGGTTTTCCATGGTTATTTGATTATTCTTGTTTTAATTTGTGGCCTACTTGGGTATGTAAAACATAGCTCAAGGCTCAAAACCCAATATCTGATCTTTTGGTTTGAATAAAGATGCAAACCTCAGAGGGAAAGGCCATAAGGATTTGTGAATATGGTTTGTAATCTAAATATTGTGATGGATTTACTCTTCATTGGTGTAACCTTTCTCATGCACTAGACTTGCCATACCAAACATCTGTACATTCCATAACTAACTAAAATTCTTCCATTCTTGAGAGAATTATTTCTAGTAGCTCTTTCAAATGTTCCTTTCTTTATGAGAAATTTTAAACTTTTATATTGCAATATCTGTTTCTTCGTGATTAAAATACAATATTCCTAAGTGTTATTCCTATGTGTTGGTAGAGTACCTCTTATTTATTTAAACATAAAGTATATCAATTAGGATATGATTATATCCAGCTTTTATTCTTACTATTTGGATCTAATTCCTAGCTCAAATGGGGTATTAAATATTTCAAGCTTGATTTTGTGGTAGATGATGAAATTTATTTTCTTGATATCAAATGAAACAACCTTAATTCACACTTGAATAATATATACATAGAAATTTGAGAATATTTGATAAATAGAAATATATTTATATATAAATATTTTATAATCAAAAACTCCTGCCATAATTATATAACTATTATCAACAAATAGTTTCACAAAAAATGAAACAAATAGAATGAATCAATTTTAAAAAGTAATTATTTTAGAAAATTTGCATTTAAAAATTAATTATGACAGTAAATTCACAAATATTTTGAATTTTTAACTTATTCAGTTCTATAAAATTTCTTTAGAAAAGATACAGCTGATATATATGAATTTATTTCCTGATTCCAATTTAATAAATAGTAATATGCTGAAGACCAACTCTGTTATATCTTCAAAAAATTGAAGCTATTCAAGACTCTGGGGATATCAATCCTATCTGGTTTAAAGAATGTAAAGTCTTATAGATAAATACTTCTTATAATAGATAATTTTTCTTTCTGGTTGATTATTCTTTCAAAATGAAAACCTATTCTTTTTCCTCTTATAATTAGCCTAAAACCACCATTCATTTTTATTGACAGGGATTTGGCCTTGAAAAATTCTCTTAAGAAGCTCTTCCCAGACTCAAAAGTAATGCTATGCATTTGGCACATAAATGAAGATAAATTTACCATTTCATGAAGAAAATTGGTCATGGAGCTGATTTTGAAAATTTTATGGGCCTTTGGAATCAAGTAATATACTTTCATATTTCACTTCTATGCTTATTATCTTTTTATTAATGATTTTGGGATTCATTTGTCAGTTTATGTATTCATCCACTGAAAGGTCTTTCAAATATAACTAGAAGAAACCTAAAAAGAAATTAAAAACTACTGAAGTCTTGCAATATTTGTAAAAAAAACCTTTTTTCCTCCAAAGAATTGTTATGTGCCAGTCTGGACCAACTACCATTTCCACCTGGGTGTGAGCTCCACCTCAAGAGCTGAAGGTGCTCATGCCATGATTAAAATTTGGCTCCAAAAGTCCACTGGTACTGTCCTGGAGGTAGTTAAGGCTATTCACATGGCTTTCAAGAAAAAATTTATAAAGATCATCAACATAATCTGCAAAGAAATGAATTTCCATGTCAATAATTTCCCTCAACACATCTGTGTTCTCAATGGAAAGGTGTCTCATTATGCCTTCAAATGGCCTTTTAAAATTTCAAAACCAAATTTCCCCCCAATGAAAAATGCACCAACAAATAAAACAATTATCAAGGCATACCTTACAACAACAAGGCCCAACAGGAATTTTCCAAGCTTGAGAGGCTTCAGATATCAGAGTTCAATCCTCAGTGGCATTTTAATTTACCTGTGAGGATTTTTTAATCTTCAACTTCTTAGTTTTTTTTCATATTAACTGATTTTATTTGTCATATTATTCTAAGAATGTTTATTAAGGTGATGATCAAAATGTTGAGAAAGAAAGAAAGAATTAATACAAAAGTATATTTGAGAATATTGGGTAAGACCAATGGCAGAAACTGGCCCAATTCTTCAGAATTTTCAATATTTTTTGACTGGGAAAGTCCCTTTTGATCAAATTTCCAAGTTTAAAGAGGATGATCAATATTATGAAGACTCACTAGAATGTAAAAATATCTGTGGAAGACCTCAATGAGCCAAAAATAATAGAGATACCTCAATATTTGAAATAATTGAAAGTCAATCCAGGGGAAGAGAAAGACCCCCATCAAAAGTGACCAGAACAACAGAATCAAGATCACAGTCAATTGAACCCTCTCAAATTATGGAAGTGTAATCATCTGAAGATTCTGAGGACCCATTGTCCAAATCCCTAACTTCATCAGATTCACTACCCTCAGAAACTGAATTTAATTAGTATGGCAGATAAGGAGTAGCCTTTAGAGGGTCCAGAAGATTGGAAATGGGTAGCAAAACCTCAAAAAGAATTTCCCACAAGCCTGCATCAAATTTGGAGATATACGATAAATTTAACTTGACCTGTGAGCATTTCCAAAGCAATTATCACACAATGTATGAATAATGAAAGCTCTTTGTGAGTTTCTTATTCATTTTAATGTAGATTTTTTTGATATTAATCAGTTTTTTGACCTATTTTTATCAGGTCCCTGGCTCAGAATACCTGCAAAGGTTCATATTGAAATACAACTTCAAGCCCATCACTTTCCAGGGTGATGGAAGCTGTGGCTACAGAACAGTATCCCATTACATTTATAAGACTCAATATCAATGTGCTGATTTCAGAGGTGACTTATCTGAAGAAATTAAAAAAATCAACACTTTTATGAAGCCATTAACATTTTGCTACCCTCAGTATCCTCTCATTTGGACAGAATTTAGTGGTATGAAGATTTTGTCCAGGCTCCAAAGAGAAAGTGGGTGTCCATGACTGATATGGGGGATCTGATTTCAAAAAAAAATCAAAGGCCAGTTTTCTTTTATTCAAAAGTCCAATCTTTCTCTTTTTTTCCTTATTTCTGTCCTCCAAATGACAATCCACCCATTTTCATCTGTTTTATGGATAGCTGTTCTCAAGTTGTTTCATTGGATATCATCGTTTATAAAGTTTACCCTTTCCCCCCCATTACTGTGAATTGTAAATAATATGACCAACCACAAGCCCTGGGGTGGGAAGATAAATTTAAGAAACACAGGATATTATATTTTTAAAATCTTCCTCCCCCCCTCAGAAAAAACACATTGTTCTGGAGGTTGATTCAGATTGATTTTTTTTGTGTATACAGTTTATGTCAATTATCCCCCTCATCAGTCCTATTTATTTCTTAAATCTTACCTTAGTCTCATTTTTAATCAAACATGTGGCTCTTTTGTAATTACAAATAGTCATATTACAAACACAAAAACAATCTTGGAAAAATATACACCTTTTTGGGGCTTCACTTGTCCCACAAAAAAATATCCGAAATTATGGGATTCTGTTTTTTGCTTATCAATATTTAACCCTTCATTTTGAAAAAAAAAATGAAGGAAATTCATAAGTGAGAAAATTTTTAATGATTTTTTTAGAAAATTAGGCCATTTTTCTAAATTGGCCAAATTGGAGAAATTTTGCAAAAAAAAAAATGAAAAAATTTGGGGCTCTTGACATGCCATGTTAGAAAAATTATGGAAAAAAAATAAAAAGATCCTCAGAACTAATTCTGAGGAATTATTTTGAAAAAATACCCCACTTACATGTTTTTACCATAAACGCAAGTGTTTTGGCCATAAATTGGTAAAAACAAGTAAGCTTATGGTAAAAACACATAAGGGCTTCCTTTTTTTACCAACACTCTTGAGTTATTTTTGAGAGAATAAAGAATCATTTTCCCTGAATGAATACTACCTCCATGAAATGAAATTTTGAGATCCATAGTCTGCTGTCCTGTAATTAATTCTGGATTCAGTTTTCTTTAAATTCAGATTTCAAACTTCAATGGACCCACGAATAGTTTTATTCAAACTTTAACTTCCTTTTTGATTCCTTAATACATGTCACAGGATTCTGATTTTTGGAAAAGTCAAATTTTCATTTCTTGATACTAGTAATGATTCTTTTTTCTGATATTCCTTGAAATATGTAAAAAAAGCTTATTTATTAATATAAGCTTGAGTCTTCTCATGACAAAATTTCAGATGAGAATCCTTCAGAATTTTAAAATTATCTGGTTTTACCTTCTAAACCTCTGTAAGTAGGTCTTTCAAGACAATAATCAAATAAGAGATTCATAGAATGGCTTTCCAATTGTTCCATGTCAGGATGAAACTATGAAAGAGTGGTAATGTAGGCTATTTACAACTCAAACTATGTTTGTGACACGGTAAAAAATGCTTTAAGAAGGTTTTGAGATGATTAAAAATAAATTTAAAGGGCTTTACTATAGTGGTTATAGTGGTGGTGAGCGCTGTTGAAAGCCCTGGGTGCAGCTTTATCTGTTGGGTTACAATAATAAAAGACTACAATAATTAAAACTTATAATTATACCTGATTATTAACCAAGAGTAAAACTTTTTTTGACAGTTTACTACGTAGGTTATTCAAGAGCAGGATGAGGAAGTGATTTTGGCTGTGAGAAGCCCTCCTTTTATCCTGAAATTGAGGTGGAAAGGCTGCTAGACCTTTCCACGTAGAGGAAGTGAAGATTTTTCACTCTCTAGGACAGACTTGTGGTTTGAAAACAGCCTGTATACCCTTTATTGGGCTCAGATGTTGTTTTGAAACCACATCTGGGCGGTTTTCACCAATACAGGGTGAAAATTTTCATCTGGGGACCTCACAGCCTGATTCTGACGTGTATGACGCGTAGAATGCTGTACAGAAACTGTATGGGACCCCAGTATTAACTGACATATGAGGTATTGAATTAAAAACATGCTTCTTCGTCTATTTGACACCTCATATTCATGGTTATGGGATATTATCCCATGGTAAGGCTGTATATGACAGCAGGTGGGATTTTTACCTTAAAATGGTCATAACTCTGACAGTTTTTGAGATATCAAGCTCAAAATTGGTTCATTGAATAGCTCTGTATGAGCTCTACACAATGGTACCCAACTTGACAAGGTTATCGTCAAATATGACAAAGTTATCCCATGTACAAGTATTTCTGTACATTGGCGTGGTCTGGGCAAAAGCTGTATTATGCTTGTTTGGCCAATAACTTCTGTTGTAGTTGAGCTATGAGGAAATGGATGGCACCATCAGATAGCCCTAATTGTGCTCTTTCCAAAAAGACCCCACTTTAAGTATCTCACACTAAAACTGTAAAAGTTAGATGAGAGGTGAATGTTTTGTTCACCCTTATTTGGTCTGAATTTGACCATAACTCAAGTAATACTGGTGCTAGCTCAGTTTGGCTAGTACCATTGGATATCACTGGCTTAGAGCTTTATTTTGAATACCCATTTGATGGGGTTAAGACTCTCCTTCTAGATTCTAGATGAGAGGTGAAAATTAAGGTTTATGCTCAGCAATAACTTTGAGCAGAAATAACTTTGTTATTTCTTGTCCTATGGTGATGGGACTTATATTTTCAGAAAGAGGTGAGTTTCCTCTATCTTTTGATACCTTTTGAGCTAATTTGGCTCAGCTCCATGTTTTGGTGGTATCTTGGCTATACCATTGGTTTATGGTATTTTGGCTGTCATGCTTGTGCTCTGGTTTTGAGTCACAGGCTGACATACCCTCCCTCTAAAAAAGTCTCATCATTTATGAGACTGTTCAGTCCTCCTAGAGGCTCTGAATCTCCTTAGATGAAGGTTCCCATCTGGTATGGCATCCTCTGCCAACCATTTGTCTTTGTCAGCTGTCTGGTTTTTGAATCTGACTAGATATTGTCTCTGATCCTTCCCATTAAGTCTGATTTTTCTGGCCCTGATGATTTTACTCACAGGTCCAGGAGAGTCTTCTACTTCCACTATTTCTGGTGGAGTGGTGTTTTTCTTCCTGGAGGGGAATTTATCCTCCTCTGTTTGGAAGTATGGTTTGACCAGGCTCACTGGAAAGACTGGGTGTTTCCTAGAAAACTCCTCAGTGAGCTTGACCTCTACTGCATTCTTCCCTATCAACTTAATGATAGTGAAGGGTCCTACAAATGAGTCTCTCATTTTCTTGGGTCCTTTGATATTGCTAAAGCTTAGTGTAGACACTAACACCTGGTCCCCTTCCTTGAAGTCAGGTTCCATATGTGATTTGTCCCACCTTTGCTTGTTATACTCTTTGGCCTCAGCTATGCATTTGGCAGCAGTATCACAGGCTTTCTTCCACATATCATGGAAGTCTTTGGCTGTGGGGTGGATGGTCAGAAGACTTTTCTTCAAGTGATCCACAGGTAACAGGGGATTCCACCCTTTCTCTACCAGTGCAGGTGTTTTTCCTGTGGTAGAGTGCTGGCTTGTATTATAAGTCAGTTGGACTGCTGGTAAGAGGGTGACCCAATCATGGGTGTATCCCTCATGGTCCTTGTATTCCATGCCATAGGCACAGAACCTCCTGAGGATGTCCTCCATTGTTTGGATCATCCTCTCAGCTAGGCCATCTGTTTGTGGATGGTAAGCTGTGGAAAAAGCAAGCTTGGTGCCAAGCATGTCATATAAATTGGTCCAAAATTCAGATGTGAATTTTGGGTCCCTGTCACTGATTATGATCTTAGGGACTCCACAGGTGGATATGATGTTATTCCAAAATAACAGAGCAGTGTCCATGGCTGTGTCCTCTTTATGGCATGGTAGACATCTCATGCTCTTGCTGAACCTATCAACTATGATTAAGCAGGCATTGTAGTTTTCTTTGCCTCCTGGGACAAGTCCTGTGACCCAGTCCATGTTGATGGTTTCCCATGGGTGTTTGGGTTCTTCTATGTGTTGAAGCAACCCATATTTCTTCCCATGTTTTCTATTTGCCTTTTGGCATCTTTCACAAGTGTTGATGCATTCACTCAACTCTTGCTCCCACTTGGGCCACCAAGCTGTGCTTGCTACCCTCTCTTTAGTCCTGTCCTCACTCATGTGTCCCATATAGGGGCAGTCATGGCATTCCTGCAGGATTAAAGAGATGTGGTCTCTGTCTATCACTGTGAGTGCACTGGTGTGCTTTTCTCTGTGATAAATCAGGCCATCTATAAGGAAGAATTTATTGTCCTTATAAGCCCTCAACCAGGGTTCCTCCAGCTGGGTTTCCAGTTCTGGGCTCCTGTATTTTTGTTGAAGGAGTTGGAGTAGTATGCTACACTGTTTGTGTTTAGCATAAGATTTCAGTACTGCATTGAAAAATTCATTGTGCAGTTCTGAGGAACTTATTCTCAGTATGGGGGTTTCTGTCCCTTCTGAATCAGTGTTTCCACTGTCAAGGGTACCACTCCTTGGTGCCCATTCAGAGAATCTGAAGTTCTTCTTCCTATTTATTTCCATAAAATGGATAGGAATTTTTGCAGCAACTTCAGGGTCATAAGCTGGATTGCTTTTGACATTGTCCAGTGGCCATCTTCTAAGGCCATCTGCATTGGTATGTCTTTTACCTTCCTTGTATATGATGGTCATGTTCCCTCTATACTCCTGGATGGCTATTTTCCATCTCAGCATGTTTCTATTAGTAGTCTTCATGTTTAGCAAAGACTTCAAGGCTGTGCAGTCTGTGTAGACTTCAAAGACTGCACCCTCCAAATAATAATGGAGTTTTTCTAGAGCCCAGACTAGACATAGACATTCTGTTTGGGTGGCCCCATACCTGGCTTCTGAATCTTTCAGCTGCCTGGAGATGTAACATATTACACCTTCTCTTGGTTCACCATCCACAATTTGTCTTTGGTGAAGGGCTGCTCCCAAGCCTTGACTGCATGCTGCATCTATATATAACTTGAATGGTAGTTCAAAGTCAGGCAAGATGAGCACAGGTGCATTGGTGAGTTCATATTTGATCCTCTCATATGCATCCCTCCTTTCCTTGGTTATTTCAAAAACTAAATCCTTTGAGCATAGCTTGTATAAACTACTAGTTATGTGGGCAAAGTTTTTGATGTGGTTTCTATAGTAGCTAGCAAATCCAAGGAAAGATTGCATCTCTTTGATGTTCTTTGGTACTGGCTTTTGCAGTACTGCTGCTACTTTGTTCTGGTCAATTGCCAGACTAAGGCCTGAGACTTTGTGTCCTAGAGCTAGTAGCTCTTGTTGGCCAAAATTACACTTTTTAAGTGAAATTTTCAGATTGATGGGTGTACATTTACTTAGCACTCTGTCTATGTATTGTACATGGTCTTCCCATGTCTCTGAGTATATAATGATATCATCAATATATACTACCATCCAGCCTTCCATTATTTCTTCTTGAAATATGGTGTCCATCATCCTTTGGAAGTGGGCTGGTGCATTCTTGACGCCAAATGGCATCCTGGTGTACTCATATATGCCCATATGGCATATTATTCTGAGCAACTTCATAGAGTTTGGTTTAACTCCATTTTGGTGGAAGCCTTTCATACAATCCATCTTGGTTATGTATTTGGCTTTTGCCAGCTTATCCAAGGCATGAGGTATCCTTGGTATAGGGTACCTGTCTGCTTTTGTGTAGTTATTCAGGGCTCTGAAGTCTCCACACAATCTAGACTTGCCATCATGCCAGGTGATCAGGACAGGAGTGGTGATTTCCACTATTTCATTATGTCCAATCTTCCTGATGACATCCATGTCCAGGAGTTCATTGATGTGTTTTTCAATTTCTTTCCTGGTTTCCAGACTTGCTGGATAAGGAGGTCTCCTCAGCATGGGTGGATAAGGTCTTTCCACATCCAGATATAGTTCTATATCATGGCCTTTAATCTTGCCTAGTGGTTCTTCACCAATGGCAAATGCTGGTCTGTTCTTCCTCAGCATCTTCAGTAAACTTAGTTTTTGTTTACTGGTGAGGGTAGTGCTAAACTGTCCCTCCTTGAATTCCTTCAAGAGTTCTTCTAGTAGATCTTGTGAAGATATGTGGTATATATCAAGTGAAAATTTCTTTTCCTTGTTGGTACCAATGGTGATGTGCCTGTTTTTACTGTTGTAAATATCTATGCCATACATCCTCTGGTAATCTGTTCCCAGTAAAAACCCTTGGATGTGGGCATCTTCAAGCACTACAAACTCTGGGTTGAGTCTGATATTACCCTTCCTGTGGGGTATAATTATCTCTTTGATAATTGTCCAAATGGAAGTCATCTTCCCTGATGCACTTTTAAAGTTCTTTGCCTTAGTGGGCAAGAGCTTTTTTTCCCAGTTTGGGAAGTGGTTATCCAGATAATTTCTGGCCACTATGGAGAAATGTGCTCCACTGTCAATGATCAGTGGGTGCTGAGCATTGTCAATACATACAGTCATTTTTGTAGCCGTTCCATGTATATAAGCCATTCCTTTGGTTGGTGTAACCAGGAATGTTTGTGCATCTTGTGTGTGTTTGCACAAGTTCTTGTTGGCAGTGTCCTGTGGCATGCCTGCTTCCAACTGTATATCTTGGATTTCCAATGGGGTTTCCTCTTGGTATTCCACTAGAAATTCCTCTCTTGGGTCTTGATCATCATCAGATGGTTCTTTGATGGCATCTCCCATAGAGTCTGATTCAGAATCCTCTGTTGGAGGTTCTTCTTCAGGGACTTTTTCTATAGCATAGACTTTTTTCTTTGCTTTTGGACAGTTGTTGGCATAGTGGTCTGTTGAACCACAATTGTGACAAGAATTCTTTTTCCTTGCCACTTCTGCCACTCTTTCTCTGGGTTTGTCTTTAAGCTCCACCCTGAAAGGGTTTTTCTCTTTGAAACCACTGCTCTTTTATGGGGTGAATTTCCCTATATTTGTCCTTTTCCTTATGTCTTGTAAGGTATTGGCTATGTCATCTAGAGTGCAATTTTGGTTGCATCTGCATTTCACTGCATGCTCTAATTCTCCTGGCAGTTGTGTCAGAAGTTTGTGATTCCTCATCTGGATGTTCATCTGAGGATCAATGGCTTTAAGTCTTTTAAACTGTCTGAGACACCACTCATATGGATCTTTGTCCACAGAGTATTTGTCATTTTCAAATGACATGGTCTTTTGCCATATCCAAGTTCCATTACTGTACTTTTGGATTATTTGACTCTTCCACCATGGCCAGTTTCTTCTGCCATGGATTTCTTTCATTTCTGTGTACCATATACTTGCATGACCTTTAAATGCAGTATTCAGTCTAGCAGTAATCCAGTAATCTGGTATGCTGGGTACATCAATGAAGAGTCCATCAATATAATCTATGAGTTCCATATGATCATATTCTCCTGATCCAGAGAATTTGGGCCAGTTTGAGGCCTCAGGAAGCTGTTTCAAGGCTTCCTTCTCTGAATAAGACATGCCATCTCCATCCTGGTATTGTGATGGAGATCTTGCCTTATTCAACATCATGGCATCTGGTTTGATGTCATCTGGTTGATATGGATTCTCCATAGCTTGGCCTTGTGGTTGGGGCTTTAAGCTATGATAGGCATTAAACAATTTGTTAATGTCCTGATCCAGACACTTCCTGTCCCTTGTGCTGTGGTGTTGTTCTTCAAAGACTTGGTTCAGTCTTTTGTTGGATTCTTCAGAGGCTTTGCTCAGTTGAGCATATCCTTCTTGAAGATTCTTAACTATTTGTTCCAAGGAGGCTTGAGTTTGTCTCATCCTCTCTTGGCTGGCTTTAATTTCTGCAAATTGCTTTGCAGATTGTTCAGCATATTGGGACACTTGTAACCACAGTGTATCACTGTTGATGTTACTCTCAGATGTGACAATGTTATTTTCAGTCTGAGTGAGGGTAATGTTTCTATTACTAGAACTACTGATTCTAGAGTGGTTTACAACTACTTCTGGTTCTTGTGTACTTCCTTTACCAAATCCAACAGCTTCTGGATCATGGGGTCTGACTCTTTCCTCCTCTGGTTGAAGGAGGTTTTGTTCTTGCCCTTGTTTCCTTGTCTTCTCCTGGAAACTTCCTGGAATTGTGAAGAATGGTGACTCTTGGCCACTGATCTGCTGGTTTCTGAATGGTGTGAAGCCACTGGAGAGCTGATTTGGCCTGCTCCTTGTGAACCTGAAGGAATCTGAGTAGGCCCTGTCTGGGTCAACTGTTCTTCTATAGCTAGGATAGTGGCTTGATTCTCCCTTATCCTCTGTGCCCTTGCCTCCAGGAGTCTGTGCTGCCTGGTAGGATTCCAACCCTTGGTGATTACCATAAGGTCTTTGAAGTCTATCTCTTTGAGACAGATCTTCTGGCAACTTGATCCCAGTTCTGCCCAGTGAGTTGCTAGGTTGAACCTCTTGTTGTCCATGCTCCATTGAAATAAATCTTTGAGGAGTTGGTGGATCTGAAGAACTTGATCCATATCCCTCCAGTCCTCTGGTTTGAGGTTTCTGTTGAATTGGAGTGTGAATGGCAAGGTTGATATTATCTCCCTCATTGTTTTGCCATCCACCACTGTGTCCATAGTGTCCTCTTTCAGGTCTTCTGGTTCTGGACAATCCTCCTCTATCCTCTGGCTGGTTCCTTTGGAAGCCAAGGTCTCTGAGGTATACAGGGGACATATCAGTGTTTGCAAGCAGTCAAAAACTTTATGTTCTTAGGGTATTTACCTTTGACTGTGCCTTGTACAAATTTATTTTCTGCTGACTTGGGCAGTTTGCCTTTGGAAGTTACAACTGCGTTAATAATTGTAATCTTTCCTGTACAAGTGGTTAAGATTGGTTTACCTTGTATGGATGCAGAGTTTCGTGGTTTTCTACTTCTCTGAGTGGCTATTGGTGTCCACTTCTTGGCTGTGATGAGACCTTCACTGTGCCTCTTTCCTTTGCCCTTGCTGCCCTCTGGTTCTGAGGGTGTCACTGGTGTGTTGGCCTGTGACTGGGTCTCAAGTGGGATATAATTTTCTTCCACTGAAATCAAGGCAGAAAAGGGAGGGCTTATGTCAGTTAAGACTTCTTAAAAATCCTGGTTTTGCACGTCTAAGATTGGCCTCTGGGCTTGTATGTTACTACAATGTGCCCTGTATAATGACAGTGTAATTGAATCAACAATTCCACGTCAGAATTACAGCTTTTGGTACCCTGTCACACTGTTTGTGTGCCAGTATCCCACAGATACACTTGTGGTTTTCAAGTGTATTCTGTACAAGTGGCTTTGTATAAGTGTTATTGAGTTAACAATACACTTAATCCACGCCTCAACTGATGGTTTTTCAGTCAGAGGTGTCCTTATTCAGTCAAGAATACAGGACTTATTGATATCTTATGTGTTTTTATATACAAAACACGCCAAAAATAGTTATTTCCAGTGGGTATTAACCACGTGAATAATACTCTTATAATATGAGTATATATATAAAAAAGGATAAATATATACAAAATATATATTTAAATAGGGAAATTATGCCTAAAAAAGATAAAACACTTATCAATAAGTCATAAAAAGAGAAAAGACTTACTTTATAAGGTCCAAAAAAGGTTAAAAAACACAGCCAGGCCCCCAAAATGTCAGGATGAAACTATGAAAGAGTGGTAATGTAGGCTATTTACAACTCAAACTATGTTTGTGACACGGTAAAAAATGCTTTAAGAAGGTTTTGAGATGATTAAAAAGAAATTTAAAGGGCTTTACTATAGTGGTTATAGTGGTGGTGAGCGCTGTTGAAAGCCCTGGGTGCAGCTTTATCTGTTGGGTTACAATAATAAAAGACTACAATGATTAAAACTTATAATTATACCTGATTATTAACCAAGAGTAAAACTGTTTTTGACAGTTTACTACGTAGGTTATTCAAGAGCAGGATGAGGAAGTGATTTTGGCTGTGAAAAGCCCTCCTTTTATCCTGAAATTGAGGTGGAAAGGCTGCTAGACCTTTCCACGTAGAGGAAGTGAAGATTTTTCACTCTCTAGGACAGACTTGTGGTTTGTAAAAAGCCTGTATACCCTTTATTGGGCTCAGATGTGGTTTTGAAACCACATCTGGGTGGTTTTCACCAATACAGGGTGAAAATTTTCATCTGGGGACCTCACAGCCTGATTCTGACGTGTATGACGTGTAGAATGCTGTACAGAAACTGTATGGGACCCCAGTATTGACTGAAATATGAGGTATTGAAGTAAAAACATGCTTCTTCGTCTATTTGACACCTCATATTCATGGTTATGGGATATTATCCCATGGTAAGGCTGTATATGACAGCAGGTGCGATTTTTACCTTAAAATGGTCATAACTCTGACAGTTTTTGAGATATCAAGCTCAAAATTGGTTCATTGAATAGCTCTGTATGAGCTCTACACAATGGTACCCAACTTGACAAGGTTATCGTCAAATATGACAAAGTTATCCCATGTACAAGTATTTCTGTACATTGGCGTGGTCTGGGCAAAAGCTGTATTATGCTTGTTTGGCCAATAACTTCTGTTGTAGTTGAGCTATGAGGAAATGGATGGCACCATCAGATAGCCCTGATTGTGCTCTTTCCAAAAAGACCCCACTTTAAGTATCTCACACTAAAACTGTAAAAGTTAGATGAGAGGTGAATGTTTTGTTCACCCTTATTTGGTCTGAATTTGACCATAACTCAAGTAATACTGGTGCTAGCTCAGTTTGGCTAGTACCATTGTATAGCCCTGGCTTAGAGCTTCATTTTGAATACCCATTTGATGAGGTTAAGACTCTCCTTCTAGATTTTAGATGAGAGGTGAAAATTAAGGTTTATGCTCAGCAATAACTTTGAGCAGGAATAACTTTGTTATTTCTTGTCCTATGGTGATGGGACTCATATTTTCAGAAAGAGGTGAGTTTCCTCTATCTTTTGATACCTTTTGAGCTAATTTGGCTCAGCTCCATGTTTTGGTGGTATCTTGGCTATACCATTGGTTTATGGTATTTTGGCTGTCATGCTTGTGCTCTGGTTTTGAGTCACAGGCTGACATTCCAGGTCTAAGATATGACAAGATTTCAATTTCAATTCAAAAATTAAACAAGAAGATTTAATGGAAAAAATGATAAAATTTCATAAAAAAATTTCAAAATAAATGACTTTTTGTTATTTACACAACATATCAAAGAAAAAATAATGATAGCTTAACTGTAAAATTTCCTGAGTTATAATTATTCTTTAGGAAAAAAAATTAATTTAATTTTATTTTCAATTTAAATCTTCATTGATATTTTTTTTCTATATAAATCTGAATAATTTTATTATGATAATTTTTTCCAGAAGTTTTTAAATAGGTTTAATTTTGATTAACAAACTGCATTTATGTTCTTCCTGAATATTTTATTAGTCTAAATTTGTGATCAAGAGCCATTTCATTTACTTTGGTACTATATTATTATCATTCTATCTATGAATTCCATTCTTAACTTGACTTTTTAGATATCATATAAATCAATTTTTAATAATTTGAGTTTATTTCAAAGTATCTTAGTGTGTAGAAAATATTAGGTTCAAAAAAAATCAGTTTTTCTTCCTCTCATCCTTGTGTTTTCAATTCAATTTCAGAATGAATTGCATAAGATCATTTCTTTATAGTTTTTAATCTCCCTAATAGTCAATTTGCAATCTGGCTCAACTAATCAAAAGTGATCTTGAAACAAAAATTTAGACACTCAAAATATTATCCAAACATCTTTGTAACAAATTATGAATAAAAAAAATCTAAATTTATTTCATATTTAAAATTAATAACTGATTACTAATTAAACATGAAGCTTTAATTAATACCTTTTAAATTTTTATGAGATAAAATATTTTAATTAATGAAGAAGTAAGCTTTATCAGATTGTTAAATTTTCAATCTTTTTGATAAAAATTTTAAATTTTTACTAATTATTGATTTTATAAAATAAATTAATTTTAATTTTTCTTTTAATCTATTTCTTATCTTTCTTTTTTTTTTCTTA
The DNA here is from genome assembly GCA_023105745.1 of Austropuccinia psidii. Classification (NCBI taxonomy): domain Eukaryota; kingdom Fungi; phylum Basidiomycota; class Pucciniomycetes; order Pucciniales; family Sphaerophragmiaceae; genus Austropuccinia; species Austropuccinia psidii. The sequence continues at coordinate 41,194,948 of JALGQZ010000008.1, forward strand.
ATAAAAATAATTAATTCATTAATTTCATATTTATTATCATTTCCAACATTAGAATTATAAGATACAAATAATCACTGATCATTAACATATAAATATGAATTAAATTGAAAAAAAATTAATAAAAAAAGTAGATTGTTCTTAAAATATTTAAATTGGAAACAATTACTATTAAAGCTTTTAAAAAATAAAACATTGATTAAAATTAAATAAAAATTTAAGGTAAAAAACAGTAAAGAAATATGATATATAATCTTTGAAAAACAACAAAATTCAAAAAAAAAAATGAAAAAAACCTCTCTTATTATTTCTCGAAGATAATTGTTATTTTTTTTCAAAAATAATAAAAAATAAACATCAGAAAATTATTATTAGTTTTCTTTATATTTTTTTATTAGAGTTAATTAAATAGGAGATTATTTTTTGCTAAAAAAAGGTAAAATGATTGAAAAAATAAGATTTTTACTATAGCTTTAGGGACAACCTGATGTACTGTACAAACATATGTGTGAGTGGTATGATGGTATCTGAGATCTCATTATTTTGTGTAAGGTACTGTACAAGTGTTATTGTTAATTTTTGAACTTTTCAAAAAGTACAGTATCTGGTATTTGATACTCATACCAATTCAAATTAATTTGAGGATGCTCATTGTTGCTCAGTTGAACTTTGATCTCATTAGTCATACTTTTGTCATTTGAATCAAGAAAGAAGAAAGCTACGTTTTTCCTGTTTCTCAAGCGCAAACTAAATGAAGTCTGACTTTAATATTTTACATACAGTCAGTCGCCATATTCTACGCTCAGCCTTTTGATATCTTTTCCGTACGCCACTGCCACAGGAGCCAGTGCTTACTGTATCAGAAATTGTGGCGTTGATTATAGAACAATATGCCTATTGCGGACTCGACCTGCCGAAATCGGGGTGTGGGTATGACTAAGCTGTAATTTTCCCACCATATATGCCTTGCTTGTGCTGCGCAGTATGTAGGGCTTTCATTTGGGCTGGGCAGACGGCGTTGGCGTATAATTTCCCAGTTTTGAATAAAATGTATAATGTCTTTGGAGAATACTAGTTAATCATTTTATAAGTATTTCTTTCCACCAAAATATAACATCATTTTGCTACTCTTTGTCGGCGCAAAAAAGCCTAATTGCCAATGTCTTTATTTTCAAAAGGTTTTCCAGAACAGGAGTGTATGTACGCAACAAAACTAGGAGCAGTGAGAAAAGAAGAGCTATTAGAAAAAGAGGCAGGATATTCTATGCCTCCAAGAATGTCATATATTTATTTTTTAATCTAGTCTTATCTTTTCTCCTGTTCCCAAAACGTACTCATTACAATCTCTGATAAGAAATAAATTAATAGTCTGAAAGTAGAAAGCAATTTGAAAGTAGTAGATTAAAATTAGAAAACAATCTGAGAATTAAAGAGATAGAGTGAAAACTCCTTGTAGACTAGCATCAACAACGGTCATTTGTCATAATCCCAGAACTGCTTTGTTTTACGTATTTGATTAGTTCCTCTTTTGCGATTATTTTGGACATATTTCATTGAATTCTTAGAATGTATCAATGATAGATTTTTAAGGCCATTACCTAAAAGTTTTTCTCAAGGCCGTCAGGTTTAAAAATCTGGTTGGAAATGTTTGGGTGATTTTGATATTACAAAGAACTAAGTGTGATGAATATACAAATCTAAGAATAGAGGCTGAGGTTTTGCATATGGTACGAAGAAAATTTGCGAGATATAAGTTGGGCTTGCGGCGATAAGATATATTGTAGAAAACATTAAAGGATACATGCTTGAAATAAGGTGAAGAGACTCTATTGTAGTTGATTGTTTTGGTTCAATGCTTGAAGATGTAGTTGTCAAATGATGCCAATTCTATTTGATATGGTTCAAACACCATAAGCCTGTCCTGCATTCCTTCAATCGTTTTTCCGTTTGTAGCTTTTCCAAGTGTTGAAGGATGCCATGAAGAGCAGCTGGATAAACTGCTTCAGGTAATTTTATTTTATAAATTGCTTTGGTGATTCTGAGATTGAACCAACAAAGAAAAGAAAAGAAAAACATGACCTTAATCAAAAATCAAACTAAGCTATCATATTACAAATACCTTGCATACGTTTCAGCATTCAAGCAGCCTTCCGAATCAGTTATTGAGGAATTATGAAATAAATTTAAAATTTGATTTTCTCGCTCTAAACGATGCAAAATATATTTTTGAAGTTCTAAATGGCCTTCTTTCACAATTTCGCCATGCCCTGGATAAAGGCTTGAAGATTTCAATTGAGGATTTGGTGATAATTTGGTGAGCTCTGATAGCTTTTTAAGGGAATTTAGATAAACTTCTAAATTCTCAAACGCCGCTGTACTTCCACCAAGCACGGTATCTCCAACGAATACAGCCGATGGAATCTTTGTTGTCATCATAGATCCTGAAAAGTTTCCATCAAAGAAAAGGCAAGAAATTGAATCGTTGGTATGACCCGGGGTGTGAAGAATTTGGAGTTTAATGTCTTTAGCTAATTGAAATTCTTGATGATCTTTCAACCAAGATAAACCTAGTCTTATTTCTGGACCTACACAAGAAATCGTTGAGCCATGAGGACCAGAAAAGATGGTTTCTTGCAAGGCTTGAAGTTGGTCTATAATTTTATCATCATGGCCGCCATCAAGCTGATCAATTCCTGTGAATAGTTTATATTTCCAGACTTTTGGTGAGACGTCGACTGATGACGAGCAAGATTTGATCAATTTCAATACCGATGAGAGACCACCGACATGATCATGATGCCAATGAGTAAGGATTACATCCGAAACGGGCGGATTTGACAATAGGACTGGTTTTAATGAATCTATATAGGCACTCTTGCCTTCACCAGTATCAATCAAGATGGAATTTTGGTCCCCAACCACAAGATAAGTGTTTGTGCCTGGATCATCATCAAAGCATAAAACAGTTAGCGTTGCTGCTGCAATAGTCCACAAGTCCACTGAAAACTTGCCTTGGAGGGTATAAGGACCTGGATTGAAGGCTAAGATGCGAATAACCCGTGGGGCTATCTGGATATGTGGATTGTAAATCAGCTTAATGGATCAGTCTGAGTCTTGAAATTCAAGATAATTTGTCAAATTGAGTTAAAATTGGACCAACTTGAGAAACAATGGGCAAGACAGGCAATGAAGCCATTCTTTATCCTTGTTGATATTGAAAATTTGAAAATTTGTCAAGTCTGACTTTGATTGGTAAGATTTTATTAAGAATTTTGAAAAATGGCCAAAAACTTCCAAACTTGGAGATTGTGAATCTCTTGCCAGATTTTAAATAATTTAAAATTAAATTGAGCTCAAAAAAGACATCATGATCAACCATCTATCCATCTGCCATCTATCCATCTATCCATCTATCCATCTATCCCTCTACTGTACTGTACAACGGTCTAAACTACTCGACTCAAGCGTTGATTGATTTTGATGCTATAGGGTGAATAAGGAGACCTCAACTGTAATGAGAGGAGCTCAGATCTTACTTGAACATGATGGATTTTGAGTGAACTAGTAATTTAAATAATTTAACTACAATAAATTTAGTCGAATCTAGTAAAATAAAAAGTTTTTGAATTTTAAAAATTCTTCTAATTTAATTTTAATCCTCAAAAAATAACACTGGCCTTCGTTAATTTTTCTCTATTTATTCATTTTTTATAGAGTGACAACCATAAATTATTAAATGAAAGCAATACCTCATTTGAAGAAAATAATATAAATTCAAATTTAATAGAAGAAAAAAAAAGGAAAATTTTCCAAATCAAGAGCTTAAAATTATTGGAGAAAAATATAGAACAAAAAGAAAATATCATGAAAAATAAAGGTTCATTAAATTTCATGTTTCACCCTATAGAATCGTCAATCACAAAACTTAAGATGGTACCCTTTTTTTACCTAATTAAATAAAAAATTGAGGTTTTTAGCTGAGAAATATTTTTTGGGAGATTTAAAAAACTAAAAAGAAATTTGGTTAGAAATAAATTTATTGGAGAAGATTTTAAGTCTGGATAGTCAAATTAAATTTTGGATCAAAATTTATGAGTAGTTGCAATTATTTTGTGAAATATCACAACTTTACTCAGAAAAGATACCACATCCTATGTTAATTTTCATTAAATGGCTATTTGGTAATTTATTTAATTTTCAGTATTTTGAGTCTACTATATGGAATAAATCTGTGTAAACTCTCAATATCATAGACTAATTTTGGTATACAGCCACTTGAGCAGTTGTGACTCAGCTCTGTTGACATTGACTTATAGAGATGGCTTCCAAAACAATAGTTTTTTGCTCCTAAGTATACAAACTCCAATATAAAATTTGAAACTATGTATAATTTTAAAAAAAAGGTTTCAAAGTGCCTTATTTAAATAAATATAAGGTCCGTTAGGTAATTATGTTTTAAAACTTTGTAAACTTAAGATTTCATTTGAACTTACTTGGAGTTAAAGAAATTCAAAAACAAAAAAAGTTAATTTTCAAAATTTCCCTTTCTAAACTCTAAAATAAAAGGATTATTTGTAAATTTTAAACAAATACCATGATTTTCCAAAAAAAAAAAACTTAATTGAAATCTTACTTAATAAAGATAATTAAATTTCTGAAAAAAATACTTATATCAAGAAAGAACATCTTCAATATTCGAATTATTCTGAAATTAATTATCAATTAAAAAAAACTATAAGTCTTCAATAGTATAAGAAATAGTGATGAATTTTTTTGGTTAATTATTTTCAAAATCTTCAACTACTTTTTCAAATTTGAAGATCTCAAACAATATGTATGACATATATAGCAATTATGCCTTCAGATAAGTCTTGATTCAAAATTGATTACTTTTTCCTTTTAGATTATTTTGTGGAGTTATTGATAAATTTGAAATATATCAAAATTAAATTTTGAAAATTATTCTCACTTTTTGATAAAGAATAATAATAATGAAATCTCTCCTAAGGTGATATGATCTATCCTTGAATGAATATCTTTTGAAATTTGAATCTTTTAAGTAATTTTGGAATTCTCTCAAGATGGAGCTTTTTTATTCACTTTTAATAAGATCCGAATGTCAAAATCTTATTTATATGGTAAGAATCGTTTTAAATATTTTCATATTTTGAAGATCCATATCAAAACAAATGATAAAACAATTCATTCCAACTTTTATCTGGCTAGGTTTTTTTCCAAAATGAAGAATAAATAAATTCTTAGAGTTTATTTAATTTAAATTATAAAATGGGATTAATTAATAATTTGATAATATTTATCAAGGTTAAAAAATTATTCTTTTCTTACATTGAAAATAATTAACCATATACAAATTAATGAGTATCCTTGTTACAACCATCAAAAACCAAACCCCTTGGATGAAATTATGTCAATTCTCTTCCAAATTCATTCTATGGCTATTTCTCCCAATTCATTTTATGGTCATTTCGCCATATTAATCATCCCTTGCCAATTTGGCCTTGTTGATCCTCCATAGACAATTTGGTGCCTTATGCATCATCCATGAGCAAAATAGTCAGTTCATCATTTGGGGACAACCTGGGACTCTTTGGGCCAATTTTGGAAATTTCCCACTTAATAAGGAAACTTAAGCCCAAATGGATATATCAGGTTATTTGAGTTTTCAACAAATTTTTGCAAATTATTCATATTTTGGCAATTTTTCCATTCAATAAGGGAAATTAGGCCATTTGAAAATTTAATGCATATTTGTGAAAAATTGCGCAAATACATGTTTAAGCCCATTTAGGCTTGTTTTGGCCAAAAACACCCAGAAAACCCCCGAATCCCATCAAGGGCCATTATCCCTCAGTGTTAAATTAAACTCTTAAGAGGAAACTTTGACACTTTTTCCGTTCAAAGTCCAGGATTCCCATAGATGGCGTTACTCACCATCATAAGTATTTTTCCCCAGCAATTTAAGGCAAAATCTTTCAAGAGGTATATTCAGGGCTCAAAAGGTTGTGTTCCATCAATACAAATAATCCAATCCATAAAGGATTGGTTATTTACAAATATGAATTATTCCCCCAATGGACTACTACTAAGAGTTTTCAAGGGATATTCAAGCAGAAGTTCAAAATCAGTTCTCAAGTGTAAAAACTTCATTAATCTACCTTGTAAACCATGATAATACAATACAGCCTCCTTCCATGGAAGCAAGAATTTCATACACTTTCCCTTGATATGTCTTTAAATCAAGTTTATTTTTCAATTTGTCAATCTTTTTTGCCCAAAAAAGTCAATACAAATCCAGTGATTTCATACAGCTCCATATCAAGTAGGAAGTGAAAAAGGTCTCACCTGTTAACATATACCAGCCTCCCTTTCAGACCTGGGGGGTATCTACCCAGTGAATTAATCTACTAAGAATTATTTTTATCTTTGTTTTCCTTCATCTATTTATTAAATAATGATATTATCAATCCAGTAATCTAAACCCCTTCTTCACCTTACTAGTAAATATTGATGGTCATATCCTTCAATAATCCTTTTTTTCCTTCTTAAGGGTTAAAGCAGCTATCAAGTACTTACATAGAAGGGTATTTCCCATTTAACTATTTCTCCTTCTTAAGATCCTTTATACTTGCATTATATTAACAGATAAAACAGTATTTTACATATTGATTTAATTATTTTTCAGTATTCCAAGCTAATTCCCAGATTACTAAGCTCCAGGAAATTCTTACTTCCAAAATTCCCTGTGACAGTCACTTTATAGAAAAGTAAGGAATTCAATATCCATAACTTATGTTTTAGTAATTTATTAATTTTTTATTATGGTTATCCTTGTTTTATCTTAGCAAATATATTTATCATTTAAATTGGACTTATTTGTCAAAATTTCTGATAATAAGAGTTAAGCTTAAAGTTTATTCAAAAACTAAAAATAATGAAAAAATAAAACCAAGAATTTCATTCAATTTAATAAAATAAGTTTAAATCATTTTCTCCTTGATTCAAAATAAACAAAAAATGAATATTAGAAAATGAATATTTTCTTTTATATTTCAATTAAAATAGTTTAATAAATTTTTAAGAAAAATTAGATATATATTTATGAGACTACTTCTTCGAAAAAAAATTCCCTTCTAGTCAAAATTCAAAGCTTCAAATAAACAATAATAAATAAATTTGTGAGAAAAATTATTATTCTTAAAAAAAATTAATAATCATGAATAAATTTTTACTTATTAAATTTTAAAAGTTGATTTTGAAATATTTTTCCACAATTTTCAAAATTTTGGAAAGGATTTTTGGTTTTCAATTTTGTAAGGAAAAAAAAAGGGAGATTTTGATCCCAAAACCCTTTAAAGAAATATTTCAGTATTTATTGAAATTTTAATTGGTATTTTTTTTTTACATTTCTCAATTATTGAGACTGTGTTTTGGTACAAATACATCGGTTGAAGCTTTTTTTTGAAAAAAATAAACAAATGGAAGAATATTAGCAATACTTTAAGGGAATATTATTGGTTTAATTAGAAATAAAACTCTTTTTTTCAAAAATGAGGAAGAAAACTCTTTAAAAATTTTAAAGAATTAGTTTTGATTTATTTAAACCAAAAAAAAAAATATTTTTCTCATATTAAAGTCTCTATTAATTCCATCTCAATTTCTTCTTATATGATAAGAGCTTTATAAGATGAACTATAAAATCTATATGTGTTTTGAATTTTAACTTTCCTTATACTTGAAATTTCATTTTATAAAAAATTAAGTTTATTTTTTTAATAATTAATTTCTTCATTTAAATGAAATGATGTTATCAAAACAAAAAATTATTTTTCTGATAATAGAACTTTCAAGACTATTAAAAGAGAAATTTTTCTATAAATTATTTGGATATTTATATAATAAATAGCTTGCTGTTTAATTAAAACTATCTTCATTCACTCTTCAATGAATAAAATAGCAAAAAACGTTTATTGTTTCATAATGACACACCATGAGGGAAGTGGCTACACCTGAAAGGAGGTGTTGCATTTGGAAAATTACATTAGGGATATATTAGATATAGGCTCTAAGACAGAAAAGAAATGCAATTATAAAATAGAACCTTTAGAAGAAATTCAAGCCACATATGAAAGCCAAAAACCTATAATTCAATTTCCTCTTTAGCAGTAATTGTTATAAATTCTCAAACCTTCATCCCTCAACAGGTAACAAAACTTTTCATTTCTGATGTATATTAATTTGTATCTTACTACATATTACTGACTGAAAAAAATTAGAGTTTTTAATGGATGTTGAAGCTCAGTATAGATTCATTATTAAACCGCCTTATGGGAGAAGAATTATCTAGCTATATAGGATTGAAAGATTTCTTTTGGAATTAAATTTGCTGATAGAAAAAAACTTTGGTAGTCCAAGCCTTTTTAAAATTTACAAAATTCTCAACATAAATCTGTAATTGAAATTGTACCTCTTGAAGGGATTTTTTACCCTTGAAGTTTACTTATCCCCTTTTTCCTCTAATAAGAGAAATATTATTCATTTCTTAACAGAACGTAGATTATTGATAGCATAGTAAAGAACTATTTCCTTGATGTGAAGCTTTTTAAAGATAATCTATGCTAGATAGATCATACCTGTATATTTATCCAAGAGATTTTGAGCGTTGAAAAAAGAAATTTTGCTCTCATTTTCAAATGAAAGAGATTTACTTTCTTGAAATATCAATCTATAAATTGAAAAAAAACCTGAAATTGAGCATTTGAATGTCTATGGCTATTAGAATAGCTCTGAATAATGATAATAAAAGAGATCCTTATCTAAATTTTCTTCACATGAAGAGTTTTATTTTTTTCAATAGACTATTAATATTTATCTTTATTGTAAACGTTTCTTCTAAAAATAATCTAAAACCTTAATCTTTTGTATTTTTTTGGAAAGGTATTTAAGTATATGATGACCCAAAATAGCTTTCCTTTAATTATCATCATTTTTTCAAGATCCTCGGTGAAGAAGATTATGGGAAGGAATTTAATAAGTGGGTATTCTTCAGCCCTTGTATCTGAGACTTGGATATTAAATGTTAAGCCAGTTTAATTATGGATGTGAAATCTGTGGGAAAACCAATTTTTCTTCCTCGATATGTTTGATATCGTTCTTTAAACTATCCTATCAGCTAAATATTATTAAAAGAAGCTCTTGTATACATATTTTTGTCTCCAATCACTTCTTTTATATTATACATCAATCCATTTTTTATAATGAAATTTTTATTTGAATATCAAGATGCAGTGAAACTCCATTGTGTGCTTTAGATAAAAAACTGCATAATATAATGATGCATTTGGGAAGTAAATTGATAAAATAATAATTTCAACTTAAAAATATGATACAATGAAGAAATAAAATTAGATCCAAGGAATCAGGACAGTAATACAAGAGTTAAGTCCCAATAACTCTTCCTGAAAAAAGTGGGGAAGTAATCTATATGGATACAAAGAATCAGGAAATGTAAATATTGGATATATATTAAAGAGAAATACTGTATCCTTGACTTTTAAACAGCTACTAGAATTCATATAGCTCATTTAGAAATCATGAAAACCCCAAGCTTCCTGTATAAATAGAGGTTGAACAAGTATGTAGTTTTATTCAAACTTTTTTCTCAAAATTTATTCATCATACTTATTTTCAGATTTTTGAATATTAAAGTTAAATTCAGTTATCTATACTGAAAGAAGAATAATTATATTTTTATTATAAGCTTTATATAGTCCTTCGAAACTGAAATATATTTGAGTCTTATTTAGATACTCTCAAAATATAATATAAGGAATTTATTTCCATTATTTTACTTAATTAATGCTTAGAAAAAAATTGAATTACAACAAATATTTCTTCATAGAGAAATTCAGCGAGCTCCCAAACACTATGTACATTCCTTGCCAAGGCCTTCAACCCACTAATTATACATCACTAATAATGTATAACCAAGCTTGTGGTCTACTAATAATAATAGTTATGACTATTTTCTTTTTGTAAATTTATAATTTTTCAATTGAAACTTCTTTTAATACGATTTGGTTTTGGTATTTGAAGGAATATTTGTGTGCTAGAGTGGATGAAGGAGATTCATATTTGGGAGGATATTATTTGAGAATTTTTAATATTTTCTTCAAATCTTTGAAGACTAGATTATCGTTTATCAATATCCCTTTAGCTACCATTTACAATAATTGAAGAAAAATCAGTGTTTAGCTTATTTTTTATCTAATAAATATAAGGTTTGAGGAAACTCTTCTGGAACCTGAATGATTTTATGTTCACCTCTTTAACTGATGAATAAAATAAAATATTAAATAATTAATAATACGCAGGATATAAAGTATCATTCTCCAAAATCTCTCTCAACATCTGCTTTTCTTCCAATCCAATAGCTTCAAAGTTTTTTCTTTGGGAAGGAGGATCAAAAAGCTCAAAAAAATCAAAACAATGCATTGAAAAGGAACAATTTTTTACTAAGAATACTCAAGAAAATCAATTTAAATGAAATTGGAAAAGAATTATGTGATATTGAACCAAATCATTCTGAATAGATGGGTTGAATATACTATTAATTTTATTTATCTTTTGTTTAAATATAGCTGTGAAAATTAGAAATCAAGAAAAATCCAGTATAATAAAAAAAGGGTTTTGGTAAACACATGTAAGCTGTTAGTAAAAACACATAATCCCTTACATGTTTTTACCAATTTATGGCCAAAACATGTCAGTGCCCCATTTTTTCAAAGCCTTCCTCAGGCTTAGTTTTGGAGATTTCTTTGAGAAATGGGATGTAAAGAGCCCCAAATTTTTTCAATTGTTCTTTGCCAAATTCCTCCAATTTTTCATAATGGCCCATTTTTCTAGAAAATTAATTAAAAATGCTTCCAATTATAAATTCCCATATTTACTTTTAAAGAAATGAAGGGGAGGATCTTGAGAATCAAAACCCCTAAGCCCAAAATTTTGGGAATTTCCCTGGGTGGGACTAGTGAAGGTGCAAAAAGTTGTGTTTTTTCATGTTTGTAATATGACTAATTGTAAGTAAAAATTGCCCTATGTTTGATGAAAAAGAGACTGAGGTGGGATTTAAGCAATAAATAGGACTTAGTAGGGGTAGAATCAACATAAATTTTGTATACAAAAGCAATTTAAATCCAAATCAACCTCCAAAATAGTGAGTTTTTCTGAGGTGGGGAGTAATATTGGACAAAAATAATATCCTGTGTTTCTTAAATTCATCTTCCCATCCCAGGGCTTATGGTGTGGAATGAAATTTCCAATTACCATTAATGAGGGGGACAGGGTAAACTTTAGAAATGATGATATATGATGGGAAAAAATGAGAACAGCTATCCAAAAGATAGATTAAAATAGGTGGATTGTCATTTTGAGGACAGAAATGAGGGTAAAAAAAGAGGAAGATTGGAATGTGGAATAAAAGAAAACTGGTATTTGATACTTATTTGAAATTAGATCCCCCATATCAGGCATGGACATACAATTTATCTTTTGAGCCTGGCCAAAATCTTTATACCACTAAGTTATTTCAAAAATGGGAGGATACTGAGGGTAGAAAAGTATTAATGGCTTCATAAAGGTCTTCATTTTGTTGAATTTATTCAGCCAAGTCACCTCTGAAATAAGCTCATTGATCTTGAGTGTTGTTGAATGTAATCACCATGAGAAAAGTGGCTACACCTGATAACAGGTGTTGAATTTGGAATCTGACTTGGGAATTAGACTTAATTAAGGTTGAAGATAGGACAGAAATTAAATTTAAAACTGGAATTTTTAGAAGAAATTGCAGCCACATATGCAAGCCACAAGCTATAAATTCAGTTGATTCAGTATCAGTGCTTTTTCGGACCTTCTGAATCTTCATAGATTAACAATATAAGTTTAAAAGCGTTTTTTCAATCTTCCCTTTGTGTGAATATTGCTTATTAACCTTTATAATTTAATTTACAAAAGCTTCTACCTTTGGAGTCTTATAGATTTCTACATATATATCTCAGCTTCAATATGAATCCTCTTTCAAGATCACTTATGGAAACCCATAGATGTCACAGGGGCTCTTCGAAGTGAAGAGGGCCTGGCACTCAGTAAACTGGGACTCACTTATGGAGGGCTCAAAGATAAGATAAGATGAGATACACTTAAGAGTGTTAAAGATAAATTGCTAAAGAATAAATATAAGAAAAAGCAGCAACAAAAGATAAGAGTAAAAGAATAGAAGAGCCAACCACAAACAAGTCCAAGTCCACTGTTTCAACCTGTCAGAATGGAAAGAGAAGGGTTAATAAGGATATGGCCACCCAACTCATACTGTACAGGCGAAGAGAAAAAATGCAAAGACTAACTTAAGATTAAATAATTATAATACCCAAAATAAGGATAAGAATAATTATAAAATAATAAATAAACTAAATTAATTAACTGGGGAAAAGTCCCCAGGGGGGAGAAAGAGGGGCTGGTATATGTGAGAATCACCAGCCCTGATCCAGAGGAAGAATTTTCATGAGAACAATTGATGATTGAATTGAGTCTGGCCAATACAGGTCCTGTACAGCTGTACAGAACCTGTACAAGAGGTGTGGTGTATTTGAGTGATCATACAGTTCCATACTGGTGTATTGAAACTGTATTGGGTGAATCCAACCTGTACAGGTATTGACAGGCTGTATTGATGTACCAAGCTGTATGCATGTTTCAGAATGAAGATTGCTGAAACTGACTGCTGATGCAGATACTGGATTTGCTGATTTGAGGTGTTTGAGTGGGTGTATGAATGAATACCCTTACCCCTGATGGATGGTTGTTACAGTATCCCCCTCTTGAAACTGGTGGGCTCCTGAACACCATAATACCCTGCCACTGTTGAGTGGCATCTCAATATCCCCACATTTTTTCAAAAAATTTTCTTTTTAATTTTCTTTTCCTCTTGACCATTATCCTGAAAATCCTTCATTCCTTCTTCCCTGCCAAATTCAATTGATTCCCCCCTTTTTCCAAGCTTAAGTGAGTATTCCTTCCAGAATATGCCATTCCTTCTTTTGATTCAATCAGCCATGCTCTTGGGGTGTGGCCTTGGGATATATCCCAGAATAAGGACCACTGAGCTCTTGCGCTCAAAAAATGATGCCCAATGAGTATATGAAGTGTACTCATTGGGCAAGCCTTAAATCTCTGGAAAAAATTGAAAAATTGAAACATTTGAAAAAATTTCCTCCAAGGGGTCTTGTCCCCATAATCCATGGAGATGGCCTTAACAGCCCTATAAGGCACTTTGGGATGTGGCCTTTGCTCTGATGACAATTGATGCTTTTAATTTTTTTATGGCCTATGGGCCTTTTTGGGTGCTCTGGTGAAAAACCTTGATATCTTGATTTTTGGCCTTTTTTGGCCTTTTTGAGTCTTTGGGATCCTACAGTCCGCGGTCTGTGGGGGCTATTGGAGGCCCCCAGGACCAAAATGGAGCCCCTGGGCCCAAATTTGCTGGGGACCCAGGGTGACCAAGGGGTCCAGAAATGGCCCTTACCCATTTTTTACCCTACATGGCCTGGACCCATTGATGGGGTCCAGGACCATCAAGATCCTGGCCTCCCCAAAGTTGCAGGGGAGGCCCTGGGTGATGAGTTCAGCCCCAAAGGGGTATGAACCTTCACCTTAGAGGCTTTGAGGGGGGGCATAATTGAGTTATGGCCCCATTTCCTTGAGTCAAGTTCCTTTTTTCTTGATATGGAGTGGATTGATTCTGACGTCTTGAATCTTCTGCTTGCATATTCTTCAGTTATGAGTTCCAAACTGACTGAGCTCACTGAATCTTCCCCTTCTGCACCGCCACCGTCTATTCTTCATGGTTCTGGCGTCTTCAGTCGATTGTCTTCTCCTTCTATGGCGTCTTCTGGCCATTTTGACCCCTCCCAAACATATGATGGGTTCAGAGCAGTTGAAGTCCTTGATCCTGCCTGTACTGAGTGTTTGGCCAGGGGTAAGGATTGCTTTCAACATTACAATCCTCGATCGTCAAAATGCCATTTCTGCTTTATTGGGAAGAAGCCATGCCGCCGTACCGGATCAACTTTGTCCCGGGTCAAGAGACACTTGTGGAGTAGGAAGAATGGGCCTTATGGGCAGGAGTTCCCCATTCTTGAGGAGCCTACCCCTGATGCCACTTCTGGATTTTCTCAATGTGAGTGATTTTGCATATTTTGATTGAATTGGTGCTGATATCTTGATGTAGTGACTGGTTCCAGGCAGAGGGATGTGGCCAGATGGACTAATGTTGGAGGGTCCATTCCAATTGGTGGTAGGCCCATCCACTACAGCTCAGAAATTCCAATTTCAAGGACCAATGCTGATGGAGTGGTGAAAGTAGTGAAGAAGCTAAGAAGAATTGTTGATTCCCCATCAGATCCAGATGCTGAAGGAAGTGATGAGTTGGATGGTGAAGAAGTTCAAGTTATTCCCCATTCAAGTGGCCATCCATCCAGCAATTCCTCCTCTCAACCTCTTGCCAACACCAGATTCCAAAGTCAAGTCATTCCCAGTACTCCAAGAACCTTTCAACCAATGCTTGCCTCCATTCCTACAACCCTTCCTCCTCCTTCACCAACTACTTCCCATACCACCAGGCCTGCCTTGATTCCAGCAGTAAGACCATCACCAGTTCAACAGCCTAGAGACTCACCCATAACCACCTCCCGTCAACTCCAACCTGTGGCCAGCTCCAGCAGAAGAAGAGATGGATTATCCCCTTTGCCGTTTCCTGCCGCCCAAGTCTTCCAAAGAAGAGAACGTTGGCCTATCCGGGTTACCAGAGAAGATCCCAACGCGGCCAGTGAAAATCAAGATGCTGTGGCCAGATTGTTCAGGAGGGTTGATAGAAATAGAAGAGAGGTGATTATGTATGCCAATGACAGGACTATTCCAGGTACTGCTTCTGAAGAGATGGCTGCAAAATTTTCCTGGTATGAGGATGAGTTGATAAATGACTTCCAGAGAACTTTTGATGACTTGGGTAGAGATAACTAGTTTCCTTTTCCCTGTTTGTGTTTGGTTTGGCTTCTATCCCCACTCTTATAAATACTAAAAAATAAAAAATAAAAAAGATAATGGAACCTCCCAATACATGATTTGGGGAGGGGATGCTGCTGCTTTAAAGAAATAAAAGAAATAAAATCATACAAGTAAAGAAGAAAGAAAAATAATAAGAGAAAATGAGAGTAAAGAAAGAAATAAAGAAAAATCCTGATGGTTGGTCCTTCTTGTGGTGAGTTGCTTGATTCTGGCCAAAAAGTGTCTGAAAAATGAAAACCAAGCATTTGATGCTCACAGAGTGGCCAAGGTGATGTTTTACAAGAAGTAGAACCCTCAGGGATGCATACCAGGAGATGGAACTTACTTTCATAACTTCCACTCCCCACCAAGCACCATAAGACTGAAATAAATTGCCATAAATGCCTTCTGAAATGAATTGCCATAAATGACTACTGAAATGAATTGCCGTAAATGACTTGAAGTAATGAATGTCTTGAATTATGATGATTGGCATAAAATAAAATGATAATAAAGAAGGAAAATGAAACATAAAGAAAGAAAGAAAATATTTGGCCATATCTTGATAAGGTCCAAATGGAGGGTATTGATGTTGTATGCTTCCTGAACCTGTACAAAGAATTGACAAGTGCTCACAAAGTGGCCAAGGTGATGCTTACAACAACATATGGGTAGAATACCCCCTTAAAGGTGCATGCCAGGAGAGGAACTTACTTTCATAACTTCTTCTCCCCACCAAGCACCATAAAATCAAACTCTTGAGGTATTTGGACCAGGCTTGTCTGGATACAATGAGTGGAAATCCTTGACAAGGTCTGGTGAGTTGGTAAGGTTGGAAGCTGGTTCCCAAGTGGTTCTTTCTGGTTCTTCACTGAATCCTTTCCACTCTACAAGATACCATAAATTACCTCTTTTGAGTTTTGAGTCCAGAACCTGAGCCACTTCCCATTCTTCTTGCTCTTCCACTAAAACTGGTGGTGGAGGCAATTGATGACGATTTGGGATAGTTGAATGCTTGACTGGTTCTAATAAGGACACATGGAATACAGGGTGAACTGTCTTCCATTGCTGAGGCAACTTGAGGTGATATGCATGGCTGCCAATCTTCTTAAGAACTTCAAAGGGTCCCAACCATCTTTCTGATAATTTCTTGGTGGGTCTTGTTGTCTTGATGTTCTTGGAAGCTAGCCATACTTTGTCCCCAGGTTGGAAATCAGGTGGAATTGCCCTATTTCTATCTGCATACTTCTTGAATCTCCTTATTGCTGACTCTAATTCTTCTTTGACAACTTGCTGTACTAATTGGAGTTTTGTTGATAACTTTCCAGCAGGTGAGTCTTGAGAAATATGGATTGAGTCAAAGCTGGGATTTCTTCCATAAATGGTGAAAAAAGGTGATTGCTTGGTTGATGAATGTTCTGCATTATTATAGGCAAATTCAGCCAGAGGGAGCCAGGTGTACCAGTCATCTTGATGATAGCTGACATACATCCGAAGGTACTGTTCTAGTATCTGATTTACCCTCTCTGTCTGTCCATCTGTTTCAGGGTGAAAGGAAGTTGAAAGATCTCGTGATATCTTGAGCTGCTGACACAATTGAGTCCAGAATGATGAAACAAATAAGGATCCTCTATCACTGACAATACTGACTGGGAGTCCATGCTTGGAAAATACATGACTAATGAATATTTGAGCTAAATTCAGAGCAGTGATTGTGCCATAAGTTGGAATGAAGATTGCCATTTTTGAGAATCTGTCCACAACTACTAAAATTGAATCAAAGTTGTTGGACAGTGGCAATTGAGTGATAAAGTCCATTGATAATGAATTCCAAGGACCAGATGGAATTGAAAGAGGCTTGAGTAATCCAAACTTCTTGTGATGGATGTTCTTGTTTCTTGAACATTGCTGACATGAGGACACATAGTCCTTGATGAATTGATTCATGCCAGCCCAATAAAAATCCCTCTTGATGAGCTTGAGGGTCTTCTCCTGGCCAGGATGGCCAGCCAATGGTGAGTCATGACGCTTTTGAAGAATATTGAGTTGAAGTTCTTCATTGCTTGGGATTACCACTCTATCTTTGAATAATAATAACTTGGCTTGAGGTTCAAGAGAATAATCTGGAACTGATTCACCTCTTGCTAGTTGCTTGAGTATTTCTTTATAGTCTTTGTCTTGCCATACTTCTTCTTGAATCTTGTCAACTAAATCTGAGAAAATTTCCACTTTGATTGAGAAGAATCTTGTCTCTTGAATTCCATCTTGCTTAAGTACTTGATGAAAATTCTGAGGATCCTTGCTGATGAAGTCCACCCCCCTCTCTGGGTACACGTTGTCCCGACGTGACAAGGCATCTGGTAAAGTGGCCAGCCTGCCTGGGCGGTAAGTGATAGTGAAATGAAATTCTGAGAGAAATTCGGCCCAACGGGCCTGACGACGAGTAAGAACTTTGGAAGACATGAAATATTGCAAGGAAGAGTGGTCTGTCAAGACCTCAAAAGGATTGGAAAGAGAAAGAAGAAATGCTCTCCAGCGCTTGAGAGCCCAAACTATGCCAAGGAGTTCCTTGTCATGAATCTCATAGTTGAGCTCAGCTGGTAAGAGCTTGCGACTATCAAATGCAATGGGGTGCTTTCCTGAGTCATTCACCTGGCTCAGTACGGCGCCCAAAGCATAATCAGAGGCATCAGTCTCTACTATAGTAGGTAGAGAAGGATTAAAGTGAGATAAGATAGGAGCAGAGGTGAAAGCTTCTTTGAGTGCTTGAAACTGACTAAGAGCTTCCTCATTGAAGATGAAAGGAGAATCTTTTTTAAGGAGGGAAGTGAGAGAAGTGATTTTTTTAGAATAATTTTTAATGAAACGTCGATAAAAATTGGCAAAGCCAAGAAAAGATTGAAGAGCCTTGATGTTTCTGGGCTGAGGCCAATTGAGGATTTGCTGAACTTTTGAAGAATCCATCTTGAGGCCATCACTTGAAACAACATAGCCCAAGTATTCCACACTTGAGGCATGGAATACACACTTGGAGGCTTTGGCAAACAGATTATTGTCCCTCAGTCTTTGGAGGACAGAGGCCACATGTTTGACATGTTCCTCCTCAGAACTGGAAAAGACCATAATATCATCTAGATAAACCACAACAAACACATCCAAAAAATCTGCAAAGATATCATTTACTAGATTTTGGAAAGAAGCAGGAGCATTGGTAAAACCAAATGGCATGACCAAATACTCATAACTGCCATATTTGGTTCTAAAGGCAGTTAAGTGCTCATCCCCCTCTTTGATTCTCAGAAGGTTATATGCACCACGCAAATCTATCTTGGAGAAGATAGTGGAACCGTTGAATACGGTAAGAAGCTGGTTCATAGGAGGAACAGGGTATCTGTTCTTCCTAGTGACAGCATTGAGTTTGTGGTAGTCAACACACAAACGAAGACCTCCATCCTTTTTCTTGACAAAAAGGACAGGTGCTCCTGTTGAAGAGGAGCTTGGTCTAATGAAACCTTTCTCTACATTCTCTGAAATGTAGGCCCGCAGTGTTTCTGACTCTTGATTTGATAATGAGTAGATAACACCAATTGGAGGTAGAAGACCCTCCAATTCGATATGGTGATCACAGGCGCGGTGTGGAGGAAGTTTCTCTGCTTTCACCTTGGAGAATACATCCAAATATTGGTGATAAGCAGGAGGAACAACCTTCAACACAGTTTCAATTTCTTCTGGCTCTTCCTCCTCATCCCACTGCTCCTCCAGGGATGTATGAAAAGATAAGGGAGGAAGGTCCATATCCCCTTGGAAGAGATGAAGTGAAGATATGGCAACATCTTCTCCAACATCCTTTATCTCTTTGAAGACTTCATCTCTTGATGGAAGTAATGACTGAGAGGGAATTATGGAAGGGATATGGACAGAAGAAGGGATGGAAGGTGTCTTAAGTTCACCAGCCAGAGCAACACTGTTGACAGCAGTGGCTAAGTCATTACTAGTAGAAGGAATAATACCACTAGAATCCTTATGATTAGAATCATAGGTGATCAATCCATTTTTCCAATCAATAATGGGATTGAAATGGTAAAGGAAATCATAGCCCAATATCAGGTCTTCTCCTTTGGGTGAATCTATGATAAAGAAATCCCATTCAAAGCTTGGGAAGGAAGGCAAGTCAACTACCCACTTGGTATAATGGGTGATGAACAAGGCAGGGGATTCATTAGAATCCAAAATGAAAAGAGGAATCTTTTCAGGGAGCTCTGACAGAGTCAATGAGTACTTGAGAACAAAATTCTTTGCAATAAAAGAGTTTGTAGCACCAGAATCAATGAGAATACTATAAAAAATATCAGAGACAGAAGAGAAAATAAGAAATTTTAAAGATTTCTTGACACTAGTATTCAGAGTGCACAATTGTGCTCTTGAAGGAAATAAGTGAGAACCATTGAACACATCATGATCCCCACTCAGGCTTTTCCCTGCTTGCTAGGGAAGCCTCCTGATGATGACCCAGGCTTGTTCTGAGGTCTCTTGAAGCATTTTTCAATTGGATGCTTGCCACCACAATAAGTACACAACCCTGCTTTAATCCTCCTCTCCTTTTCAGAACCGATTAATTTATTGTCCTTATTGAGGAGAGCAGCATGGGGTTTGTCCTTTGAAGATTGAAATTGCTTGCCCTTCTTATTCTTCTTCTGATGAGGCCTCTTTTGAAATGAGTTTTGAGGAGGCCTAGACTGATTGGATCCACTGACTGGAGGCTTCTTTTCTTGATTGCCACCCTTTTCCTTTTGCCTCTCATGATATCTTGTGTCTAATTCTAGAGTGACATCCATAAGTTCTTGAAGAGTATCAAAAGTTCCAGGGTGAGAAGCCAACTGATCCAATAATCTTGATGCCAATCCTCTTCTGTAAACATGGATATAAGCTCTTTCCCCCCAATCTCCAATTCTTGACATTAAGCCTCTGAAATCTGCTATGTACAAGGAAACATGACCACTTTCCTTCATCCTCAAATTGTCCAACTCTTGTTCAGCTTTCCTGACTTCATTGGGGTCACCAAACAGAGTGAATAATTGAGATTCAAACAATGGCCAATTATTGAGGAGGTAGGAAGGGTCTTCATTGGAAATATTTGAGAGGTAAGGTTCAATCCATTTGCCAGCTCTACCAGTAAGAAAAGAAGTTGAGTACAAAACCTTCTTCCTGTCAGAGAAGAAGTTTGCTGGATCATTATGGAAAATTAGCTGACAGGATTGGATAAATCCTCTCAGCTTATGAGCTTGAGTACCATCAAAAGAATCAGGTGCCTTCATGGATGGAGTCTTGAAAGCAGGGGCTTTGGAATTGTCCCTGGGGGCAACTGCTTGAGTGAGTTGTCCCATGAATTGAGTCATCTGCTCCATCATCTTGAGGAGACTTGGATCAGTTTGAGAGACAAGAGGTTGACTAGAAAGGGCTAGATTAGAACCCTGAGGCACCTCTGGAGCATTTGCCAAGGCATCTGCCACTTCAGTTTCCCCAGAATCTTCCTCTTCCACAGACTCTTCCCCCTCTTCATCTTCAACTTCCCCTAATCTTGCTCTTGCACCTTCAGACATGCCAGGGTAGCCACCCAAAAGTCCAGAAAAGGATCTTGATCTTCTAGATTTCATTCCACCTCTTCTTGAGGGTGCTGCTCCTTCCATTGGTGGTCCTCTGTCCAAATTTGCACTCAGTTGATGAACTGATGGTGTGCGGTCAAGAGGAGCCCTTGCTGTAGGAGTGAGAACAGCTGGAATTTTCTGGGATCTAGTATTCTTTGCTGGGGGGCTATGCTGGACTGGCATTATGAAAAGAATTAAAATAACTTGATGGTATTAAGAAGAATAATCAGGCTTGGCCAAATCAATCACAATAAAATCTTGATGAATCTTGAGGAATCCATTCAAATCTTCAGGAATCAATTCAAATCTTGAGGAATCAAATTCAATCAACAGTCAAATAAATTCAATCAATCAACAATCAATTCAATAAAATATCAATAATCTTGAGGAAATCAATAATCAATCAATATTCAATCAATAAGTGTCTTCAAATGAAATCAAGTCTTGAGGAATCAATCAATCAATTCAATATCTTGAGAGTTCAAAGTCAATAAATCCAATAAATCCTGAATCAATAACCCAAATGAATCCCAATGAATAATCCAATCAATTTGATTGATAAAAATAAAATGAAGTGATGAAATGGTCAGCAATGATTAAGAAAGGAAAAAGAATCAATTTTCATAAGAATGAAAAGAATGAGATGAAAATTGATGAGAGAGAAAATTTCATAGAAAATCATGAAAAGGTCATAATTGATGAATGAGAGGAAATGAATATAAATGAATGAAAAGAAAGAATCAAATATGAGTTAATTAATTTAATGTCACAGGGGCTCTTCGAAGTGAAGAGGGCCTGGCACTCAGTAAACTGGGACTCACTTATGGAGGGCTCAAAGATAAGATAAGATGAGATACACTTAAGAGTGTTAAAGATAAATTGCTAAAGAATAAATATAAGAAAAAGCAGCAACAAAAGATAAGAGTAAAAGAATAGAAGAGCCAACCACAAACAAGTCCAAGTCCACTGTTTCAACCTGTCAGAATGGAAAGAGAAGGGTTAATAAGGATATGGCCACCCAACTCATACTGTACAGGCGAAGAGAAAAAATGCAAAGACTAACTTAAGATTAAATAATTATAATACCCAAAATAAGGATAAGAATAATTATAAAATAATAAATAAACTAAATTAATTAACTGGGGAAAAGTCCCCAGGGGGGAGAAAGAGGGGCTGGTATATGTGAGAATCACCAGCCCTGATCCAGAGGAAGAATTTTCATGAGAACAATTGATGATTGAATTGAGTCTGGCCAATACAGGTCCTGTACAGCTGTACAGAACCTGTACAAGAGGTGTGGTGTATTTGAGTGATCATACAGTTCCATACTGGTGTATTGAAACTGTATTGGGTGAATCCAACCTGTACAGGTATTGACAGGCTGTATTGATGTACCAAGCTGTATGCATGTTTCAGAATGAAGATTGCTGAAACTGACTGCTGATGCAGATACTGGATTTGCTGATTTGAGGTGTTTGAGTGGGTGTATGAATGAATACCCTTACCCCTGATGGATGGTTGTTACAATAGATGAATAATATTGAATTAAGAAAACTTCAAGATTCAAAGAAGATTCTAATGAATGCTAAAATATCTTGGGGATTTTGGGACTTTATTCAAATTTACACAATATAAGAAATAGAACCTATCATCTAACTGTTTTTTCTCATTAAAAGGCATATTTTGTGAGACATTATACTCCTTATCTTGGCTCTCTCTTCAAAGTAAGATTTTTATTGAGATTTAAACAAGATGTCATGCTTCATGGGACAAATTATCTTTGAGGGGAAGCCTCCAAAAATTTAGTTTGTATTGAAAGATAATGGCCCCTATTTCAGCCCATTTAATTATTGAGAGAAGGTGTTTGCACTTATAGATAAATAATATGAATATCCAAAGTGGAATATTGCATTTTAGTTTTGGAATTGAGAAACTTTTCATTATACAGCTTCATGGTGAAAACTAATAAGTATTCCAATATAAACAATCAAAACATTGTTAATAAAAGAATTTCAAATATTCATGTAAATTGAAAACATGCATTTATTTCATTTTTTTGAGCATTTAATTTGTTTCTTTATTGATACCAACTTAGATTTACTTTTTATATTCTTGTGGGGAAATCATGAATTTGGATTTAACCATCTTTATCTGGTCAATTTCTTGAATATCTGATAAATCAACATAATTTGGGTTGTTATTTTAAAAAAATTAGGGTAGGAGCTGTAACAAGGAATTAAATAAAGCTGAAATAATGAAACTTTTGGTGTGAAATTTGAGTAAATTCAATCATAATGTATCAACATGGATCCAAATTAATTTGATCAATTCTTTGATTTTTTTAGAAGACGTTATAAGTATAGATTGCTATTGAATGTATTTTTTGTTTATTTTTTCTTTATTCTATAGGTTCTCTACATCTTAAATCAAATTTTTCTAATATGAAGCCCATTTCAGAGTGTTTAGGATATATCGAGAGCTCTCTATTCACTGAAAAAATTGAAATTGTATCTGAAATTGGTGGTTTAACAACTTGAAGTATTGAAAATTGTATTTTTGGATTTATCAATAGTAAAAAATAGAAATTCAGTATTATCAAAACTAATTCAGAAAATAATTTCAATTTCTCTAAAAGAAGATTTTGTCAAATGATTAGCTCACACCTTCATATACTTCTATCAATCATTCAATTTGAGCTAATAGAACATTCCAAAAGACATTCAAAATAATTTAAAACTTCATATTTCTGAACAGATAAATCAATTCAATTAGTTGTTTTGAAATATTAAGAAAAAATAGCTGGTATAAATCGTTTCTTTGTATATATTTATTTTCCAAAGTATATCTTTAAAGATTCTTGGAGTTTTGTTAATTTGGTGTTACCTTGATACATTTATATAGCCTAACATCATGATAAATTGGGAATAAGAATCTGTTTATGAAGCTTAGCTCAAGAGATTATATATTCATCCCTTTCAAGTGTTTTTACAAGATGATATGAGAACAATTCTTGTTTTTATTTTGTATTTGTGCTTAATGAAAGCGTAAGATCATTTATTAAAGTATCATTAATTAAAGGGAGGCCACATAAATTAGCTGAACCCTTTTGGGATTTAAGCTTGAAGTGGGAAAATATAGCTTCAGAACTATTTCCACTCAGAATCAAAAGATGGTCTTGACCATTTTTCAATTATTAAATCTTCATTATTAAGAAATTATCAAGGAATCGACACTTTAAGTGATTTCTATGGGAATCTGTGAATAGTGTCTTCTCATAAATGTTTAAATCAATTAATTAATGTTCTTTATATACAATGGAGCACTTATGAAAATTAATCATGAACTATATTATTTGATTCATGAGACTATGATAAAGATTTAAAAATGAATAAATTTGAAAATTGGATAAAATACTGTTTGAACTTTCAAAATTGAAACAATATAACTAATATCAATCTTAATGATATATGAAAAAGATTTAAGGGAAATGAAGGTTTTCAAGACTTGCTTGAAACGACACTATGCTCTACAGGCTGATAGCATTCAAAGACTCAGTAAATTCATCCTGAATTATTGAAATAAACAAGAATATATCAATTCTTGATTATTATTATTTGAGATATATTGAGTCCATATACTTCTATTGGTCTTTAATAAGTTTTTTTGAAACATGAATATTCTTTAGTGATACTGTTGAAAGAAGAAACATCAACACAAAAACCAAAAAGGAGATTTTAAAAAGTGTTTTTTCAACAAATAATTCTTTCAAAATGAAAAAGATATCTCAAAAAAATGAAGGATAAAAACATTTATGAGAGGTTCTCTGAGCTGTATCTCATTATTAAAATAAAGATTTTCTTATATCTTTTTCAGAAAAGAAGCAGAAAGAACTTCCTTTCTACTACCCTGAAATATTTTTTATTTATTTTATTACTTTTTGATTTTCCTTTCCTAGAAATCTTACTAAGTTTATTTTTATATTTGTAACATTGTTTTGATTTAATTTTATTTTATGTTTTTCAATTCAAATTCAAGGAGAAGGCCTTTTACAAGCCTTGAAACTGTAAAATTATTTACATGTGTCAAGTTTCTTACAGTACAGGACCTTTAAGGGCGGCGTATGTAATATCTTTGATGATTGTCAGCAATTTTTACAGTACTTTCTATTACAGGCCCTGTACTATATTTTTTCTGTAATTTCTAGATTAATTCCGGTAGAGGGGGCTGTATTGGATAGAGCTCACTATTTCTCTATTTATTTGAGAAACAAAAGCTTCAAAAAAGACATAATAAGATATTTCATCTTTGAGAAAGTTAAATGTTGGTGTTAGTAATAAATATTGATAAATTTCTCTACTAATAAAAAAGGAATGAGAGAATCAAAAGAATAAGAATAAAACTCAAGTTCTAGGAATTATAATAAATAAATAAAAAACATATAGGTTTTTTGTATTTTTTGGGAAAAGAGTTTATTCAAAAAAAATCAAAGCCTTTTTACCTGGTCCTTATGAGTTGGTAGAGATTTAAAAATATAAGAAATAAATGTTTTTGTAAATCAAGTTTCTTTGAAAGATTATGAAGTCCAAAACAAGTGATTTTAGAATATGTGAGCCAGTTTTTGAAGAAGGAATAAGAGTTAATATTGCTACAAATTAGTAACAATTTTCAAATAAAGAGAGGGATTTTTTTTGATTTGTTGCTAAAACTGGTATTTAATGTTTTTGGCCTTACAGAAAGCTAGAATTGTTGAAATTGAAGATTAAGGTTTAAAATCAATTACTTATCTTGAAGAATATTATTTTGAATATGAAAATATAAATGGAAACAGTTTTAATATACTATATTATATACTTACTCCATCCAGTTGAAAAAAGGAATAAAATCTTGGAAATTCTGTAAGAATCCTGTGCCTTGGAATAACTTAGAATCCTGGGTCCAACCTAGTTCACAGGAAGGGTCCCAGCTCCTTCTAGCATGGGTAAAAACTAATTTCCGAATGCAATGCCTGCTTTCAGGTGTTGCACATTTTCTCATGGTGAATGGGATACTGTTCTGTAGCCAAAATTTCCATCACACTGGGAATTGATGGGATTGAGGGTGTATTTCAAAATAAATTTTGGAAAGTATTCTGAGCCAGGTACCTAATAAAACTTTGTTGAAAAAATTGATAAATATTAGAAGAAACAAAGAAATTCTACATTCAAATTAATCAAAAACTAAAAAATATCTTGGAGAATTCATCACTTGTGTGATGGGTGTTTTGGCAATACTCACAGGGTAAGTGAATTGAATTATATATCTTGAAAGTTGTTTCAGGCTTGTGGGACTTCCCTTGTAAGTTTCTGCTACTATTGGCCAATCTGCTGGACCTTCTGAGGGTGACACCTTATTTGCAATATGAATTCAATTCAGTTTCTGACAGTGGTGAATCTGATTCAGTGATTAATTTGGATCATGAGGTCTCAGAGTCCTCAGATTAATGAACTTCCAAAAGTTTAGGTAGAAAATTGAATTTTATCTTGAAGGTATGGTGCTTGTCATTTTTGAAGGGGGAAATTGACCGTGATATTGAAGTTGTTGTGCTTTTCACTTTTGATGGGGGTCTTCCTCTTCCCTTGCATTGACTTTCTATGATTTCAAATCTTGAGGGATCTCTTTTTTATTTATTTTTATTTTTTACTCCTTCAGCTCCTCCATGAATATTTTTTCATTCTAGTGGGTCATAATAATATTTTTAATCCTATTTACTCTTGCCAATTTGATAAAAAGGGACTTTTCCAGTCAAAAAATCTTGAAAATGCTGAAGAATTGTTGTTATTTCTGCTATTGGTATTTAAAAAATGTCTTCTCCTGTAGGGCTTGTCTATGAAACTCTTGATAATAGTAACAATATCAAGAGTACTATGACTGTCCTCAGTAGAAAAATATAATAAAATGAAATATTATAGCTACAAATTCAAATATAATTATGAAAAATAATTATATATATAAAAATAAATTTAATTATTATTATAACATAATAATAATAAAATAGAATAATTATAATAAATTATAATTATTCTAGTATTGTTACAGTCACTGACAATTATAACAATAAGAAGTGTAAAGATCTTAATGAGACAATTACACATGGAAAATATAAATATTCAACCACTTATGAATAATATAAATATTATTTATAAAAGAATTATAACACACACTGTGCAGAAATAATTCTTATAGAAAAATTCTATATAGAAACACTCATAATAGATAAAAAAGCTATAGAATTTAAGAGAAAATTCACTTACAATATTTATTTAATACAACAAGTCAAACAAAAACAGTTATTATATTAAGTAATGATTATAAGTTAAAAACACACCAAAAATCAATATTTTTGAAGATAAAACGACTTTTTATAATTAAAATATGATTAAAGAGTTTTTGAGAGGAATTTGTTGATTTTAAAAGATATTTCAAGACAATAATTTTATAAAATAAAATTTATTATTGGTTATTACAACAATAATCTAATTTCTATGATTTCAATTCTTTAATTTAAGATGTATAAAGAATAAAATACTTAAGAAATACTCTAATAATAATATTTTATATGTAATGAAACTTTACCTGTTTAAATGTCTAATATGATTGGATTGATAATTGATGATGAACAAAAACAGTGAGGAAAAGACTCTTTTTATGTCTACAGAGCAGCTCTCATGATTAATAATGGATATATAGGGCTTTCTCAAGTCAAAACTGAAAAACCATGCTTAAAAATAAGGTTCTTAACTTAAGGTAGCTTATTTTTAATTCGAATTTAAAGTTACCAGTGTTATTCTTAACTCCAAGTAGCTTTAATCCTCATTTAAGTTAATTATTTTAAGTTTTAATATAAAATAAGCTTATTTATATTAAAATTCATCACATGAACAACTTAAAAATAGAGTTTCAAGCAGAAATCTCTTAAACTTAATTTTTAATTAATTTTGAAGAAAGCTTAATTTTCTTTAAGTATAATTAAAAGAGGAATTTTCCAGGCTAATTACCCAGGAAATCTGCTTATAAAAGATACTTCAAATTTTATTTATATATAGATAATACTAAAGTGTAAGCTGTGTGAAATGTTCAAACAAATCCATCCAGAATTGGACTTTTAATGAATTTTTGAGGTTATTGCTATTTTTCCATGTAAAATAGCAATACACACTAAACCTTAACTTTAAATAAGGTTTTTATGCTTGTAACTTTGAAGTTTTAAGCTTATTTATCCTTTGAAAGGTCTCAAAACTTTAATTTCAAGCCTGCATATTGGGATTTACCCTTTGGCAGCTTGAAATTCCTGTTCAAATTTGGATAAAACCAGTTTAAACTTTAAGGTTGGATCAAAGTCTAATATTCAAGTTTAAGTAAGGTTGAAAATCCTCCAATACAGGTGGAAAACCTTTATTGAATCCTTGCAGATCCAAAAAGTTGGGTACCCCAGCTCTGTTTGGTCTTTTTCCTTTGTTGAACCTTTTTGCGTGGATTTTGCCCTTTTATTTATTTAAAGCCTTACTATGGCCTTAAACACTTTTAAATTGAGCTCATGCAGGATTTAAATTCTGTATGGCAAATCCTGAGCCAATTCAGTAAATATACACAACACCTCAATTTTAACTAAAATTTTGGTAAGTTTGCATAAACCTTATGCAACTTTAAATTTAAGCTTATTCAAGCTTAAATTTAACAATTTTATAAAAATTTCAAAAAAGTTACATTAGTACAGTGAGATTCTTAGATATTCCAATAACATAAGAAATAAGCGTTTTTGGGTATAACACCCTATGGGTGTACCCTAGGTCCTTTTTGGTGTAGAATCCAAAAATGACATAATATTTATAACTTTGTTTATCCCCAAAAAAGTTATACTTATTTTTTGTTATTTTTTATTTTAAATTCAAGTGAAAAGTCTGTTGAAGACTAAATCAGCTGTATATAAAATCATTTGTGGCCTTATGGGTATGTTATACATACCTCACAGGTTCACATCTCCAATATCTCATAATATTGTTTTGGCTTCATTCTTTATTTCTTTCTCAACACTTTGATCATCACCTTGATAGCCATTCTGAGAATAATATGACAAAGAAAATTAGTTAATGTGAAAAAAAGCTCAGCCATTGAAGATGAGAAAATACTCACAGGTAAATTCAAATACCACTGAGAATTCAGGTTTGATAACTGGAAACTTTGGAACTTGGGAAATTCCTTTTATTTCTTGTCCTTGCAAGGTGTGCCTTGATAATTGCTGTATTTGTTGGTGAATTTTTCATTTGGGGGAAATTTTGTTTTGTAATTCTCAAATGCCATCTGAAAGACATAATGAGACACATTTCCATTGAGTGCATAGATTTTTGGAGGGAACTTCTTGAAATGGGCAATAACTTCTTTGGAGATTATTTTGATTATTTAAATAAGTTGTTTCTTGAAAGCCATCACACAAGGAAAGCCATGAAGGAGTTTTATGGAAAGGTGGTGAGTGAAACAAAAGGAGGTATTGTGTCCTTCAGTAGCACTTTCAGAGGACCACACAAAGCTTTATTCTTTGAGGGTTTCAATAAGAGCATCAATAGGCCTTTTTTCTTTCAGTTTGTCTTTCTTGATTTTATTGACTTTTTTGTAAATACCTTTAAGGATTACATACCTGTAAGCCTCCCTCTGGACTCATAGTTGGTCCTGAATTCACCTTGGAATGAGCAGTGATTCAGAAATCTGAGTAATTTGGGATGTTTCTTACTCATTGAATTTTCTGAAAGAAGGATGTGCCACAATATTTCTGGTGGCACCATGGCTATGTTAAGGATTTTTGACATCAAGAGTCAAAGTGGTACTCTTGGAATATTTTCTTGCATAAATCCTAAATGAACAATCAGGATTTTTAAAATGGTCTTTTTTTGAGGAGTTCTATTGGTCATTTGGGGTCCCAGACCTATCACAACCTATTTCAATTTGGTTGTGGGTCATATTGGAGCTAAAGACTCATACAGGGTACCCCTGTGCCCTTGTGACATTTTGCACATGCTTCCAAAGAAGCTCAAGGGTCTGAAATTTACCTTTAGTGGGGAGTTGAAGCATTATTTTGTGAAAAGCTGTATAAGCTTGAGAAAAGGGGGAACTTGTGGTTTTAGAATGAATTAGGAAAGAACCATTTGAAATATAAAAAAGAGGGGATAAAAGGTGTGAAAGCTCAAACAAAGTGAGTAAAAGTGAAACAATTTGGTTTAAATGTGGGATTAATAGATGAGGGAAGGTAAAAAATTGGAATTTTAAAGGCTTTAGGGAAGGTTGTTTTGGAGTAAAATGCAGTCTTTGAGGAAAAAAGGAAAACAGTGTGGAAATCTTCAGACAGTCTGTTCTGTAATGCTGCTTTTCAAAGAAAATTTGTTTTGGGGGGGATAATCTTGATTATTTGGGTGTCTGGTCTTTTCTTTGGGGGGGATGTGAAAGAATTGTGAGAAAAATGGGTGAGTGGCTTTCTTGGTGGGCTTTTGGCATCGATTTTGTTTCATTTTAATTTAAAATGGGCCCAGGGCACCTCTCATATTTTTTTACCAAATTGCTTACATAGATTTAGCAAATCCCTAAGAATAATGAGAATGATAATACTTATTGATACAACTGATAAGTTCTAAAACAAATTAAAATAATTTTCATTTGAGAGTATATCAACCAGATAATAAAGCTAGTAATTCTATTTTATTGATAATTTTTGAAATCAAAAATTTGAAAAAAGAATGTTGTGTATGTTTTCTTTATTTTTGAAATATAAAAAAAACTCAAGTAAAATAATAGGAGAAACTAAGAATATATCTGATTCCAAATGCGAGGATCACATAAAATAGTTCTCTTTTGATAAATAGAATTTACAATTTAATAAATCTCAAGGATTCTTTTCTCAATTGAATAGCATTAGGAGTCAATAAGAATATTGGATGATATGAAAATATGGCTTCGTTGCATAGAGGGCTTCAAAAGAATAAATTATTTCTTTAACTACCAATATAGCTCCAGCCTTGAGGCTTCAGTATTGTTGATATTTCTATCTGTATTGAAAACAACTCTACATAATCTTTTTAATCTCCCAAGTTTTAAGTAGAATAATAATCAAGGAAAATAAATATAACTTAATAAAATAAAAAAAGGAGCTTAAAGGTTGTAAAATATTACAGTGGCTTGTAATGGCTTAGAATATCACCAAATTACAAAATTTGGTTCCAGATTAGTTCAGGTTATAAGCCCAAGCTCAGACTAAGCTGGGTGCAAGATACTTTAAGCATGAAAAACCTGCTGTCAGGTGTAGCCACTTTTCTCATGGTGAAAGGGCTATTATTTATAAGAGAAAAGTTCATTTGATGAAAAAAGGATGTTTTCCTATAATCACAAGACTATCATAAAATAAAGAAGATATATTATTGTAATAATAACAGCACTTTTCTCAGCTTTTTTTTATTAATCTTATAATAACCAGGCTATTCTTAAAAGCTATATTATTTCTCTTGTTTTATAACTAACAGATTCCTATAAAAGTGTTAAAATATTATTTAATTTTATGATAATTCTTTTAAAATGGAAATTTTTTTTTTCTACTAAAATTTTCATTCTTTATATCAGGAAAACGCTTTCAATTTTGAAATAAAATCATTTTCAGCTCCAGATTTTATTTAATATTGTTCATTTTGATGTGACTTGATGGATTTTCATTTATTCATGTGTATATTATAATTTTTATTCATGTTTCCTTGTTTATTCAAAAAACGTATAGTAAATTGGCAAGTAAATTTAATGGCTTATTAATATTGAAAAATTTCCTATGTTTATCTATAATGAAGCTTCAATTTTTTGGATTAATTTACCTTTTCAGGCTCATGAATTGAATATTAGTTATAACATTTTCCTATTATACTAATTTAACCTCAATTATCAATTATTTTCATGACTGTTATGATATTCATAAATAGTCATAATAATTCTTAATATTGTAAACATTATATTATTTAAAGATTACCCAGATTCTGACAGCGTGTTTAACCTTAGAATCCGTTTTGGGAATAATTAATGATGTATATTTATACTAAAATATTCTCTGTTCATATTGAAGGCTCTTAATAAGTGTATTAATTAATTATATATTAGATATATTTTTTTTGATAAATTTAAAAAGAGATTATTTTAGATAGATTAAGCTCCAAAATAATCCCTGCGAAAAACTTTTTCAAACATTGCAAAGTAGATTAATTTTTATTAAGAAAGAAAAGTATATCTTCCCTTTATCCAATGTTATGAATTCATCTTGATACCCATGATAGTAATGGATAAAATATTTCTTAATGGAAATATAAACTTGATTCTCAAGAGGAAAATATCTAATTATTATTCAATAATAGGATCCTTGTAGTATATTTTTTCCCTCACCAACATCAACCAAGTTTTCTGAAAAAAATTTATATCTCAATAATTATATTTAGCATATCATTTCCATTTCTTTGATATTATTTCTATATAGAGTTTAGTCCCTTATAATTGATAATATTGCACAGAATTGCTTTTTATTCATATTATTCTTCTGAATGGATTATATATTTTACCTTCGATATTTCTTAATATTTTATTTTTTATATAAGAAAAATTAACATTTTTTTTAATATGAATATCTGATCTATCTTAATTAAAACTAAAAAAAGATTTTGAACCGATACAGAGTTGGTTATTAATATTTTAGGATATTTTGAGTACACAATAATCACATAATAGCTCATGGTTAATCCCTCAAACTTTATATTATAGGCCAAATTAAATATCTTCATTGAAATCATTAGATATATTATTTAAGGAATCTTCTTTGACTTGTTTTGTTGAATCAAAATTTCCCTTGATATAATCATGTATTTCTATATGGTGGGAACTTCCAGTAAATAAAGATTAAAGAGTGAAATGATATGAATATGATTTTCCTGAAGCTCAAATATTCTTTTATGTTTTATTAATGAAGGTTCATTTGTTTATATTACATTTATTCCTACAATATTACAAAATGGAGGATGGAAGATTGTGTAAGGTTTTTCTATGAGGCAACAAGTCAAACTAGAATAGTGTACTATGACTTTCCAAAATAACCAATATAATATATAAAGCTTAATCATAACCAAAAGCTCATATTTTTAACTACTTGATTATTTAAATTATAAAATTTCCTTATAATATATAATTTCTTATATTTAATAGAAATATAATCATTGAATAATCTGTATAAAAAATGATTTTATCACCAAAATATGCTTCCAGAAATAGACAGGTAAGGGCAATATTTCGCTAAAAGAGTCAGTAATATCAAAAAACTCTTTCATATCACGATAAATATTCATTATATAAAAATCATTGGAAAATATCATTTCAAAAAATCATATAAAGAAGAAAATTCCATAGGAGATTAAGAGACATTAAGTATAAAAATAAATTACAAAGCTGATTAATTTTTTTTTAAAAAAAGTGCTGCACAGATATACAGCTATTAAGATAGAAGCTCAACACAATCAAGCTACATAGAATCAAATAACTAAAGCCTTTTGAGTAAGTTTAAAAGAGTACTTCTGGATTTGCAACAATATTTTAGAAATGCATATAATATGAAATATAAGTAATAAAGTAAGATTAAACATTAAATTTATAATATTTATGCATGATTTTTTAAGAATAAAAAACTTAAAATAGCAATAATACTTCTATCATACCTTTTGATAGTGTACTAGTATGAATTCATTCAGATTGAAGTAATGATAAACTGATCATTGGGAAGACAGAAAGATTAGGATTATTCTAGGTATACAAAAGCTAATAGTGGAATTAAAATGAGTAAAATAAAAACAAATACTCTATTGACCAATTTTCATGTTTAGATTCATGGTTAAATCACTTTTCGTCATGTAAAATTATCATGACTACTCAATTATGTGATTTTACATGGATACCAATCCATCTATGGCCAAGAAGTAATGAGTTTACCCCTGTGAATTCTTTTTGACTCAAAGATAAATTTTTTCATCTCATATTTATTAGTTTTATCACAAATTTCATCCCAATTTTTGATATCTGTGAGTTTTTGAGATTAAGTGTTTCATGGGGAATCATCAAAAATGGACTGTATGTAAAGATTTTAATGGAGATCATTAATCCATATTTTCTCTTGGCTTTAATTTTTATTCAAAATTTCACTTTTTTTTCTGAGAACTTAATGGAGATTATTTAGAAATTTCTTTTCAATTAATGTTTGAAATTTTAACTGATCTTTGTGTGGTACAGGAAAATAGAATGGTTCCAAATGGGTTTCATGCATTAATTCCATGCAAACCTTTCCAAAAAACACTTTAATTAGTCTTTTTTTGGATTATCATTGCAAATAATATATAATAGATATGGATAAAGGAGTAAAAGGTTCCTATCACCCCTTTGGTACTTACAAATAGCAGCTTATTTGTTATTTCCTCATGATTTAATGGGACTGAGCCTTAGTAAAAAAATTTCCAGATGTTTTTAATAAATTTATTAGGTCATTAGAAGCCATGGATCCAAATATGGCTCAGAGGACTCAGAAGGTGGATAATATGGCTCCATTTGATGCCTTTTGTCCCCCTTGAAAACTCTCATGATTTAATGGAACTGAGGCTTAGTAGAAAAGCTTCCAGATGTTTTTGATAAAGTTATTGGGTCATTATAAGCCATGGAATGAAGCCATGGATCTTAATATGGCTTGGAGGCCTCAGAAGGAGTATACTATGGCTCTATTTGATGCCTTTTGTCCCCTTGGAAATTCTCTATGCCAAGATAAGAGGATATCCTTTAATACTGACATCCACTATTTTTTAACAATAAATCATTTTGAGGTGCTGAAAATATTCATAAAGCCAATTTTAGTGCATATGGAATATAGTATTTATTAGAATCACATAATTTCGTTGTGAAAATGAAAAAAAGAGAAATCTACACAAATATTTTATGCTGTATTGATAATAAGTTGTTGGAGATATCTTTTCATATCACAGCCTCATGGAGTTGATTCAATCTTATACACCCTATTAAATTAAGTTGGTGAAAGCTTGTATAGACTCCACATCTTTCCTTAAATTAATGGACCTATCTACTCACCAAAATGTAATTCATATTTTTCCTTGTGAAGGATGATGGTTTTGAATATTTCAAAGTTTGTTTGAAGCTATTTGTGACCAATTTGTTTATTTAAAGCATATCTCAAGGCTCAAAGTTTCTTCTTCATTCAGTTCTGTTCATAATATAAATTCACTTTAGAATAGTCTTCCATTATAATGTGTATATGAATCAAGATATGAGCTTTTAGTAATACATATTTTATGTACTTTAAAAATTATGGTTTATAAAAAAAATTCATTCATTCATGTTAATCATGCCTTTTTAAATTTCTTAATTTAAATAAAGATATTTGACCCCAAAAGCTTATAGATTAATTAATACATGATTTAGCTACTGTTTAAATATAACATTTAGATATTTTATATTCCTCATAAGAAATTTATTATTAATATCAAGTATTATTTACTTACAGGCCATATTATGCTAGAAATTTGGGTTTTAATTAATTTTGAAATGCAATTTTACAGAAATTGTAAAAAAATATATTTAAATGGAAATCCAAGGTCTCCTTTGAATGAAGATATTTCTAAAATATTTTTAATAATTTAAAAAATGATCCCAGCCTTCAAACTTTTGAATTGGCTATAAGGCTCAATCATGAAAATTTTATTTTTTATTGACATGTAAAAAATTTCAAATATTTATATTAAAACATGAATTTTGTATTTTATTTATATAGCTATCTTCCTTTTTGGAAAGTTTTATTTGAAAAAAAATATTTAGTAAGTTTCCATTCATCCCTAATTCCTCTATTAATCTCCTCAGTTTCAATATGAATATTGGAAGAAATCTTTTTCAAGACAACATTAACCACATTCGATACAATTGATTATAATAGTTATAATAATGAAGTATATTTATATATAATAATTGATATATTGGAGTAAGTATTATTTCTATCAATAGAACTCTATTGCATTAAATATTATATTATATGATAGAGCTTTTATATAATGAAGATATTATCAATACTGTCATAAAAATGGATAATATAATGAAATCAGGTTATCCTCAATTGTATGAAAATGAGAGATATTATGATATTTAGAGGAATAACCGAATTTTAAACCTGAGATCAATTTTCTCGGCTCCTTTTGAACTCTTATTAATACAAAGTACAAAAGAATGATATATATTATATGATTTCAACTGTTATAATATAAAATGGTGAATTTTTATGTGAAAATGATGATTTGTGGGGAAAATATCATTCTTGAGTAATTTTAATGAGACAAAAATAGAAATTATATTTTTTTCAAGATTTAAAAGTATGAAAGTAAAGAATACAAAAATATATTATAAGATTAAGCTTAGAACAAAGACTTAAGTAGGTTAGTTGATTATATTTTTTGAGGTAGAAGAGAAATATGATGAAGAAGGGGTCTTTTCATACTAAAGAGCTCCTTCCTAGTGACAATAATGATATCACTAGATGTGAAAATATTTCTTAACAAAAGATAAATAGATTATCAAAGTCTTAAAAATGGCAATATGATTGTAAGATCACTCTTTCATATTATTTTGATATTTATGTAGAGTTACCAATATAGCTCTAATTCAATAATATAACACTATTCTAATATCTATTATTAGTTCTTTTTAATTTTTTAATACCAAATAAGCTATAAATATATAATTAATAAATATTTTTATGACAAAGAGTCTTTATACTCATCATAAATAGTAACCCAATAAGGCTCTTTATGCCTTCTCTCAAAGAGACTACAGCTAACGTATCTTTTAGCTAAAAATTAATCTAATAGTGTTTTATAGTATATCAGAAGTTTTTGGCATATTCACAACAGAATATTATTAAATAATAATAGTTCTATTTTCAATTATTTTTCTCGTTATTGCTAAATTCTGTCAAAATTGGCTATTTTAAACTTCAAAAAATGATCAAAAATAGTTCTACCAGGATTCTCTTGGATAACCGGTACACAATTTCTCATAATTTAACTAGTAGTGTCCATTTTTAACGTCTATTTTTGGTTTTGAGGACTTCCGAAATAAAATTGTCAACTGGATCATTCAAAATTATAGTTTTTTTCAGTTAAAGGGTCATAGATTTCAATATTGTTTAAAAACATGTGATATATTCTATGGCCTTAGAAGGATTCAATTTAAGAATAATTAAGACTCTACTATCAAAATTAGAATAGCTATCCTTGAAAAATCATTATATAAAAAATTGAATATTGCATCTTCTCAGTTATCTCAGTAAGTATTGGTGTTAAAGAAATGTCACAAAGAGAAATATATGTTTAACTGAACTTTTAATCCCCTGGTACAGCTTCACTTGAATATTTACTTAGTAGAGCTAAACTTATTCAAGAATATATGCTATTTTCAGACATTTTGATTGTTTTATCTCAAGTCCGACCCTTGAATTGAATTACGGCATATTTATTCATCAAAATTATGAATGATATCAATAATTATTAATATAATAATAATTGGCATTAAATACTTTTTTAATTAAAAATTGAAGTTTAATGGATTCTTATGGTCTTAGTTTCTTATTGTGACCTGATCTTGATATGTACCTATCTCTCAGATCTGAACGATTTGATTTTTACTCCCAAGGGATCTAATTTGTAAGCTAACGTAACCTATCTCAACTTCTCCAAATTGAAATTTTTTATTTTTCAAAACATTTATTTTTTTTATTTAATTTGTATCAAAACACAAAGGTCTTGAGTAAAATAATTCATTATGTATAAGTAAAATAGGAATAAGTATTATTCGTTTACTAGAATAGATTAAAACCATTAAGAGGGTAAAAGTTTGAACAATGAAATATTAAAAATATGAATTATAGCTTAAACTTGAATATTTCATGTAAATAAAAATTCATATTTCCAAAATTTTAAATAGATAAAGCTAAAAAAATATTATATTCAAAGAATTCAGTATCTTCTACAATAAGATTCATGAGTAATTACTTAACTTATTTAATTTTTTTGTTTGATTGAAGTAAAATACTCATGATCTATATTTTGACTAACAAGCTATTATTTTCACTACATATAAGCCTTATTTTCAGTAACTTATATTACTAAATATTCATCAATATTGTGTCTAATATGAATTTATCTGTTAAAAATACTTTGTTCAATTTTAACTTATTAATATTCCTTTATCATTGATTATTATTCAGCTCTGATGGCATTGAGTATTAGTTATATATATCTTTCGCCTTATTTATAAATGCATTTCTATATCAACCTCCTCATTCCCAATGAAAAGAAAATTTTTTGATGAAATATTGTATTTTCTACTATCCTGCCTATTTAGCACCATATATGCTATAATAAAACACATCCATGTGAGGTTTTACCCAAGAACATTCATTTTAGGGTCCTCTATCCGTTCTGAATACTCTAAGTGATTTGTCTGATTCAGGTATGTTTTTTCAATTATCCACTAATCCTTCTTTATTAGATCAAGGTATCCCGCTAGATACTATATTTATTTCTTATTTCTTATGCTTGTTTGTTTATTACCCTTAGGCCCTTCTCTATAGCTTTACATCATAGGAAATCTTAAGTTTTTCTACCTATGATGGGAAGAAAATTTTTGTGATGGGCTGTACAAGGTTCAATAAAGCTAATTACAGATTTGGGGTTTTATTTATTATTTCTACAATCAGCTACAATTGTACTGAATTTGGTCTCTGAAGTAATTTTTTCATGAAGGCTGAAGAAAAGGAAGCTTTTAATTTGTTTTTTCCTTTAATATTATTGAATTTTGATATGGAAACTAGAACTAGTAATCTAAATTTCACTTCTGGTACACTATGAATGTTATCCACAACTCTTTGGAATATTTGAAAGATTCTTTCTGGTTGCAAGACTATATGAGATTTTAATTGGAATACCGGATCTATGAGTTTGACATGATACAAAGATTTTAGAGTTTACAAAAAATCTTCCTTAATGAAGCTTAGTGAGGTCTAACTATATTTAGATTCTTCATTTGATGTTTTTCTATGAAAGTATTCACAATAATACTTATTATTAAGATTAATATGAATTTCTTCAACGGAAAAGGGAATAAATTCAGATATTGTAACCACAAATAGAAATATATCTATTATCAATATTAAAAAATTTTATATTAATAATAGATTATATATATATTATTAATATTATCAGAGGTTTCAATAATGTAATTGCTATATTTATAACTATAAGTCACTGAAATCTATAATAATAATAATAATAATAGTAATATAAAACCTCTACCAGAGAAAGTTAAAATCTGTCTTCAATTTATGAAAGCCCAGCTATCAATAATATAAATACTATTTAGAAATATTTTTATATAAAAAACTGTTTGTTAGTTAAGCACAATATAAATTCTATGAAAAACCAATCATAAGCTAAATAAATAGTATTTTTATTAAAGGTCACTTGTAAGTTCTTATTCAATAAAACCAGGACAAAATGGGTAAGAAACGAGTATTAAATGAGTAAAATAAGTACAAATCCCGAAATTCAGGATTAAGGGAGTTTTAGAGGATTTGTGTATTTTACAAAATATTTCCAACAAGATTTTAAAAGAGAAAGTATCAAATATTATACAAATGTAATTAAATCTTGAAATTTCAATTATTTATTCATAGAAATTATGAGGAGAAAAATACTGAAGAGTGCCTTATTATCTTATAATCCTTTATTTCATAATATATATATATATGATTAAGAAGAGTTATTGTACTTATTTATTGGGGAAAAGTAGTAATGAAATTTCTATTTTTGTTACTAAGAACACCTCTGTGATAATAGGTTCTCTGAGATGGAATGTACTCATGAAAAATGAAAAAACCATAATTAATAATTGAGCTTAAGCTTAAAAGCTCTGAATTATTTTATTACAATTTAAGTTACAAAGGTTATTCTCAGCTGCAAGTAGCCTCAATATTTATTGGTGTATGCTAATTTTATTTTTAATATAAATTTGATATCTTTATCTCAATTTTTGACTTATTAATATCTAAAAAATTGAATTTTGAGTCAAAATCATTTGATTTGGATTTTAAATTAATTTTCGAAGTAATCTTAATTTTTTTCAAAAATAATTACATAAGCTATTTCCCAGTGTAAATACCATAGAATCTGATTATTAAATGGGCTTTAATTTTGGTTTCTTCACACATAATATTGATCATTAGCTCTGTAGAAATCTCAATTAAATTTATTGAGAAACATATTTGCTATGAATTTTTGAAATCATTGCTTTTTTGACATAAAAATAGAAATATTCAATAAAACGTGACATTTGATAAGGTAGATTCGAAATTTTATTTTGAAATTATTTCCACTTTTTTAATATTTTAAAGGTATGAAAACATTTATTACAAGCATGTAAATTTGGTTTTACCCTTTGGAAACTTGTAAATCATGTTCAAATGGAGGATAAACCAGTTCGAAATTTAATATTAAATCTGATCCTAATCCTAAATATTGAATCGGGTTTAAATTACTTTAATATAAGAGGAATCCCTGAATTGAGCCCTTTCAGCTCCCAAGTTTTAGGTACCCTGGCACTATTTGCCATTTTTTTATTTTCTCCCCCTCTTGCATGAATTTTTCCAATTTATTTATCTGAGATTATACTATGGATTTAAGTAAGATTGAATTGAGTCCACAGAATATTAAGATTATGTAAGAAAAATCCTCAGTTAATTGAGTAAGTATACACAAAACCTTAGTTTCAACATTTTTTTTTCAGTTTATATATACATGATGTAAGTTGAAATTATCGTTAAAATTGAAAATTTTATAGAATTCTTGAAATTTATGAAATTCAATAAATCTTATGAAGAATCATTGAGTAGTCAAGTAAAAAAAATAACTATTATTAATATATAACACACTATGGGGAACCTCTAGGTTATTTTTGGTGTAGAATTCAAATATAAAATAATAATCATGACTTTTTTATCCAAAATAAACTCTTAATAAGATTTCAATATTTTCTGTTTTTAATTAAGTCAAAAATTAATTTGAAGACTAAATGAAATTCAGAAAAAATTATTTGTGGCCTTATGGGTATTTAATACATACTCTACAGGCTCAAACTGGGGTTAAGTAATTATCAGTTTACCTACTAAGTTAAGTAATAGATTATTTGAAAGTATCTTTATAAGGATTCAAATATAAGTTGAGTATGGTTTACAGACAGATCTACTATTTAAGAATTAATTATTGATTATGAGGAGACTCTTTGATGAAAAAAAAGGCTGCTTTTATCCCTTCTCAGGACTGGGGAAATTACTCTATGCTCTAAATGTCTACTCCAGTGAGTATTTCAGCTCCACATAGACCATCTGTGGTCATGAATCCTATAAGATACTTTTTTATCATTTTTTTTGGTTCAGAAACCACAAACACATCAATTATATCCAATAAAGAGTGAAACGATCCGTCTGAAACAATTTAAGAAGTATTGAGAAGAGTCAGACATGTCAGAATTAATGTATAACATTTATTTGAGGCCATTATTGAGAATATTAGATTAAAGTTAGCTCATCTGAGCTTACGATTTTGTCACAATAAGCTTAAACTCTTGTACAAATATTTTCTTTTTCAATTGTGGCTTAGAAATATCCCAATTCAGATATCTAATCCAGTTCTCTACATACAGAGATAATAATAATACAGAATTTAATTTATTGATAATGTTTTACATCATGTAATATTAATGATTTTATTTCTGTTCTTATACAAAATCTATTGGGGCTGAAGCTTTTCTCATTTTGAGTAAATTTTAATCATAGGCTAAAAAGCTTCGAGCCCACATATATCTGTCATTTCTTTATATATCTAAGTATAAGTTTAGGATATTAAACTATTTATGAGCTCTTCAAATCTGTACAGCTCATTTTATTCCTTTTATAAATTATGGCAAAGCTACAGGAGCTTTTACTCATTTAAGCCTTTATTTTGAAGATAAAGGCTTTCAAGAAGGATATTCTAATAAGTGATTGAGATAAGTAATTAATTACACTTCAAAACATTTTTTAACCTTTGGTGGGATCTGAAAAAGCAATCTTTCTCATTTTGGGGGGTTTCTTCAATGTAAAGACAAAGAACTGCTAGCTTATTAAGGAGGGGTTCTTCCAGGAAATGGATAGAACAATTATAAGCATCTATCTGAGAGATTAAAGATTTATTGAAATCTAATAGGGATTTAATTAGGAATTTAAAAGCCACATGAGAGGAGAAATTGTGGGTTTTAGCTTGGTGGGCTCCTATTCAAAAACCAAAAGTGACATAGCTTTGTTTATTATTATTCAATTTTTAAATTAATTGTGCGTTCTTTAATGGAGACTTCAATTTATAATCCTTTTCCTGTATTATATGTATCTTCTCCATATTATCCCCCGGGTCTGGTGCAATTTTCTATAGCATATTGAGGTATTTAAATCTCTATTTCTATATTAACAAGCTGAAACTTGCATATATGAATGTTAATTTTTCTTGTGCTTTGAATATCGGGTTTGGAACAGCCTTCTACTCCATGTACTACCACAAGATCTTTCTTTAAAGTGTAATAAGGTAATATTCTATTACAATATTTCTCCAACATTGAAGGAATTTTTCCTGATAATTCATTCATTAATGTTTCATATATCAATCATATTTTTGGATGTTATTTGAACCAATCATGTGTAAGTGCATCATAATCAAGGATTTGAAATCCATAAGAGAAGATTATTGGTGCAAATTTTTTCCAGATCTGGAATTTGCATCTGAAAAATCGATAAGAGAAAGATATTGATATTCTATCCTATAGCTTCGGTATCACCCTTTCAGTTAAGAAAAACTTTTGAGGATTATAAGGGGTTTAAAATGTTTTTTTTTTCAAATAGCTCATGTATGGAACTCTGAGGTTCAGATTTGATCTTAGTATATCTGTCACCAATTGTTTTAGAAACGTTTATGTATTGGTATTAATTTTTTTTAAAGCCTGATGTTTGTTTCAAAAGCTATTCCATTTCTATGGAATAATAGAAACATAGGTATTTTTCTAATTCTATCTATCAGTAAAGAATATAAATTATATCCTGTGTCACACTCTGGTGGTAATGGTGTTACCCACTCTATATTGAGTATTCTCTATGGTTTTTATACTTGAATCCAGTTTATTTTCACTAATGGAATACCTGTGGTACTTCTTCCTTTAGAAATTTGTCACAGGACTCAAAGTAATCTAATAAATTTTTCTTTCAATTCTCTCCCAAAACAGGCTTTAACCCTTTCTTCTTCCCTTTATTCAGAATTATTTCTCAAAATATGAAACTGTAGTGATCTTCATTTACTATAGGGATTATTGAGTCTCTGTCACTTAATTCCCTTAAACAAGTCTTGTTGGTTCTGGGGTATGCAATCAAATTGAAAGGATGTAATATTCTTTCTTTATAATTCTGTTTCCGATTTTCATCAACAATTATTACCAGAAAATTATCTCTACATTATTTCTGTGAGGATTGGCATGAGATATGGAAACTTCTGCCAATTTATAGCTTTCTATAATTTTGTAAAGGGATTATTAACCTATGTCTGTTTCAAATATCCTTTCAGTTTATATTAGAGATTTAGCTTCATTGTGAACTCCTGCAGGATTTTGTGGTGTGCTTGGTAGATAATATCTACTTAGACCACCTTCAACTTTACCGGAATAGCTAGCTTCACACACCATTTTAATATTATCTATATGTTCCTAAATTTAAGCTTTCTATATTGGAATATGTCTGTTTGAAGCTTCAATATTTAAAAACTATACAAAATCATCGCAGTTTCCTATCGCATTATATAAACCTCCATCAGGTCAAAAGTGTAATCTTCCTAGTTCCCAAACCAGGAATAGAAATCACATTTGGCTTTCAAAATATCTCATCGCTTTTGCTTCGATATTTATCTTAAGTAAAACAGCTTTTAATTTAAATATGTTCTTCATTCACTTATTTATGTTGACGTAGTGAAGAACCAAATAATTTACTGAACTCATTACTTCAAAATTTGAGGGCTAATTACCAATACCTAATTGGAGAAAATAGGGAATCTTTTGGGGATTCTCTGTGCTCATTGTATGCCTCATCTACCTCTACTGTCATTTCAAAAAGATTTTTCTGATCACATAATTTATATTAGAATTTTTCTATTTTTGCAAAGTCTTTGATGTATTTACTGAATTATATTTCATCTTCTAAGAAATATTTAATCTATTTTTCATTTGTGGGGTCTTCTTCTGTCAGAACCTTTTATAAATCTCCAAGTAAAATTGGTATTAATAAAATTAATATTACTCCTCTTATGAAAGTATACTGAAGCTCATTATAGCAAAAGGCTGAATAATTAACTACTCACTTATTTGTTTCACTTTTCATATAATATTATCTGTTATCAATGTAAAAATGGGAATTATCGTTACACTAGAATTAACCCAAAAATTGGATAATAATATGACTTATTTTCAAAAAAAATATCAAGTTATTTTGAATTATATCCCTCTTTTAAAAGGTTGATTATAATTAATTCTTGAAGAAAAAATACAAGAGCTTATTTCGAGAAATTCATAT
This sequence comes from Austropuccinia psidii, assembly GCA_023105745.1. Lineage (NCBI taxonomy): Eukaryota > Fungi > Basidiomycota > Pucciniomycetes > Pucciniales > Sphaerophragmiaceae > Austropuccinia > Austropuccinia psidii. Next base: position 41,239,483 of record JALGQZ010000008.1, read on the forward strand.
TAATACATTAAAAGCCTTGGTATAAAATTTGAAGATTTTTTGATAAATTATTTATGCCTTCAAAAATTCAAGAGTTTATAGTTTTTCAAAAATCCAAAGTTTTCTCAGCTACAACACTATTATGAATAAGAATATTCTTCAATTTAAAATCTTGTGTATAAATCAAAAGGCTCAAGAGCTACAGGAAGGAATAAATGGTTGATCTTATTGGTACTATTCAGATCTAAATACTTTATTTCTCCATTTATTATGAAGTTATTTTCAGAAAAAACAGCTACAAAATGCTCCATGAAAGCATTACAAATGGCTCACAGAGGTTTGAAAGGGAGTAAACTGAGAAACGAAGTGATGGGAAACTGATTAACCAGCTTATATTTCCAATTCAATCAGATTTTATGACAGAAACTTACTTTAATTTTCTAGATTTCTTGGTTTGTTCAAGGTGTGGACATAAAGCTTTGATCCAAAACCAAGTATTTTTATTTTTCTTATAATTTGTAAAAGGTAATGAAGTATACAATTACAGTTCAGATGAATGATTTATTTTATTTTTTAGTAATTATTCATATGAAAGAAGATACCAATAGTATTAACTCACCTTTAAGTGAAAATAAAAATAAAAAATGATATATTTACTAAGGAAAATTGACTACAGGTTTTCTCTGACAGTGTCACCCCACTGCAACATCCAACAAATAATTTTGATTGATAGTACCCAAATGAAAGACATTTTTCAATTTTCTTGGTGAATATTTTTTTATGTATTTTTTTTACTATGCTTAATGATAAGAAATTTGGTGATTATTATAATCAGAGTCACAATGAGGATGAAAATTAATGAAGGCAATAATTTTAGGAACTATAGGGGACATAGAAAATTCAAGTTGTGGAAGAAAACACCTTTTGAAGTATTAATTTTGGGAACTTTCATGTATTTTTGCTGTTATGAACTACCCAAGGAGGAGATAATCATCATTAAGCTCCTCTAAATTATTGAATGGTAAATTTTGAAGATTGAAATAATTTATTTTTGATTGTAAAAGGCCATATTACATCAACTTTTCTGTTAATGTGACCTCCAAATTTCTGATTGGAGCTTCAGCAATGAAGTGTGGGACTGGATGATGGAAGAGATATGGTATGTATTATTTAGTTTAGTTTTGTTTTGAGCTATTAGCCTTACATAGTTGTTCTATTTTAAGGAAACACTGCAAGGCCAGTAGGTTTGAAAAATATTTTTGGAAAGAGAAAAGCAGTGGGATATGTGAGTGGAGCCACCATTTTTGGGGTCTCAGAAAAGACCAGCTGGCCGGGTTGGTAAGGAAGACATCTATCTTTTCAGTCTGGAAAATGAAGGACACACTCAAAATTGGGTTTTGGGAGAATTAAAATTCTGTAAGGTTTGAGTAGTTTTAGGAAGATTTAACAAAATGTAGTAATTTTCAGGAATAATACAGGTAATAAAGGTAATCAGCCCAACATGTATCTTCAGAGAAATGTGTAAAATAACCCTCAAGTCAGCCCTTAAAGGCCAGAACACTATAGTTCAGTAAAATAACCTGACTTATGATTGATAAATTGAGTAATACATGAAGATAAGGGCCCCAGGGCCAAAATTAAGTTTGGATTGTATATAGGAGACACATTTTACAAGAATCTCAGGAAAAAAATTTAGATAAAAATTAATTGATCTGATTAGTCAAAAACATGTCATGTCAATATTTAAAGTGAATTGAAGAAATCTGATTTGTCATAAATCTAGACTCATGTAACTTCACAACAAATTTCCCCTGAAAATCCAAAATTGAAGTTTGCACTGCTTTTTACATCCACCAGATGCTAGAGATTTCTAAGTCCCCTGTTTTTTTCACACCCATGGAGGGCCCCACAGACATGAATAGAGGCCCTTTCCCCACCTATAAATCATAATTTGAATTTATTTTTTCTGACCCCTCATCTAGGAGGTTATACTAGACTACCAATTGATCTAGAAATTGAAAATTGAATCTTTTCTTTTGATCCCTCCTCTATCAAGGCTATATTAGAAAACTTATTTTGATAAATTAAACCCAGTAGCTCAATTTTTTTTGTTGAAAGAGATCAAGACAATCAATATCATGAAAATACTTTAATTCATACCTCACTAGAAGGTACACTAGTAATTAATTCAATTAATTCAGATATTAGAGCTTGAAGCTCATGAGAAAAATGTCTCTGGAGTTTGGTGTTTAAGCCTTAAGTGTAAACTTTAGAAATTTTGAAAAGAAAAAGATCACCCAAAAGGAATTTTGTAGGATTTAAAATAGAACCTAATTATTTACAATTTTTTTTGAGCTGTTTTTGTTCTAAACTTCCTTCAAGAGAGCAATTTTGCCTTTTTGAAAATAAAACCTGCACAACTGGAGTAATTTTATTACTTTTAAAAAAAGGTACATCTGTATTTATTAGCTAATACGTAATAAATTATCATCAAGGTAAATAAATAACAAAAAGATTGAAGAATTTAGTATTTAGTTGAAATTAGTATTCAATATATAGCATCTAGCTAGTAGTATTATAAATAACCCTCAAAAAATTTCACCATTTATTATTACAACACAATGACAAAATTAACATTGAATTACCCACATTATACTTTATTAGTAACAATTATTGGAGTATCATCCTTTCCATAAAACCAAAAGGAAATTGAATATATCTCTATCCATTCAAGTCTGTTATTATAACAAATCGAATATTATTGTTGTTTTATGTGTTATATTTACTGAAAATGTATCAAGAGAAGAAGAAATTTTGTAGCTTGTGTATTATAAAGAATGTTGCTGTGAGCCTTGAGGTATATTATACATACCGAAATAGGCCAAAATTATCTTTGAAAGAAATTCTGAACTATGAATAACCCATAAGTCATGCATATATTCAAAATTCATCATTTTTGATTTCAGAAAAGATGAATAACTTTTTTGTGAGTAAGTAAATCCATGGATTCAAGGCCAGATTTGGATTTTACACAATAATTTGCCTAGGGTAGCCCCATAGAGTGAATAAGATTTAATTAACTCCATGAGGTGGTGATATGGAAAATACTTCAATTCCACATAAAAGAATTGTGAAATTTTTTGTTTTTCTCAATTTCATGCCAAAATAATGGGAATGTGAGAAATCCCATGTTACATATAAACCAATAATAGTGTTATGCATGTTTTTGGCACTTAATATTATGGTATTCTCACATAAAGCTTTGATACACCCATAGTAGATATCAGTCTTGAAGCCTGAATTTCTATTTTTGATGTGAAAATAGCTAAGGGGGACAAAAGACAGCAAAGAGAGCCAGGGTACCCAACTTCTGAGCCCTCTGAGGCATGGATAGCTCTAAAGCTTGGATCTGTGGCTGATGATGGACCAATTTGTATTCAAAATCTTTTGGGAACCTAGTTACTAGGTTGAAATCTCATTAAATCATAAGAAAATTGTAAATAAACTACTATTTTGATGTGACAGAGAGGTAAAGAGCAACTTATACTCCTGTAAAAATGTCAATTCTTGATCATTTTCCATGGATAAGCTTTAAAAGAGTAATCAAAAACCTTCTTGGAATAGTATCCATTGATTTACATCATAGCAACCTGCCATACTGTGATATTTGCCATTGTACATAGAAATGAGGTAAAAAGCTCAAAAATTCATTAAAAAAACAATTATTAATGAATATTTCTCAAGATTTCAAACCAAATGGAGAATGTTATGAATAATAAAGAAACCAGAAATAATTATGTTTTTATAAGTAAAATTGAAAGCTTTCCTTACAGTCCATTTTTGATGATTCCATGTGAAATACTTAATCTTCAAAAATTCACAGAAAATACAACCTGCAATTAAATTTCCAATAAAGTTGTGAGCTTTGGGAAATTGATGTTTCTTTTGAAATGAGAGAATATTTAAAGTTGTTACTACTTTTAATCTTAACCATAAATAAGTTGGTAGTCACGTAAAAGCATTAATTAAGTAATTATGATAATCTTATGTGACAACAAATGATGCAATCTATAATCCAAAAGGTATTATTGTTTTTTTACTCACTGATTTTTCATTTTGCTCTATGGTAAGCCTCTGTGAGCTGTCTTTGACTTGAAAGAAGATTCCTATTGCTGTTTTTTCCAAATCATCTTATTATCCAATTATATCTTTGTTACCAACAAGTAAGTATTAGTTAAACTTTTCTTCAGTGTTTTAATTCTTTCAGAATCAATCAAGAAAAACTTGAAATAATAGAAATCAAGTATATATTTTTGTAAAACTGTTATTAATCAATTTTGATACCATGAATCTATAATTTATCTGCCCAATATTTGTACCATATTCTTTCCAAGGTTCATTGAATATTAGTGAGTCATTTATTATTAATTCTTAAATTTTTTCTCTAGTATTTTTTTTTCTTCAAAAATTATATTTATAATCATTCTTGTAAAAGATAATTATATATTAAAGTAATTTCATTATTTTAAATAAAGAATTTTTATTATTTGAATACTTCTTTTAATTGATTCTTGTAGACAATTACTACTTACTTTCATATTCACAAGTAGTGTATAAAAAGTAAAATAAATAAATAAATGATTAATTAACTATTTAAATTGTGGCTATAATAATTTGATTATTATATTTCATAAGAACATTGATAGTAATGTTGGTCATAGTATTGTTGATTAATAGTAATATTATCAACAGCTTCATAGACACATCTTACAGCTGTCTTTTATTTATGGATATTTCTTGAAAAATACTCTGAAGAAGCCACTCAGCCTGCTGATAGGTTGGAATAACCATTTATTTAAGTAGAGAAAAGTCTGATTAGAAATTTTTTGGTACAATATTTTCTGATAAAGCCATTATCAACAATAAAATTGACTGGTGAGCTCAGTAAATATAACTTAAAATACTAGGAAGGGAAGTCTAGATAATTTTAGTACAAAAGCAGAGAAAGGGTTACAAGTCCCAAAAAGCAGTTGAAAAATGTTTAATTTTAATCCCCCTTCCAGTTACTGCCTCATATTATCCCACATACAGAGGTGTTCCCACAGTAAGACTTCTTAGGTTTTGAAAGAGAGACACACTAGCATTATTGAATTTAAATTTATTAGCCAAAATAATAAAATTATAGCTATTTATTATTTTAGAAACAATAAAAATTTCTCCAAAAATACTCTACAGGGGACTTTTAAAGCTAAGAATTATTTACCAAAGAATAATTCTGTTGAATTAATTTAGATTATTCTTTCAAAAATTTGATATGGGAACAGAGTTCTTAAAGGTATCTTCAAAAAGAAAAATTTACAAATATTACTGGATTGAAAAGCTTTATAGTGATGAAAGATGCTTTACTACACTTTTGAGGTGTTTCAAGAGTTGAAATAGTTTTAATAGCTACAATGTATTATTATTTATTTCCTTCATGTTACTCAAATATTCTTCAGCATTTCAAAAGTGGGGTGGAATATCCTTTTAATGGTTTTAAGTGTAATAAACCTTAATGAAAAATTCAATGGATTCAAAAATACAAAGGAAGGGTGGGGAAAACAGAAGATGTTTTCATAGTCTCAGATATTCTTCCTCAAAGATTAATTGCCTTCCTCATCTTTTATGAAAAATATATTGCAAAATAAAAGCCAATTATGGAATTCTTGAACCCTGGTTCAGACAAATGAGGTAATTTTACCTCTCTTAAGCCTATAAACCATCCATTACTTTGGTAATAGCTGGTTTTGAGTCTTAAAAAAATTTCAGAATATTATTTTAGACCAATTGAGAAAACAAAATTAGCTTTTGTAAGGTATTTTCAATTTAAGGTTGGTCTTTCCCACTTGGTAAAAGCTAAAACTCATGTGGCTGGTATTAAAAACACATAATGAATTGGGTTAAAGACCCAAATTGTCATAACCAGGATAAAATTAGTGAAAATTTGGATTCATCATATAATTGAAGAATTATGGGGGAGTATTAAACCCTTTTAGACAGTATTTCTGTTCCCCTGAAAAAATTTATGAGTCCAATTTTCATTTATTTCTTTTATCCAACACTTTTCATACTTAATGTTTTAATATATGATTAAATTGAAATCTTACAGTGCAAACCTCCAAATTCCAATTCCTCATTTTTGAATAAAAGATCACATATGCTATACATGCATATATTCTGACCAATTTCATGAAATAAATTCCTTCTTCATAGCTCCTAAAGTACACACCAAAATTCACTCCTAGCACAAAAATTGACTGTTACCACAAACTTTTATTTTAATCAAATTATATTGTAAGATTTTTCAGGATTGCATACTTTGAATACTCAAATATAACTCCAAGCCCATTGAAAGTGAAGCTTCACAATTTTTTCACAAAATGTGGCCCAAGGTAAAATATCATGGGGAACCCAATGGTGCAATATAACTCATATTTTCTCAATGAAGCAAAGTTTTACAATAGGTTTTCTAAAGGAATATCTTTATTTTTATTTTTTCCAAATTTTCCAAATTCTTTCTATTAATTAGGTTTTATTTATTTATCAAGTTTTAACTCTTCCTTGAATAAATAATAAGTCTTATTAATTTCCAATTTTGCTCTTTTGGATGCATGATGCATGGTTACCAGCTCAGTTATGATTAGGAAATGGTTAATTTACTTCTTGGAATGTTCCTCTATCTTGAAAAAGAATATTATCTCATTGTATTTATCCATTATTTTTGGTAACTTAATCCCAGGTTTTACTCTCTGTGAATTTTGAAGATCTTGTAATTTATGTGTAATGATAATGTCACAGGGGCTCTTTGAAGTGAAGAGGGCCTGGCACTCAGTAAACCCGGACTCACTTATGGAGGGCTCAAGGATATGGAAGGATTGAATACACTTAAGAGTGTAAGGAATGAATTACTATAATAAAAGATATGAGAAAAGCAGAAACAAAGAAATAAGAGTAAGAAATAGAAGAGCCAACCACAAACAAGTCCAAGTCCACTGTTTCAACCTGTCAGAATGGAAAGAGAAGGGTTAATAAGTATATGGCCACCGAGCTCATACTGTACAGGCAAAGAGAGAAATGCAAAGACTAACTTAAAATTAAATAATTATAATACCCAAAATAAGGATAAGAATAATCATAAAATAATAAATAAACTAAATTAATTAACTGGGGAAAAGTCCCCAGGGGGGAGAAAGAGGGGCTGGTATATGTGAGAAACACCAGCCCTGGTCCAGAGGAAGAATTTTCATGAGAGGATTGAATTATTGAATTGAGTCTGGCCAATACAGGTCCTGTACAGCTGTACAGAACCTGTACAAGAGGTGTGGTGTATTTGAGTGATCATACAGCTTCATGCTGGTGTATTGAAACTGTATTGGGTGAATCCAACCTGTACAGGTATTGACAGGCTGTATTGATGTACCAAACTGTATGCATGTTTCAGAATGAAGATTGCTGAAACTGAATATTGATGCAACAGTGGATCTTCTGATGTTGAGGTGTTTGAGTGGGTATATGAATGAATACCCTTACCCCTGATGGATGGTTGTTACAGTATCCCCCTCTTGAAACTGGTGGGCTCCTGAACACCATAATACCCTGCCACTGTTGAGTGGCATCTCAATATCCCCACATTTTTTCTCAAAAAATTTCTTTTTAATTTTCTTTTCCTCTTGACCATTATCCTGAAAATCCTTCTTCAATTCTTCTCTGTCAAATTAAATTGATTCCCCCCTTCTTTCAAGTTTTGAGTAAGTATTCCACTTTGAAATATGCTTTTCTTTTCTTCTGATTCAATCAACCTTGCCCTTGGGATATATCCCAAAATAATGGCCACTGAGCTCTTGTGCTCAAAAAATGATGCCCAATGAGTATATGAAGTGTACCCATTGGGCAAGGCTTAATCCAATGAAATCTTGAAGAAATTTCCTCCAAGGGGTCTTGTCCCCATTGTCCATGGAAATGGCCTCAAACAGCCCTCAAAAGTGTTTTTGGGCTGTGGCCTCTTCCCTGATGAATCTTGATATTTTTGATTTTTGTGGCCTTTTGGCCCTTTTTGGGTGCTTTGGTGATTTTTGGTCATTTCATGATTTATGGCCATTATTGGCCATTTTGGGTCTTTGGGGTCCTATGGTCCGCGGTCTGTTGGGGCTATTGGAGGCCCCCAGGACCAAAATGGAGCCCCTGGGCCCAAATTTGCTGGGGACCCAGGGTGACCAAGGGGCCCAGAATTGGCCCAAATCCAATTTTCACCATACATGGCCTGGACCCATTGATGGGGTCCAGGACCATCAAGATCCTGGCCTCCCCAAAGTTGCAGGGGAGGCCCTGGGTGATGAGTTCAGCCCCAAAGGGGTATGAACCTTCACCTTAGAGGCTTTGAGGGGGGGCATAATTGAGTTATGTCCCCATTTCCTTGAGGTCAAATTCTTTTTCTTGATATGGAGTGGATTTATTCTGACATCTTGAATATTCTGCTTGCATATTCTTCAGTTATGAGTTCCAAAATGACTGAACTCACTGAATCTTCTCCTTCTGCACCGCCACTGTCTGTTCTTCGTGGTTCTGGCGTCTTCAGTCAATTTTCCTCCCCTTCCATGGCGTCTTCTGGTCATTTTGATCCCTCCCAAACCTATGATGGGTTCAGAGTAGTTGAAGTTCTTGATCTGGCCTGTACTGAATGTTTGGCCAAGGGTAAGGATCGCTTTCAACATTACAATCCTCGATTGTCAAAATGCCATTTTTGCTTCATTGGAAAGAAGCCATGTTGTTGTACTGGGTAAACTTTGTCCAACGTCAGGAGGCACTTATGGAGCAGGAAAGATGGGCCTTATGGGCAGGAATTCCCCATTCTTGAGGAACCTACTCCTGATGCAACCTCAGGATTTTCTCAATGTGAGTGATTTGCATATCTTGATTGAATTGGTACTGATATTTTGATGTAGTGACTGGTTCCAGGCAGAGGGATGTGGCCAGGTGGACTAATGTTGGAGGGTCCATTCCAATTGGTGGTAGGCCCATACACTACAGCTCAGAAATCCCAATCTCAAGGACCAATACTGATGGAGTAGTGAAGGTAGTGAAAAAACTAAGAAGAATTGTTGATTCCCCAACAGATCCAGATGCTGAAGGAAGTGATGAGCTGGATGGTGAAGAAGTTGAAGTTGTTCCTCATTCAGTTGGCCATCCATCCAGCAATTCCTCTTCTCAACCTCTTTCCAACACTAGATTCCAAAGCCAAGTTATTCCTAGCACTCCAAGAACCTTCCAATCAATGCTTGTTTCCATTCCTACAACCCTTCCTCCTCCTTCACCAACTACTTCCCACACCACCAGGCCTGCCTTGAATCCAGCAGTAAGACCATCACCAGTTCAACAGTCCAGAAACTCACCCATAACCACTTCCCGTCAACTCCAACAGAAGAAGATATGGATTGTCCCCTTTGCCGTTTCCTGCTGCTCAGGTTTTTCAAAGAAGAGAGCGTTGGCCTATCCGGGTTACCAGAGAACATCCCAACGTGGCTAGTGAAAATCAAGATGCTGTGGCCAGATTATTCAGGAGGGTTGATAGAAATAGCAGAGAGGTGATTATGTATGCCAATGACAGGACTATTCCAGGTACTTCTTCTGAAGAGATGGCTGCAAAATTTGCCTGGTATGAAGATGAGTTGATAAATGATTTCCAGAGAACTTTTGATGATTTGGGTAGAGATAACTGGTTTTCTTTTTCCTTGTTTGTGTTTAGTTTGACTTCTATCCCCACTCTTATTAATACTAAAAAATGAAAAAATAATGGAACCTCCCAATACATGATTTGGGAGGGGATGCTGCTGCTTTAAAGAAATAAACGAAAGAAAATTATACAAGTAAAGAAAGAAAGAAAAATAAAAGAATAAGAGAAAATGAGAGTAAAGAAAAGAAATAAAGAAAAATCCTGATGGTTGGTCCTTCTTGTGGTGAGTTGCTTGATTCTGGCCAAGAAGTGTCTAAAAAATGAAAACCAAGCATTTGATGCTCACAGAGTGGCCAAGGTAATGTTTTAAAAGAAGTAGAACCCTCAGGGATGCATACCAGGAGTTGGAACTTACTTTCATAACTTCCACTCCCCACCAAGCACCATAAAATTGAAAAGAATTTGCCATAAATGACTTCTGAAATGAATTGCCATAAATGACTTGAAGTAATGAATGTCTTGAATTATGATGATTGGCATAAATTGAAATGATAAATAAGAGAAAAGAAATGAAATAAAGAAAGAAACATTTGGCCATATCTTGATAAGGTCCAAATCGGAGGGTATTGGTGTTGTATGCTTCCTGAACCTGTCCAAAGAATTGACAAGTGCTCACAAAGTGGCCAAGGTGATGCTTACAACAACATTTGGGTATAATACCCCCTTAAAGGTGCATGCCAGAAGAGGAACTTACTTTCATAACTTATTCTCCCCACCAAGCACCATAAATCAAGCTTTTGAGGTATTTGGACTAGGCTTGTCTGGATACAATGAATGGAAATCCTTGACAAGATCTGGTGAGTTGGTAAGGTTTGAAGCTGGTTCCCAAGTGGTTCTTTCTGGGTATTCACTGAATCCTTTCCACTCTACAAGATACCATAATTTACCTCTTTTGATTTTTGAGTCCAGAACCTGAGCCACTTCCCATTCTTCTTGCTCCTCCACTAGGATTAGTGGTGGTGGCAATTGATGTTGATTTGGGATAGTTGAATGCTTGACTGGTTCTAATAAGGACACATGAAAGACAGGGTGAACTGACTTCCATTGCTGAGGCAACTTGAGGTGATATGCATGGCTTCCAATCTTCTTCAGAACTTCAAAAGGTCCCAACCATCTTTCTGATAGCTTCTTGGTGGGTCTTGTGGTCTTGATGTTTTTGGAGGATAGCCATACTTTGTCCCCAGGTTGGAAATCAGGTGGAATTGCCCTATTTCTATCTGCATACTTCTTGAATCTCCTTATTGCTGACTCTAATTCCTCTTTGACAACTTGCTGTAATTATTGGAGTTTTTTTGATAACTTTCCAGAAGGTGAGTCTTGAGAAATATGGATTGAGTCAAAGCTGGGATTTCTTCCATAAATGGTGAAAAAAGGTGATTGCTTGGTTGATGAATGTTCTGCATTATTATAGGCAAATTCAGCCAGAGGGAGCCAGGTGTACCAGTCATCTTGATGATAGCTGACATACATCCAAAGGTACTGTTCTAGTATCTGATTTACCCTCTCTGTCTGTCCATCTGTTTCAGGGTGAAAGGCAGTTGAAATATCTCTTGATATCTTGAGCTGCTGACACAATTGAGTTCAAAATGATGAAACAAATAAGGATCCTCTATCACTGATGATACTGACTGGAAGGCCATGCTTGGAAAATACATGACTAATGAAGATTTGAGCTAAGTCCAGAGCAGTGATTGTTCCATAAGCTGGAATGAAGATTGCCATTTTTGAGAATCTGTCCACAACTACTAAAATTGAATCAAAGCTGTTTGACAGTGGCAATTGAGTGATGAAGTCCATTGATAATGAATTCCAAGGACCAGACGGAATTGAAAGAGGCTTGAGTAATCCAAACTTCTTGTGATGAATTTTCTTGTTTCTTGAACATTGCTGACATGAGGACACATAGTCCTTGATGAATTGATTCATGCCAGCCCAATAAAAATCCCTCTTGATGAGCTTGAGGGTCTTCTCCTGGCCAACATGGCCAGCCAATGGTGAGTCATGAAGCTTTTGAAGAATATTGAGTTGAAGTTCTTCATTTCTTGGGATTACCACTCTATCTTTGAATAATAATAACTTGGCTTGAGGTTCAAGAGAAAAATCTGGAACTGATTCACCTCTTGCTAGTTGCTTGGGTATTTCTTTATAGTCTTTGTCTTGCCATACTTCTTTTTGAATCTTGTCCACTAAATCTGAGAAAATCTCCACTTTGATTGAGAAGAATCTTGACTCTTGAATTCCATCTTGCTTAAGTACTTGATGAAAATTTTGAGGATTCTTGCTGATGAAGTCCACCCCCCTCTCTGGGTACACGTCGTCCCAACGTGACAAGGCATCTGGTAAAGTGGCCAGCCTGCCTGGGCAGTAAGTGATAGTGAAATGAAATTCTGAGAGAAATTCGGCCCAACGGGCCTGATGACGAGTAAGAACTTTGGAAGACATGAAATACTGCAAGGAAGAGTGGTCTGTCAAGACCTCAAAAGAATTTTAAAGAGAAAGAAGAAATTCTCTCCAGCGCTTGAGAGCCCAAACTATGCCAAGGAGTTCCTTGTCATGAATTTCATAGTTCAGCTCAGCTGGGAGAAGCTTGCGACTATCAAATGCAATGGGGTGCTTTCCTGAGTCATTCACCTGACTCAGTACGGCGCCCAATGCATAATCAGAAGCATCAGTCTCTACAATAGTAGGTAGAGATGGATTGAAATGGGATAAGATAGTAGCATAGGTTAAAGCTTCTTTGAGTGCTTGAAACTGACCAAGAGCTTCCTCATTGAAGATGAAAGGAGAATCTTTTTTAAGGAGGGAAGTGAGAGAAGTGATTTTTTTAGAATAATTTTTAATGAAACAACAATAAAAATTGGCAAAGCCAAGAAAAGATTGAAGTGCTTTGATGTTTCTGGGCTGAGGCCAATCGAGGATCTGCTGAACCTTTGAATAATCCATCTTGAGGCCATCACTTGAAACAACATAACCCAAGTATTCCACACTTGGAGGCTTTGGAAAATAAATTATTTTCTCTGAGTCTTTGGAGGACAGAGGTCACATGTTTGACATGTTCTTCCTCAGAACTTGAGAATACCATAAGCTCATCTAGATAAACCACAACAAACACATCCAAGAAATCTGCAAATATATCATTTACAAGATTCTGGAAAGAAGCAGGAGCATTGGTCAAACCAAATGGCATGACCAAATATTCATAACTACCATACTTGGTTCTGAAGGCAGTTAAGTGCTCATCCCCCTCTTTGATTCTCAGAAGGTTATATGCACCACGCAAATCTATCTTGGAGAAGATAGTGGAACCGTTGAATACGGTAAGGAGCTGGTTCATAGGAGGAACAGGGTATCTGTTCTTCCTAATGACAGCATTTAGTTTGTGGTAGTCAACACACAAACAAAGACCTCCATCCTTTTTCTTGACAAAAAGGACAGGTGCTCCTGTTGAAGAGGAGCTTGGTCTAATGAAACCTTTCTCTACATTCTCTGAAATGTAGGCCCGCAGTGTTTCTTACTCTTGATTTGATAATGAGTAGATAACACCAATTGGAGGTAGAAGACCCTCCAATTCAATATGGTGGTCACAGGCGCGGTGTGGAGGAAGTTTCTCTGCTTTCACCTTGGAGAATACATCCAAATATTAGTGATAAGCAGGAGGAACAACCTTCAACACAGTTTCAATTTCTTCTGGCTCTTCCTCCTCATCCCACTGCTCCTCCAGGGATGCATGAAAAGATAAGGGAGGAAGGTCCATATCCCCTTGAAAGAGATGAAGTGAAGATATGGCAACATCTTCTCCAACATCCTTTATCTCTTCGAAGACTTCATCTCTTAATGGAAGTAACTACTTAGACGGAATGATGGAAGGGGTATGGACAGAAGAAGGAAGGGAAGGTGTCTTAAGTTCACCAGCCAGAGCAACACTGTTGACAGCAGTGGCTAAGTCATTACTAGTAGAAGGAATAATACCACTAGAATCCTTATGACTAGAATCATAGGTGATCAATCCATTTTTCCAATCAATAATGGGATTAAAATGGTAAAGGAAATCATAGCCCAATATCAGGTCTTCTCCATTGGGTGAATCTATGATAAAGAAGTCCCATTCAAATCTTGGGAAGGAAGGCAAGTCAACTACCCACTTGGTATAATGAGTGATGAACAAGGCAGGGGATTCATTAGAATCCAGAATGAAAAGAGGAATCTTTTCAGGGAGCTCTGACAGAGTCAATGAGTACTTGAGAACAAAGTTCTTTGCAATAAAAGAGTTTGTAGCACCAGAATCAATGAGAATACTATAAAAAATATAAGAGACAGAAGAGAAAATAAGAAATTTTAAAGATTTCTTGACACTAGTATTCAGAGTGCACAATTGTGCTCTTGAAGGAAATAAGTGAGAACCATTGAACACATCATGATTCCCACTCAGGCTTTTCCCTGCTTGCTAGGGAGGCCTCTTGATGATGACCCAGGCTTGTTCTGAGGTCTCTTGAAGCATTTTTCAATTGGGTGCTTTCCACCACAATAAGTACACAACCCCTCTTTAATCCTCCTCTCCTTTTCAGAACCGATTAATTTATTGTCCCTATTGAGGAGAGCAGCATGAGGCTTGTGCTTTGAAGATTGAAACTGCTTGCCCTTCTTATTCTTCTTCTGGTGAGGCCTCTTTGAAGATAAGTTTTGAGGAGGCCTAGATTGATTGGATCCATTGACTGGAGGCTTCTTCTCTTGATTTCCACCCTTTTCTTTTTTCCTCTCATGATACCTTGTTTCTAACTCTAAAGCTACATCCATAAGTTCTTGAAGAGTATCAAAATTTCCAGGGTGAGAAGCCAACTGATCCAATAATCTTGATTCCAATCCTCTTCTGTAGACATGGATATAAGCTCTTTTTCCCCAATCTCCAATTCTTGACATTAAGCTTCTGAAATCTGTAATGTACAAGGAAACATGACCACTCTCCTTCATCCTCAAATTGTCCAACTCTTGTTCAGCTTTCCTGACTTCATTGGGGTCATCAAACAGAGTGAATAATTGAGATTCAAATAAGGGCCAATTATTGAGGAGGTAGGAAGGGTCTTCATTGGAAATATTTGAGAAATAGGGTTCAATCCACTTTCCATCTCTACCAGTGAGAAAAGAAGTTGAGTAAAGAACTTTCTTCCTGTCAGAGAAAAAATTTGCTGGATCATTATGAAAGATTACTTAAGTGGATTGGATAAATCCTCTCAATTTATGAGCTTGAGTACCATCAAAAGAATCAGGTGCCTTCATGGATGGAGTCTTGAAAGCAGGGGCTTTTGAATTTTCCCTGGAAGCAACTGCTTGAGTGAGTTGCCCCATGAATTTAGTCATCTGCTCCATCATCTTGAGGAGACTTGGATCAGTTTGAGAGACAAGAGGTTGACTAGAAAGGGCTAGATTATAACCCTGAGGCACCTCTGGAGCATTTTCCAAGGCATCTGCCACTTCAGTTTCCCCAGAATCTTCCTCTTCCACAGACTCTTCCCCCTCTTCATCTTCAACTTCCCCTAATCTTGCTCTTGCACCTTCAGACATTCCAGGGTAGCCACCCAAAAGTCCAGAAAAGGATCTTGATCTTCTAGATTTAATTCCACCTCTTCTTGAGGGTGCTGCTCCTTCCATTGGTGGTCCTCTGTCCAAGCTTTCACTCAGTTGATGAACTGATGGTGTGCGGTCAAGAGGAGCCCTTGCTGTAGGAGTGAGAACAGCTGGAATTTTTTGGGATCTAGTATTCTTTGCTAGGGGACTATGCTGAACTGGAATTATGAAAAGAAGTTGAATAAAAGAAACTTGATGGTATTGAGAACAATAATCAGAACTGGGCCAAACAATCACAATCAAAATCTTTATGAATCTTGAGGAATCAATTCAAATCTTGAGGTGAAATCAAATTCAGTCAACAGTCAAATCAATTCAACAATCAACAATCAATTCAAATCAAATATCAATAGTGTTGAGTAAATCAACAATCAATCAACATTCAATCAATAATCAATAAATCAATAAATTAGTGTCTTCAATATGAAATCCAGGTCTTGAGGAATCAATCAATCAATTTAAAATCTTCAGAAATCAATTCAATATCTTGATGAGTCAAAATCAGTCAATAATCAAATCAATTCTTGAGGATCAATAAAATATCTTGAGCATTCAAAGTCAATCAATAATAAAAATCAGCTCTTGAGGATCAATCAATATCTTGAGAAGTCAGAATCAATCAATCCAATCCAAGTAAGAATCCTGAACTGCTGAATTAATAAACCAATGAATCCCAATGAATAATCCAATCAATTAAACCAATAAATCAATCCTGAATAAGACCTGAATGAGAACACAGAAAAAAATTGATTTGATAAGATAAAATGAAGTGAATGAAATGGTCAGCAATGATTAAGAAAGAAGAAAAAATCAATTTCATATGAATTAAATGAATGAGATGAAATTGATGAGAGAGAAAAATCATAATCATTCAAGATCATTAAGTCATAAAAGAGATCATAATTGATGAATGAGAGAAATGAATATAAATGAATGAAAAGAAAGAATCAAATATGAGTTAATTAATTTAATGTCACAGGGGCTCTTCGAAGTGAAGAGGGCCTGGCACTCAGTAAACCGGGACTCACTTATGGAGGGCTCAAGGATATGGAAGGATTGAATACACTTAAGAGTGTAAGGAATGAATTACTATAATAAAAGATATGAGAAAAGCAGAAACAAAGAAATAAGAGTAAGAAATAGAAGACCCAACCACAAACAAGTCCAAGTCCACTGTTTCAACCTGTCAGAATGGAAAGAGAAGGGTTAATAAGGATATGGCCACCCAACTCATACTGTACAGGCAAAGAGAGAAATGCAAAGACTAACTTAAAATTAAATAATTATAATACCCAAAATAAGGATAAGAATAATCATAAAATAATAAATAAACTAAATTAATTAACTGGGGAAAAGTCCCCAGGGGGGAGAAAGAGGGGCTGGTATATGTGAGAAACACCAGCCCTGGTCCAGAGGAAGAATTTTCATGAGAGGATTGAATTATTGAATTGAGTCTGGCCAATACAGGTCCTGTAAAGCTGTCCAGAACCTGTACAAGAGGTGTGGTGTATTTGAGTGATCATACAGTTTCATGCTGGTGTATTGAAACTGTATTGGGTGAATCCAACCTGTACAGGTATTGACAGGCTATATTGATGTACCAAACTGTATGCATGTTTCAGAATGAGGATTTCTGAAACTGAATATTGATGCAACAGTGGATCTTCTGATTTTGAGGTGTTTGAGTGGGTATATGAATGAATACCCTTACCCCTGATGGATGGTTGTTACAGATAATTAATGGACTCTAAGTAAAGTTATTAATTGATCTTGTGATTTAATGAGTATTGTGAGCTTTGATTCAACATAACCAAGCTTTTAATTAGTCGTGAAAAGTTGAGAGTTATATATCAGAATTTTTATTCTCAATTTATTTCTGAATATTACCTCATTTTTAACATGATTCAGCCTTGTAAGTTAGATAACAGCCTGTTTATAAGAGTTAATTCCATTTATGTTAGTCCAAATCAGTATTTATCAATATTTTTGGTATATGAATTATAAGTAAATAATTAGCTTCTGCAGTTAATGCAGGAGTTTGAGAATAATTACCTCCTTTCTATATTCAAATGGTAGCTAGCTTATTTGCTATTCTCTCAGTATCAATGGGACTTAGCCTCAGTACATAAGCTCCCAAAATAATTTGAAAAATAAAATTAGATTATATAATAATTTGATAATTTTTTTAGCTAGATGTTCTAAAGAGGCCTCATATTTGGGGTACCCTGGTCTTTTGTTCCCCTCAATCATTTTCTTCATAAAATTATCAATCTTACCTGAATAGTTAGATTAATTATTGGAAATTCCTTACTGAATGTACAAATACAGTTGTTTTCAATTCTTAAAAATCCATTTCACTAATAGAATTGGGGACTCAATACAAATTTTTCATAATTCCATTATTCTTGCATCAAAATGAAAAGAAAAAACAATCTTTTATGTGGTATTGGTGATGAGTTTTTCAAGTATTCTCTACTGCAGAACCTCATAGCTTTGCTTTTAGCTTATACACCTTATTAAGAAATTATTTTTGAAAGTCTGAGTCAAATATGGCTCTGGCTGTGAATCCAAGGACTAACTTTCCCCACGAATATTTCTCTCTAATTTTTTTGTGGAAAATGAAGAATTTTGAGTATACATATGACTTATCATTATTGAATTTTTGAAGATTCATTTTAAGATTAATTTCATCCCTTCTTTGATATGTTGAAAAAAATTACCAGGCCCAAACTCATAATTACTGCTGCTACTATGCTTTCTTAATCTCAAAATTAGTTCTGATACTGGAGGTCCTAGGGCTTAAGTTTATTGAATCTAAAATGGTATTTCTTGATTATATTTTTATTTTCACATTTAAAACTTATTTGATAAATGTTCAGGCCTTTGAATATTTTTTTCTAATTTATCTTGAATATAAACCTATATCATAAACATATACCATTAGCAAGCCTCCCCATAATCCTTTCTGAAAAATGATTTTCATCATTATTTTGTATTTTAAATGAAAATATTGGGTTTAAAATTTAATTATGAGTTATTTATATATTACACAGTTTACTTCGATTCTGAGAAAGCTCTTAGCATCATCTATCAGTAAATTTTGATGAGATTGTTTGAGGGAAGAAATTGATGTCATGAATTGTGCCTGTGCCAGCTTTATGAATGTCTCATACAGAATTAAGATAGAATATGAATAAAGGATTGTACATGGTATTGGTGCTTCATGATCTCCTACCATACTTAAATTACCATGTTTCAAAGTAATAATTTCTGGATTATTAACCTTTATTTGCTTATGGTGTCCAGATCTCCCTAGGAAATTAAAAAATAAAGATATGCATTCATATGGCTTATCAGTCCTTCTCTTTCCATTAGGATAGAAGGTTAATTTGGTCTCCTCCATAGAGGTGGGTAATTTTCCAAATATGTAATGAAGCTTCTAGCTATTTAACTAAGTGGTGTTTTATATTTTTCCAATGCTTTTTTGTATTTATGAATCATTTATACTACTTCTTTTATTCAATGTAATTTTTATTCAGGATCAATTTATCTTTCTTTGAGTCTCTCCTCAATTCTCTTGCTTTCCCTTGGAAAATAGGACTCAATGGGAGCAATCTTTCTTGTATTACACAAGAGTGAATATTATTTTCTTATACTATAAAGGATGGGACTAATATCTACTTTTCTTTAGTTTTTTATGTATTATCCTTATAAGTACTCATTTTCAAATATGAATTGGTTTCTAGTACATCTTCCCATTACTGAAAAATGAAAATTTGAGTATGATTCACTTTTATTGGTCTGTCAAGATTATATTGATTTCTATTACACCAAAGGATTAAGGTCTCAGCTTGAGCCACAGACATTCATTCCACTCATTGGAATGACATAATATCTACAATTTTTTATAATATATTCAAAATAGTTCCTTCCAATATATGCTAATAATGCACCTGTTACTATTTCAATTTTTGCTTATTGGTCATCAATAAGAAAGATTTTTATCCAGTATCTTGTTTCAGTGTATTCCATATCTTTGGGGTTCTTTGCCTCTATTAAAATTTTCATCTTGAATATTGCTTAAGCTAAAATATGAGGATCCATTTGACATAGTAAGGATTTTAAATATGATATTTCCCTATTATATCCAAATTATCAATTTAAGAATTAATATAGTTTATGTTATTATTTTCAGAGGAATTGACTTTTTTTCTTATTCTTTGGATAAATATTTTTTACTAACAGCTTTATGGAATTCATTAATGTCATTTTAAAGTTTTTTAACTTAAATTATTTCTTTATAAAGTTCTTATTTCTTTTTTTTAATCAATTTTCTTACAATTATTTTAAGTTTTTTTCTTGCCATTATTATCTCTAGAAGTTTTTTTTAATAATATTTTGAACAGGGATCTATTAATTTTATTTCTTAATAATTCTCAAGCTATCCTCTGAATTGATTCAGAAGATTGATTTGTAGCATTTTTCAACACTTAAGGGTATAAATTATCAAGCCTTTATCTTTGTTGCAATACCCATTGCAATGGTTTATGGAATTTTTAATAAAAAGATGTATTATCAAATTCATTTTCCATTTTCAAATCTCTCATCTAGTTCCTAGCACTGCTTTTCACCATAGTCAGTTTTTTCCAAAAATAGGTTCTTCTTAAGTCATAATAGTAATCTTTAAAGATTTCCAATATCAAGGGTGTAAGATAAAGACTTTAATTTCATTAGTTATTTCATATTCATCTTTGAGCTTATAGATATCCTTAATGGAGGAAAAGCTCTCATATTCCCCTTCCCCTGTGAGTTTTGTCAATTCCTTGAGTTCATTTATTTACTTCATACAATTTTTGGGATTTCACTTTTGTTAATTTATTATGTAATATTTATTTTTGGGATTTTTAATACCCATTTTAAATCTATTTCTGTTCATATAGAATATTCTTTTGGATAATCTTGCAACATTTATGCTTTTTTATTCAACTTCTCAATTTTACTTTAGATTAAATATTATATTTAATATTATTTCCTAATTAATATTTTCCAAATTTTCCAATGATAATTTTTGCTTAAATTAGGTATTTTATTCATATTTTCAATTTCAAAGCTAATTTATTTGATTCTTTCTGTGAATAATTCAGTATTTATGGGATTATTATTATTATTATTTTGAGACTTTGAGGTAAAAATACCTCCAATTTGGCTCTAAGTATTATCAATAAATCTGATTATTTTTCTTTTTTCAACCATAATTTATGTGATTTAAATCCATTTTTTGTTGATTGAGCTAGTGATAGCTTGGTAACTGTTATTTTTACTGGATAAAATGAGGAATTAAAAGGAAGAGGAAATTACAAGAAAACAGTTTCAAATTGCTTTTGGGACTTAAAACCCTTTCTCTTTGGGTGTAATACAGTAATCTATAATTGTAAGATTTTTCTGTGAAACTCTTGATAATAGTAGCAATATCAAGAGTACTATAGCTTTCCTCAGTAGAAAAATATAATATAATTGAATAGAATAACCACAAATTTATAGAATTATTGAATAATTACATATTAAAAAAAATCTTGATAATTATAATAAATTACAATTATTCTATTATTGTTATACTCACTGAAAATTATAACAACAAGAGGTTTAAAGCTCTTCATGAGACAATTCCACATGGAAATCATAAATATATAACCACTTATACATAATATAAATATTATTTATCAAAGAATTATCACACACACTGTGCAGAAATAATTCTTAAAGAGAAACTATATATAAAAGAGCTAATAATAGATAAAACAATATAGAACTTCAGAGAAAACCTTACTTAAAATATATATTTAATACAACAAGTCAAATACAACAGTTATTATATTAAATAGTTATTATAAGTTAAAAAAACACCAAAAAGTCAATATTTTAAATATAAAGCAACTTTTTATAATAAAACCATGATTTAAAGAGTTTTTAAGAGGAATTTGTGGATTTTAAAAGATATTCAAGATGATAATTTTATAAGATAAAATATATTATTGGTGATTACAACAATAATCTGAATACTATTATATCAATTCTTTAATTTAAGATTAATAAAGAATAAAATAACTTGAGAATTACTTTAATAATAAGATTTTATATGTATTAAAACTTTACCTGTTTAAATGTCTAACATAATTGTATTGATAATGAATGATGGACAAAAACAGTGATGAATAGCCTCTTTTTATATCTTCAGAGCAGCTCTCATGATTCATAATGGATATAGAGGGTTTGCTCAGGTAAAAACTGAAAAACCATTCTTAAAAATAAAGTTCTTAACTTAAGGTAGCTTATTTTTAATTCCAATTTAAATTTACCAGTGTTATTATTAACTCCAAGTAGCTTGAATCCTCATTTGGATTAGCTATTTTAAGTTTTAATATAAGAAAAGCTTATTTATATTAAATTTAATCACATAAACAACTTAAAAATAGAGTTTCAAGCAAAAATCTCTTAAGCTCAATTTTTGATAAATGTTTAAAGAAATCCTAATTTTCTTTAAGTATAATTAAAAAAGTAAACTTCCAGACTAATTACCACTAAAACCTATTTCTAAAAGATACTCAAAATTCTCATTATACACAGATAACATTAAATTGTAAGCTGTGTGAAAATTTCAGGAAAATCCATTGTGAATTGTATTTTTAATGAATTTTTGGAGTTATTACTATTTTTCCACGTAAAATAGCAATATACACCAAACCTTAACTTTTGATAAAGCCTTATTGCTTGTAGATTTAAATTTTGAAATCTATTTAAGCTTTGACAGTTCTTGACACCTTAATTTCAAGATTTCATATTGGGATTTACCCTTTGGCAGCTTGTAATTCCTCTCCAAATTGGGATAAAACCAGTTTAAACTTTAAGGTAAGATAAAAGTCAAATCCTAAAGTTTAAATAAGGTTGAAAATCCTCCAATACAGGTGGAAAACCTTAATTGAATCCTTGAAGATCCAAAAAGTTGGGTCCCCCAGCTCTTTTTGGTCTTTTTCCTTTGTCCCACCTTTCTGCATGGATTTTGCCCTTTTATTTCTTTAAAGCCATACTATGGCCTTAAGACCTTTTAAATTGAGCCCATGCAGAATTTACATCCTGTATGGAAAATCCTTAGCCAATTCAGTAAATATACACAACACCTTAATTTTAACTAAAATTTTGGTATGTTTTCATAAACCTTATGCAACTTTATATTTAAGCTTATTTAAGATTAAGCTTAACAATTTTTAAAAATGTTAAAAAAAGCTTAAATTGTACTGTGAGATTCTTAAATCTTTTAATAACATAAGAAATAATCATTTTTGGGTATAACACCCTATGGGTGTATCCTAGGTTCTTTTTGGTGTAAAGTCCCAAAATGACGTAATAATTATAACTTTGTTTATTCGAAAATGTTATACTTATATTTTGTTATTTATTTATTTTAAATTCAATGGAAAAGTCTGTTCAAGACTAAATCAATTGTATATAAAGTTATTTGCGGCCTTATGGGTATGTCATACATACTTCACAGGCTCACAATACTTCCCTTCCTAATAGTCCAAATTATCTTCACTGAGCTCACAAATAAATTGAATTAGTGATAGTGGTTTAAGCAGAAAATATTATAATCAAAAGCCTCTTCTCAGAACTTTCTCTTCTTAAAAAAGATAGTTATTCAAGCCCTCAAAGAAGAACCTCTTTTTGAAACTTTCAGAGTGACAATTGTATTCCACCAAATGATTGCACACATTATACAAAATAATATAAGAAACTAATAAAAGTAACAGAAAAAACTTTTTATAATACACAAAATACAACAAATATTCTTTTCTTGAGAACTCTTTAGCAGATGTAGCAAATAAAATGACAATTATATTCAATTTAAGAAGTCAACAGACTTGAAAGGATAAAAATCTCTATTTAAATCCTTTTTCCAGTGTTGTGCACAGGCTATTAATTTAATAATGTTTGATTATAAGGTTTAATATATGCAATTTCATGCTATTTTGTGTGTTTGGCTGTAATAACAAATTGTATATTTCTTACTTGGTTTTTGATAGTATTACTAGACATTTGATATAAATTAAATACTAATTTGAACTAAGTTCTCAAGTCTTTTAGCTTGATTTTTGTTCTTCCTTTTTGTTATGATAATTGATTAGGTGTTAGATAATAAATACAGATCCACTATTTGCTTGAAGGTAGGAAATCTATGCCAGTTGTTTAGTTTTTCTATCAAAACAGGAGAAATTACCTTCTATATGTCTATATCACAAAAGAAAACTAAAAGTTTTTTAAAAATTATTTAGGTTTTATTACAAAGCCTACAAAATTACTTTGGGTGGATGTTTTTCTTTTGAAAACGGCTAAAAATTAATATCAAGGCTTAAACACAAATCCCTGTAGAGACCTTTCTCTTGAGAATTTATATTTAATATCCCACTCAATTAAATCAATTACTAGTATACCTGCTAGTGAGGGATTAATTTAAGTCTCTTCAAAATATTGGTTCTCTTGATTTCTATAAACAAACCCCTCCAGCTACTGGGCCTACTTTATCAGAACAAAAATTATAGTATGATCTTCCAGAAGAGGAATCAGAAAATTTTAGTTCAAGTTACAAATTCTGGATGGTTAAGAGTGAAAAATTGGGTGAGGTCCCCTCTGTTTATACCCATTGAGGCCTTAATAGTGGAGGAAAAACTAGGCACTCATAAAAATTCAGTGTGTGGAGGAGGTGAAAAATACAAAGCAGAGATGTGCTTTATATTTCCCAATTAATTACTCCCTTCAGCCTTGATACTCATGATCCCTGATTATTTTTCAGCTTATTACTATTTTTTTTTCAATAAAATAGCCTTATCTATACAGCTAATATAAAGGGTTACACAGTAATTTACCTCTGCTACACAGCCTCTTCATCTTTTACTTTCACCCTACCTTATTTTTACCAGACCCAGAGCTTATTCAAGCTCAATACAGTATGAATCAGTGTACACTTTGGCAATGCTCTCACCACATCTTGAAATTATTAAGTTACTGTAAAAAGATAGCTAACAAGCTAAAACACAAATAATACCCATCCAGTACTCATAGTACTTCCTTCAAGTCTAAGAGTATTTGTAAGACCTTCATCAACAGAGAATAAGATTTATTAGAGCCTTAAAGGCCAAAAAAGAAATTTTTTGAACATTTAAAATTGATAATCCAGATGAAGTGTAGGAACTAAATATTGATTGACCCATCCTTGGATGGTTCATAACAGAAAAAAATTCATCAAAGTTTTACAAAATTAATACCTCAAAAGGTGTTTTGTTTCACACCTTGAAGCTTCTATGTGCCCTATGATTACTAAACATCTTTCCTTTATTCATTGTAATCCTCTTTGTGACTCTGATTATAATAATCACTTATATTGTTCTTGTTTGATAACATTGAAAATATACCAATACAAAAAAATAGTGCACAGAGAAAATTGAAAAGCTTTCTCTTGGTTTGGGTACTATTCCTCACACTTATGTGCTGGATAGTGCAGTGGGGTGAGACTGGAGCAGAAAACCTGGGGTCAAAGTTCCTCAAGAAGTAGATAATTTGTGCTCTCTCATTATTTTTTACAGCTTTTTCCCCTTCAAATTTATCTCATACTATTTCTACCTTTCTTTATATAAATAATTACTAAAAATATTGAATATTCAATCAGGAGCAGTAATGGTATAAAACCACTTCCACTTTGGTTTTAAATATTTGTTACTATTTACAGCCTAAGTAGCTTCCTACCTTGAAGATAGACCCAATGGAGCTGATTTGGGAATTATTTTCCTCAAGTGTGGCAGATTTCATTTATCATACTGTATATATATGTCCAATAGTAAGTGATATTTCAAAAAAATCATAACAGCAATAGGTTTTTCTAAAATATCAAATCATATGGGAAGATGATTATGATTAATCAAATTTTTAGATTTCTATGATTTTACATCGCCCAAACACTATGGATAAAATGGCTGAACCTTGTGGCAGGTTTTGCATTTACAGTCTGCCATGGGA
The DNA here is from genome assembly GCA_023105745.1 of Austropuccinia psidii. Classification (NCBI taxonomy): domain Eukaryota; kingdom Fungi; phylum Basidiomycota; class Pucciniomycetes; order Pucciniales; family Sphaerophragmiaceae; genus Austropuccinia; species Austropuccinia psidii. Next base: position 41,264,918 of record JALGQZ010000008.1, read on the forward strand.
GATATATTTGATGCAGATTGGGAATAGAATAGAAATTCAATATATAAATATATTTTTCTGAATAAATTCAAGCCAAAAAGGCTTAATTCAGCTGGCTAATATCAGCTTTTGGTAAGGATTGTGAAAACTCAATAATTCAACAATACATGATAAAAATAATGATTATTATTACCCCCATTTCTTAAGTCTTTTTATTACTTTTTATCATTTGATAAAAGCGAATTGGAATGTCTAAAGTATTCAATATTTTTTGTTACATATGTAAGATTTTTCTATGAAGCTCTTGATAATATCACTATCAATAAAGATTACAATGACTGTTCTTATGAAATATAATAAATGAATTCATTATAAACACAAATAGATAATTATTTTATTTATTATCTCTTTTACTTGCTATCAACTACTAATTATTATATCAGTTTCAAGTAAATTTATACTGAGATCAATTAAAAGAACATTCAATAATGAAACTTCTTATTGAAAGAATAAAATTTTTTTTGATCAATAATTACCCTTTTCAAGGATAATTCTTGTGAATTCTTTAAGAAAACTACAGAACCTGGGGTAAAGCTCCAATGATTGAATATATCACTCACTATTACTCCAGAAATACCTTGAAAAGATCTTTTAGAGCTATCTGATTGGTTATTTGTGGATTTATTGCATCAAAATCAGATTTAAAACAGTAATACAACAATTCATTGTTAGGAACTACTGGAAATAGGAATATTCTTTGCTTTCATGCATTTCCGATCCAATTATAAATATGAAAATACTCCAAGAAGTATATTTAACCAATATTTACTGATAGTATCAATGATTAAATTAAATGATAACATGATAACTGGAAATAACGGAAATAGTGGTCTTCTTTTCAGCTAATGACAGCTCACAGATGCCTCCAATGAAGCAAACTGAAATATCAGTGCATTAGAAAACACTTAACTCAATTTATTTATCAAATGACTTTTAGTCACTTAATATTATTATGATTACCTAATTAGGTCATTTTACATGGCTACCAACCCATTGAGGGTTAAGAAATAAAGGAGTTACTACCATCAATATTCCATCATTTCAAAATAAACATTTTTTTCTCAAATTTATGAATCTTAGTGGAAATTTCATCAAAGGTTGTATTTTCTGTGTATTTTTGAAGATTCAGTGTTTCATGTAGAATCATCAAAAATGGCCTATAAGTAAAACTTTCAATTTTCATCATGAAGTCATATTCATTTTTTTCTTTGGTATGAATTATCCTCTTTGAAATTTTGTTTTCAACTTTAAGATTTATTTATTCAGAATTGTATTTTTAATGAATTTTTGAAGTTTTACCTTATTCTCTATGTGGTATAGGCAGCTAGCATAATTAATATCAAACATGGTTACAGGAGTCATAGTTGCTCATTACCTCCTTGTCATGTCAAAATAGAAGCTTATTTGCTATTTTCTCATGATTTAATGGGATATTAACTTGGTAACTAGGTTTCCAAAATATCTTAATGGACCAATTTGGCAATGATCAGTCATGGATCTAATTTGTGGAGCTCTTAATGCTTCAGAGGCATCAAAGCTGGGTACCCTGGCTCTCTTTGATCACTTTTGTCCCCCTTAGCTATTTTCACATCAAAAATAATAATTCAGGATTAAAGACTGATATCCGCCATGGGTGTACCAAACCTGCATGTAGGAATAAAGTAATTTCAAGTTCCAAAAACATGAATCACACTATTCTTAGTGTATATTTAACATGGTATTTCTCACAATACCATTTTTTTGGTGTTGAAATGCAAAAAACAAACATTTTCACAATTTTTAGGGCTTTGGTAAACCCACATAAGCATTTTGATAAAAACACATAATCTCTCACATGTTTTTACCAAAATGGTACATGGTTTTACCATTTTTGGCCAAAAGCACCCCATTTTATGGTCAAACATCAAAAAAAGTTATTTTTAAGAAAATCCTGAAAATAAGTTTGGGAATATTTTTCTTATTTACTTCTTGGTTTTTGTATTTTGTGGTGGCTTTTCAAGTGCAGAGAACTATGCCATATTTTTCATATTTTTCATTTTTCTTTCAAATGATAAATCTGACCAAAGTGGCATAACTCTCTGTGTTTGAGAAGCCACCACATAACACACAAAAAAGAAATAAATACAAAAAATATTCTTAAAATTAGTTGGAGGATTTCCTTGAAAAAATCTTCTTGATATTTGACAATAAAATTTGATGCTTTTGTCAAAAACTGGTAAAAACACATAATTTCTTTTGTAAAAATACATAAGAACTTATATGGATTTACCAAAGCCATTTTTTATGTGGTATTGATTATGAGGTGTTGAAGCTTTTGCCACATTACCACCTCATAGAGTTAATTATAGCTTTTTCCCCCTATGGGGTTACCCTTGATATATTTTTGTGTAGAATGCAAATATGGCCTTTAATCCATAGATTTACCTACTCCAAGAAGGTGAATAATATTTTTCTACATTGAAAAAAAATAATTTTTTGATAAACACATCTCTTATGGGTTATTTATATTCCAGAAGTTATTTTAATATCAACTGTTGCCTATTTGGTTATGTAAAGTATACCTCAAGTCTCACAACATATATATGACAATTGTAATATGAATTATCTCTCCAACTAACTTATAGGAATATATAGATTAATAGTATAAAACTTAGAGCTGTGAAAATTGAGGAATTTTTACATACCCAAAAAGGCCACAAAAAACTCCAGAAGTATTCTCCAAATATAAAAACCCATAAGTCATGTATATATCCAAAATTGATCATTTTTCAAAAGGAAAACATGAATAACTTTTTTTGAGTAATCAAATCCATGGATTAAAGGCCAGATTTAGATTATACACAAAGATTCACCTAACATACCTTCATAAGGTAAATGAGCTTAAATTAACTCTATGAGATGGTAATATGGAAAATAATTCAACCCCTCATCATCAATAACACAAAAAATTGTGAACTTTTGGTTTTTGTCTTTTTATGCTGGAATAATGGCAGTATGACAAATCCCATAATATATCTACACTAAATTTGTTATTCTGAATTTTTTCAGCCCTTAAAATCATTGTTTTTTACATAAACTATTGTTGCACCCATGGTGGATATCATTCTTGAAGGCTTAATTACTATTTTGACATAAAAAAAGTCAATGGGCCAGGGTACCCAACTCCTGAGTCCTCTGAGGCATAGCCAGATCTGAAACTTAGCTACATGGTTGCTAATAGTCTTATTAGCTTACTTAAACCACTTGGGACCTTTTTCTACTAAGTCTTAGTCCCATTAAGGGCTTTGGTAAAAACATGTAAGGGGTTCCCTAGGCCAATTTCAAATTCAAATGAAACAAAAAACGTTTATCGGGGAAATCCCTGCCATATCCCCCTCACACATTTTTTCACACAACCCCCCCAAAAAAACAAGATTTTTTTGAAAAACAACATTACTAACACAATTTTCCAAAGGTTTAAAAACTCTTTTTCTTTTTCTTTTTTTCCTCCAAAAATACCTGCCTCCAAGCCTCTCAAGTTCCAATTTTTTACCTTCCCTCCTCTATTAATCTCCCATTTGAACCAATTAATTTTACGTTTACCCACTTTGGTTGACTTTTCAGATGTTTTATTCCCTTTTTTTAATATTTTGATATGTTCTTTCCTCATTTTAAATCCCCAAATTTCCCCCTTTTTGAAATTTATACAGAATTTTCCCTAAATAATGCTTCAATCCCAAACTGTAGGTGAATCTAAGAACATGGATCCCCTTTTGCAGCAAGTGCATAATTTTTTCCGGGGAACAAAAGTATTATGTGTTCACCCTGAGGTCAAAGATGACCCAAAACCAAATTGAAATAGTTTATGATAGGTCCGGAACCCTAAATTCCCACAAACCCTCCTCCAAAACAGTTCCTTCATGAAAGCTTGACTGTTCATTTGGACTTTATGAAATAAAATATGCCAAGAGTACCACTTGGACTCTTAAAGTCAAAGGAACTGAACACAACCATGATTCCACTCAAAATATCATGGCACATCCTGATCTCAAAAATTTCATTGATCAAGGAACATCCCAAATCTCTCATATGTCTCAATAACTGCTCATGCCAAGGAAAATTCAGGCCCAATTATGCAGCCATAGGGAGTATGAACTGCCTGTAATCCTTCAAGACATATACAACCAAGTCAATGAAATCAAGAAAGACAAACTGCAAGGAAGAGGTCCTGTTAATTCTCTTATTGAAACCATCAAAGACTAAGCTTTTGTGTGTTCCTCTTCAAGAACTATTGAGAGACAAATTACCTCCCTTTTTTCACTCACCCCCTTGTCATAAAGCTTCTTCATGGCTTTCCTCATGTTATTCTTCTGGATTGTTCTTCTAAAACCAATAAGTAAAAAATTCCCCTTTTTTATATTGTTGGATTCAACTCAAAAAATAAGACCTTTTCTAGGGCTTTCTTTTGATTAATTATTAATCTGAACCCTCATATACTTGGGAATTGAATCAATACATAGAAAGATTTCTCAACAATACTAATATTGTTCCCCCTCCATTTATTGTTATTGACAGGGATTTGGCCTTAAAAAATCATCTCAAGAAGCTCTTCCCAGACTCAAATTTTATGTTATGCATTTGAAACATCAGTAAACATGTATATTCCCATCTCATGAAGAGAATTGGTCATGGCACTCATTTTCAATGTTTTATGGGCCTTTTGTGCGATCCTTAGAGGTATTTTTCATACCCAAAAGACCACAAAAAACAAAAAATGATATAATTATAAATAAGATCAACTTATTTATATTATAAAAAACAAAAATTAAAATATAAATACAAAATCCATATACCAAATTAAAGTTCTAATAATAGTTTGAAAATAAAACTTTTTTGAAATTTAAAATTTTGAACACATTTTTACTTGAAAAAATGAAGTAAAAATTAATTCTCAAGAAAAATAATCAAATTAGAGCATATTTGGAACAAAGCTGAAAAAAATTATTATAGCTTTTAATCCAAGAAATAAACATATGAAAATTATTTCACCATTGGATTCTTCATAAAAAATAATGTGGGGTCACCTCTGGGTAAAATGTCTGCAACTCAACTCTAAATAAGCTTAAATTAATTTTTAAATATCTTCTGTATAAAAATTGAAAGTCCTCAAAATCTTAATTCAATTCACACCACAGGTGGTATTGACCATCAATTTTTGTGCTAAAATTGAGGTGTGTTGTGTAGTCTAGAAGTTATGAGGGATTGAAGTATTTTCAATGTGTGCATGTATTACATAAGTGAACTTTGATTTACATATGAGGTATCAATTATTACAGTTGTTTACTGTAAAAACTCAATTGAATTACATATTTAAATCACAATTATACTACATGATGAGGAATTAAGGAAGAAATAAATTGGAAAGATTAATTTTGGGAGGGGAAAGGAATCTTGGCTCCAAGGGTTCCAGACTCCCCAAAATTCCCTTCTGACAGGCGTGAGATGTCAAAATTCATTCAAACATTCATCACTTTTAGCCTGGAATTGAGTCACAGGGTCTGTGCCTCAATTGATGATGATGCTTTGATACCAACCTGGGCATTTTTAACTGTTTCCAAGAGGGTAAAACTACCCTTAATTTGAAACAGCTTTTACTGTTTTTGACGTCTCTTACACACATTCCGACATGTTTTGAAGGCTTGGAACCAGGTATTACTATAGCAATGGCTGATTTAAGGGTCTAAACTGGCTAAAACCAGCCCTTTTTTGGTCCAAACCAGGGTTCAATGATGCTATAATATTCTTTCTTGTTGTCAGAGTGTTTCTCACGACTGAAAATAGTAAATTTTACTTTTTTTAGTAAGAAAATTAGTTGCTATAAAAGAATGTCTCCTTTTCCCCAATTTTCTCTTCATGTAACAATCTTTTCCTTTTATAATTAGTTTAAATACTGTTAAAACAATCAATAAAAGATTCCAACCACCCTTTTAAAATCATTTTTAACTTTTCAACCACATTAAAAAATCATTATGATAATTTTTTGTAACTCTTATAATCATTTGTAGCCTTGAACCACCCCATAAGTGAATTAAAGCATCTTTCAACACTGTTAGCTTTGTAACTTTGTTTCCAAATTTACTCCAGTCACTTTTGGGTTTTTTTCTTTTTAATACTCTTTTCAAATACTTTGCTCTTATATTAATTGTCTGCAGCTCTTTTCTCAATTAATTCCAATTGAAATTGCTCTGGAAGAAATTTCTTATATAGCCTTAAATATCCCTTGTAGAGTATCTTTGGATAAATTTTTATTGTTGGTAAAACAATAAATCTTTATAATATTATTTTTTTCATACTTATAAAGTTAAAAAATGAATTTGGTGTTTCTTCTCTCAAAAATCTTCAATTTTAATATTTTTAATCATATTTTACCTTATAAACATTTTCACAACAGGAAAAGTAATTCATTTTTCATCAAAGTTTCATATCAACACCTTAAATCTAGAATAAAGTGACTTACTTTTATCTTCCACTTTAATTTATATTATTATTTTTTTCTATGAATTCAGGATTCATTTCTCAGGTTATGTATTTGTCAACTGAAAAGTTTTTCAAAGATAACTGGAATAGGCTTCAAAAGCAAGTCAAAAATACTGAAATGTTGCAATATTTGGGAAAAAACTAGGCTTCCTCTAAAGGAGTATTATATGCCATACTGGACTAACTACCATTGTCACCTGGGTGTGGGATCCACCTCAAGAGTTGAAGGTGCCCATGCCATGGTTAAACTTTGACTTCAAATGTCCACTGGTACTGTCCTGGAGGTTTTTCAGGCCCTTTGCATGGCTTTCAAGAAACAATTTTTTGAAATCATCAACATAATCTCCAAAGAAATTATTTTCCATGTCAAGAACTTCCCTCCAAACATTTATGCTCTCAATGGCAAGAGGTCTCATTCTTCCCTTCAGATGGCCTCTGAAAATTTTATAACAAAATTTCCCCCAATAAATAATTCACTGACAAATACAGAAATTATCAAGGCATACCTTGCAAGCACTAGATCCATAAGGCATTTTCCAAGCACCAAAAACTCCAGCTATCAGAATTTCATCCTCAGTTGCATTTGAGCTTACCTTTGAGGACTTTTTTATCCTCAATTTATTAGTTTTTTCACATTAACTGATTTCCTTTGTCATATGCTTCTCAGACTGGCCATCAAGGTGGCTATCAAAGTTCTTAGAAATGAATAAATAATCAATCCAAAAGAATATTTGAAGATATTGGGGAAGGCATTCTTCAAAGACAAATGGCAGAGATAACCCCAATTCTTGAAAATGTTCAAGATGTTTTTACTGAAAAAGTCCCTTTTAATCAAATTCCCAAGAGTCAAGAGGATAAATAATATCATGAAGACCCAAAAGAATGCAAAAACATCTGTGAAAGAACTCAAGGAGCCAAAAATAAAAAAAATAGATCCCTCAAGATTAGTAATAATTTGAAGTCAATTCAAGAAAAGGGGAAGACCTCCATCAAAAGTTACCAGCACAGCAACTTCAAAATAACCATAAATTTCCCCCCCTAAAATTATAGAAGTGCATTTATCCAAAGATTCTGAAGATTCTTAGTCCTCATTATCCAAATCAATCACTTCATCAGATTAACTACCTTCATCAACTGAACTCAATGAATATGGAGAATTAGGAGTAACCCTCAGAAGGTCCAGAAAATTTTCCAAGAGTAGAATAGTCTCACAAATAAAGTCCAACAAGCCTTAATCCACTTTGAAGATATATTATTCAATCAACTTAACCTGTGATCATTGCTAAATCAATTATAATAAAATTGATGAATGATCCAAGATTTTTGTGAATTTTTGATTCATTTTAATATAGAACTTTTTTGTTTATTTTGAAATTTCTTAATTTGTTTGACCCCTTTTTATTAGGTTCCTGGCTCAGAAGACTTTCCAAAACCTTTTTTTCAAACACACCCTCAATCCCATCAATGTCCAGTTTTATGGAAATTGTGGGTCTAGAACAGTATCTCATTTCATTTACAAGACTCTGGATCAATGAGCTGATACAAGAGACTAGTTTTCTGAAGAAATTCAAAGAAAAAACCTTATGAAACCATTAACACTTTGATACCCTCAGTACCCTCTCATTTCGACAGGATTTAGTGGTATGAAGATGTTGTCCAGGCTCCAAAGAGGAAGTGGGTGTCCATGCCTGATCCAATTTCAAAAAAGTATCAATTACCAGTTTTCTTTTATTCAAAAGTCTAATCTTTCTCTTTTTCCCTTATTTCTGTCCTCCAAATGAAAATCAATCCATTTTCATGTGTTTTTCAGATAGATTTTCTCCTTTTGCTCCATTGGATATCATCGTTTCTAAAGTCTACCCTGTCTCCCCCATTACTATGAATTGGTAACTTTATGCCCAACCACCAGTCCTGGGGTGGGCAGAAAAATTCAAAAATGACAGGATGCTATATTTGTTTAATCTTGTTCCCCCTCATGAAAAACCCACTATTTGATAGGTTTATTCAGATTGAATTTTTTTGTACTTACATTTTATGCCAATTATCCCCCCTCAGTCATATTTATTGCTTAAATCCCACCTTGGTCTATTTTTTATCAAACATATTGCACTTTTGTACTTATAAATAGTCATATTACAAAAATGAGAAAAAAATTGGAAAAAACACAAGTTTTTGGGCCTTCACTTGTCCCACCCAAACAACTTTCTAAGATTATGGGCTTCTGGGTTTTGTTTCTCAAGATTCTCCCCTTTATTTTTGGAAAAACCTGTAAATTTATAAGTGAGAAAATTTTTACTGAATTTCTAAAAGAAATTAGGTCAATTCAGAGAAATTTGGAAAAAAAAAAGAAAAAATTGGGGACCTTGACATCCCATTTTGGAAAAAATATTGAAAAAAAAATATATAATCCTCAAAACTAAGACTGAGGATTTTTTAGAAACAGATATGAAGCTTATGTGTTCTGGACATAGGTTGGTAAGAACACATAAGGGCTTACATTAATTTACCAACTCCTCCCATTAATCATTAGAAAATAGCATATAAGCTGCTATTTTGACATTTCAGAAAGCTAATAAGTACTCTTGACTGCTGTATGAAAATAAATCATTCATTATTTACCACAACTAGGCTCAAAAGTATTAATTAAAGCCCTTTTTTTCCAAGTACTCATTGAATCAATTCATATCAAACAGCTCTTACTATACTATCTGATGGTACCATCTAAAAATAGAGTAAAACTTCAAAATTTCATTAAAGATACAATTTGTGATAGAGTACTCTTAAGCTTTCAGGACTAATAGGAAAATTAAAGATACGAAATACATCAAGAAATAATTGTGGATTAATAATCTCAATTAAAATCTCTATCTACAGTCTAATTTCAATAATTCTAGGTGAAACACCGAATCTTCAAAATTTCACAGCAATTACAGTCTGTGATAGAATTTCCTATATAATTAATCTATTTGAGCAAGAAATTTTCCTTATATAATAAATAAATAATTTATGTGGTAACTTCATTATTTTTCAACCATAAATGGACTGGTATATATGTAAAATAACTTTATTAAGTAGCTGTGATAATTTCACGTGACAACAATGTATGTAACCATGAGTCCAGATAGTTTGAATTGTTTTGAAGTTTCCTCCTTTGCACACCTGTGTGAGCTTCTGTAGACTTGAAAGAAGCCTACTATTTCTTTTTTTCTAAATAATAATCCAATAAGTATATCACTATAAGGTATCATAAAGTTATAATTAAATTCTTTAAGTCTCCTTAAATAATTAAAAGACCTGAAATAATGAATATTAATTTCAAACTCAGAATTAGCTCAATACTTATAGAGCTGTTGTATATTAATTTATAGTTAATTTTTGTAAATACACAATTAAGCCTCTATGCTAACTCAAAGACCTTAAGCTCTTTCATTTATAAATGGTTCTATTACTGTTTGTAGCTTTCTTACATTTCTTGGACTTAAAAGTATTTTTTTGATCAATTTTATGAATAGTTAGCTTAAATATTCTTTTAGATATGATTTTTTCTTAGATTTCTTTATAAAAAGAATCATCTTGTAAAATATCATTCTTGTAGAACAACATTTTCCAATATTTCTTTAGTCCATATAGTCTTATTATTACATGAAAACTCTGTTCACAGTATATTTACTCTGGTAGATTAATAAAGCTCTTATCTTGAATATTTTTGGTAACATGCTCTTTATAAAAGAATAATTTTCCAAATAAAATAAATAAAATATTTTACTTCTCAATTGATATAATATACTATATCATTTAGCAACTAATTTTATTATTCTTGATTGATTAAATATCTGAAACTATGTTGTTATGATAGATACTTGTTATTATATCTATCTTTAAGGAAATTAATGGTACATTAGTCTTATTTGACTAGAGGCTTCTTAGACATTATACAAAAGAACCCTTGTTTTTTGAAATGAGATTTTAATTGAATATGACATGGCTTGAATACTTGATGTGATTTTGAGCATATATATACTATGAAAGAGATACCCTATAATCAAATTTCTTTCTCTTGTTAAAAGATGTATTATGTCAGGTATCGAATTCCTTATTTTTCTTCTCTCTGAAAAAGTAAGGCTATATTTCAAATTTAAAAAATCCACAATTATTTATGGGAAAATTATATCTCAAAGAGAGGACTACCAAACTTGAATATATATTGAAAGATAATTACCTTTAATTCAGCCCATAAGCTTATTGAGAGAAGTTTCAACACTTATAGCTAGAAAATATAAGTATTCAAAGTAAAATATCTGCTTTACTTTTGAAATTGGGGACTTCCTTTTATAATGGAGCTCCATTATCTCAATTAGAAATCATTCCGATCTCTATATAAAAAATGTGGCTTGATAATAGTATATTTATTTTTTATAAACACCAAAAACACCTAGTTCCATTTTATGGAATATTCAAGCTTTTATTCCTTTACACCAATTTAGCTCAGCTTTGTGTATTAAAGCTGGAAAGCTATCTATTCTAAGCTTTCCATCTTTATCTAGGGGATTACTCCTGTACTTGAAAAGCTAAGGTAATTTGAGCTTTAATGGAAATTGAATCCAGGCAGTAGCTGTGTCAAGAAGTAAAATATAGCTCAAATGGCTAATACATCTTGAGTTAAAATCATATTATTTGTTTGAATCTTGAGGAAAGCTAATTTTAGGCAATATGTAGAGATAAGCTTCAGCTTTATTAATTATATTTTTCTTTCAAAATTTTCCATTGAGACAGCTTTCCATTTTATTTCTCTTCAAGTTTTATTTATTGTATGTTATAGGAATTTTTGACTTTACCTTCAGTTTATATTTTAGCTATCATGATATATGGAGAGCTCTCCATCTGTGAAGAAATTCAAATTTGTATCTAAATTTGATTTCTTGATAAAATCAACTTCTTTCTATATATTTGTGTCTTTATCCATACTTAACAATAAAGAAACTTAAATTTGTAAAAATTATTTAGAAATTGATTGTCCAATTTCTCTAAGTTTAATTTTCCTCAAAGGTGTGTTTGGCACCTTTCTATATTCTTATTAATAATTAAGTCAAATGAAATATACATATTGAATTTTTGTTAAAAACAATTTCAACTACATATTTTTGAAAGATAAAAGAATTAATCAAATTTTTTTTTGAGATAATGGGAACTATATGTAGCATTAGGCAAAATAACTGCAATAAATAGGTTATTTCAAAAGAAAATTATCAAAGTCCTTTTATTTGGATTCTGGAAGGCTTTTCAAGCTGAAAATACTTTAATAAATCTATAAAAAATGATAGAATGATAAATTCATAATAATCAGCTGTATATAAAGCTTAGTTGATCAAATCATATATGAAACTCTTTAAAGTGTTTTTGAATTATAAAACGAGAAAACCTTATTTTTTGTTACTTATTCTTAAAAAAACTTGATTAATTGAGAAAACTCATATTTTTAAAAGATAGTCTACAGAGGTAAGCTGGAACCTTTTAGGAGTTAATCTTGAAGAAACAAAAATATCATTTCAAAGATATGTAAAATAATATTCAAAACATGGTCTCAATACCTTTCCACTTATTCACTCTCTATTATTGTACATTTACCAAGGCATTTTTTACCCATATCTCATATTTTGTATGGTAATTTATGAATAGTGGTTTTTCATGAATTTTCAAACCCAAGAATCCTATTTATTGTGAAATGCTGGATTAATTATGGACTTCAATTATGAATAATATGATTGTTAGCTGGTGCCTCTTTTGTGGCCTCCATACTAAAATAGTATTAATTTAAGAAACTAATTAAAAATTGGAATACTATTAATTGAAATTTAATAGACGTGTCACTTGATTTAAGATTATGTACTGTTGGAATTTGAGGCTTCAAAAGTAGTAATAAATTGTAAAAAGTGAATTTAATCACTTTTCAAGGTGAGAGCGCTAATATTTCTAAAATAAAATGTAAGTAATTTTAATTGTAAAAATATAATTTGTAAGAGCTCTGAGGATTAATTCAAAAAGAATTAATCCTCTTTAAATATTGTATTTACAAATTTAAAATCAAAATGATATGAAATAAGTTTGTTCTAATTAGGAAAGATCTGTTATAGCAACATGAGCAGATACAAAAACAAGATTGATGAAATAGTAGGAACTTTATACTATGAAATATTTAGTAATTACTCATAGCAACAAGATTTGATTCATATTATAATAACATGAATAGAAGTATTTGAAATTTATACAAAATAATAAAAGAAAATGAGACGAAATTTAAAGTAATTGGAGTCTGTATGGCAGGTAAAGGTTTACAAGCTTTCAGGTTCACAATGATTTTATCAAGAATAATATGATTAAAATTCAAAAATATATCTTCTTGAAAATTCAAAAACATGTTTTTAAGCCTTTCAAGGAAGAAATACTACTATCAATCTCAATCTTGGAATTTTTTTGAACAGGATCACAATGTAATCAAGTTTTCTGGAATAATTATTACAGAAACCTACACATAATATGTGCAGATAGCTCTCATAAGTATTGTTGATTAGTCATTCTTTATTAATATCAAAGATAAGGTTATTTCCTATTAGTCTTTCTCACATGTTGTCTTGAAAAATGAAATAATCTTCTCCCTGATTTCTGAAAGATAAAACAGAAACACAAAACCCACAAATAATATGCTAGATAGTTTTTTCACCAAGAGGTTGACCAAAAGGATAGAATTACCTTCAAAACAATTCATAATAATAAGATTCATTTAAATAAATCTAAATTGAATTTCTTTGTTACAATTGATCTTTTTTATATACTTTTCAGATAAGCTAAGTTTCAAAAACTTTCTTTCTGTTACTCTAAATCAATTTTTCTACTTAATTTTTTTTTCCTTTTTTTACTTTTACTATATATTTTTTATGGTGGTATTTTCCTTATATTATTTGATTAATTCTTTCTTCCTTATACAATTTGAATTTAAGTAAGTTTAGCTTTCATTCTATTTTTAATTAGTTTTAATTCAATTTTTTGTTTTGGTTTTCTACCTCAAATGGAAGTATAAATTCCTCTAAAGCCTTCTACTTGAGAATTATTGCCAATTTTCAGCCTTTTTATTTCAAAGGCCCTTAAATGGCTGCTTCTGTACAGTTTTTGATTATCATTTACAGTTATACTGTAGCTTCCTCTTTCCTAATTATATTTTAATTTCATTCCCAATTTTTTAAATTTTTCCAGAAGGAGGGGCTGTAATTTTCAGATACTTCCACTTCTCTTTTAAATTAATAAATAGAGCTTTTCTACAATAAAAAGTAAGGCATTTCTCTTGCTTCAAAAAGGATAAATGATAGTATTACTGAAAAAATTGATTAAATTTATTAATGTTTCAAATCATTTTTAAAATGCAAATTGAATCAAATTAATACTCAAATAAAAATATCTAATCAATTAAGAAAAAGTATGTAAAATGTTTATATCTTCTTTTCTGAGAAACATTTTTTGCAGAAGAAAATTGAAAAAAAAACTTTATTCCTTCTGGGGGTAAGAATCTTTAGCCATACAGAAACAAAACTTATTCCCAATTCAATTTCTCCAGTAGAGGATTCAATTCAAATGATCTCAATTTGATATTTTCGAGCCATTTTTTAAATAAGAATACTAATTAATATCATTATTAAGCAATAATCAGTCAAACCCCAAGCAATGAAAAGGTTTTCTTAATGTTTAGATTCTGTTCAATTCTCTCAGCCTTCAAAAGGAAATCAAAGTGTTCAAATTAAGAATATATCTGAGCCTTTAAAATGTGAAAAATTATACAAAGCTCTCAAAACAACATTATCAACCTTATTTTAATAATAACAATTGGAATTATAATCTCAGAATAAGTAAAAATGCCATAAAAAGGCATAAATCCTTGATTATCTCAGAATCAAATGAATAATAATTCAAATTAAGCTACACCATTGAATTCTACATCAAAGACTACATATATGAAATCTTTATTTCCTATCCATAAAATAAATACTTCCTGAGATAACCTGTACATATGCACTTTTATGATCAGTGCATATATTCATGATTTTTAGCTCATAGATTTTGAATTAAACATAACCAATAGTTCTTTCAAAATGAAACTTACCACAAAATGATTGTAAGAATACATATATAAGCTTTATTTGGAAATCTCTAAACAAGTGTCAGCCTGTGACTCAAAACCAGAGCACAAGCATGACAGCCAAAATACCATAAACCAATGGTATAGCCAAGATACCACCAAAACATGGAGCTGAGCCAAATTATCTCAAAAGGTATCAAAGGATAGAGGAAACTCACCCCTTTCTGAAAATATAAGTCCCATCACTATAGGACAAGAAATAACAAAGTTATTCCTGCTCAAAGTTATTGCTGAGCATAAACCTTAATTTTCACCTCTCATCTAAAATCTAGAAGGAGAGGCTTAACCCCATCAAATGGGTATTCAAAATGAATCTTTAAGCCAGGGCTATCCAATGGTTCCAACCAAACTGAGCTAGCACCAATATTACTGGAGTTATGGTCAATTTCAGGCCAAATAAGGGTGAACAAAACATTCACCTCTAATCTAACTTCTACAGTTTTAGTGTGGGATACCTGAAGTGGGGTCTTTTTTGGAAAGAGCGCAATCAGGGATATCTGATGGTGTCATCCACTTCCCCATATCTCAACTACTGCAGAAGGTATGGGGCAAACAAGCTCAATACAGCTTTTTGCTTAAAACACGCAAATGTACAAAAATGTTGTACATGGGATACCTTTGCCATATTTAATGATACCCATACCATATGAGGTACCATTGTGTAGAGCACATGCAGGGCTACACACTGAACCAATTTGAGGTTGATATCTCAAGAATTGACAAAGTTATGGCTGTTTTAAGGTCAAAATCCCACCTGCTGTCATATACAGCCTTACCATGGGATAATATCCCATAATCATGAATATGAGGTGTCAAATAGACGAAGAAGCATGTTTTTACTTCAATACCTCATGTGTCAGTCAATACTGGGGTCCCATACAGTTTCTGTACAGCATTCTACGCGTCATACACGTCAGAATTGGGCTGTGAGGTCCCCAGATGAAAATTTTCACCCTGTATTGGTGAAAACCGCCCAGATGTGGTTTCAAAACCACATCTGAGCCCAATACAGGCTATACAGGCTGTTTGCAAACCACAAGCCAGTACTAGAAAGTGAAAAATCTTCACTTCCTCTACATGGAAAGGTCTAGCACCCTTTCCACCCCATTCCAGGATAAAAAGGAGGCTTTTCACAGCCAGGATTGTCTCCTCATCCTGCTCTTGAATTCCTACGTAGTAAAACTGTCCAAAACAGTTATACTCTTGGAAAATATTCAGGTATACTTTAAATTTGAGTATTGTAGCCTTTATTATTGTAACCCAACAGGTAAAAGCTGCACCCAGGGCTTTCAACAGCGCTCACCACCACTATATCTCCATAGTAAAGCCCTTAATATCTTAATTTAAATCATTTATTATCAACCTAACCATCTTTTAAAACTATTTTTACCATGTCACAGTCATAGTTAAAGCTTGTAAATACTTATATACACCTTTGTCATAGACTCGCCCTGACATTTTGGGGGCCTGGCCGTGTTTTTTACTTATTCTTGGACCTTACAAGTAAGTTTTTCTATTTTTTATCATTTATTGACACCTGTTTTACCTTTTTTAGGCGTCATTTTCTCTATAAATATATATTTTATATATATATATTTGAATTTTTAAATAAATACTCATATATTATAGAGTATATGTCACGTGGCTAATAACCACAAGACTAGTATTTTGGCATGTTTTGTATATAAAAACACTTTAAGCCACTAATACAGCCTTAATTCTTAAGTGAATTAAGACAGCTCATACTGATAAACCAACCGTTGAGGCGTGTCTGGGCACATTGTTAACTCAATTACCCTGTAATACACCACCTTTGACAGATTATACTTGCTAAACACAAGTATTCTGTGAGATATTGGCATACAAACAGTATACCACATATCAGTAAGCTGTATTTTTGACGTGGAATTGTTAATTCAATTACATTGTCATCATACAAGGGCATCTGTAGTAACATACAAGCCCAGAGGCCATTCTTAGACGTGCAAAACCAGCCTTTTAAGAAGTCTTAACTGACATAAGCCCTCTTCTTTCCTGTTTGATTCAGTGGAAGAAAATTTCATACCACTTGAAACCCAGTCACAGGCCAACATACCAGTGACACCCTCAGAACCAGAGGGCAGAAAGGGAAAAGGGAAGAGGCTTAGTGAAGGCCAAATTACAGCCAAGAAGTGGATACCAATAGCCACTCAGAGGAGTATAAAACCACAAAACTCTGCTTCAATACAAGGTAAACCAACCTTAACCACTTGTACAGGAAATATTACAATTATTAACCCAGTTGTAACTTCCAAAGGCAAACTGCCCAAGTCAGCAGACAATAAATTTTTACAAGGCACAGTCAAAGGTAAATACCCTAAGAACATAAAGTTTTTGACTGCTTGCAAGCACTGATATGTCCCCTGCATACCTCAGAGATCTTGGCTTCCAAAGGAACCAGCCAGAGGACAGAGAAGGATTGTCCAGAACCAGAAGACCAGGAAGAGGACACCTTGGACACAGTGGTGGATGGCAAAACAATGAGGGAGATAATATCAACCTTGCCATTCACACTACAATTCAACAGAAACCTCAAACCAGAGGACTGGAAGGATATGGATCAAGTTCTTCAGATCCACCAACTCCTCAAAGACTTATTTCAATGGAGCATGGACAACAAGAGGTTCAACCTAGCAACTCACTGGGCAGAACTTGGATCAAGTTGCCAGAAGATCTGTCTCAAAGAAATAGACTTCAAAGACCTCATGGTAATCACCAAAGGTTGTAATCCTACCAGGCAGCACAGACTCCTGGAGGCAAGGGCACAGAGGATAAGGGAGAATCAGGCCACTATCCAAGCAATAGAAGAACAATTAACACAGACAGGGCCTACTCAGATTCCTTCAGGTTCACAAGGAGCAGGCCAAATCAGCTCTCCAGTGGCTTCACACCATTCAGAAACCAGCAGATCAGTGGCCAAGAGTCACCATTCTTCACAATTCCAGGAAGTTTCCAGGAGAAGACAAGGAAACAAGGGCAAGAACAAAGCCTCCTTCAACCAGAGGAGGAAAGAGTCAGACCCCATGATCCAGAAGCTGTTAGATTTGGTCAAAGAAGTACACAAGAACCAGAAGTAGTTGTAAACCACTCTAGAATCAGTAGTCCTAGTAATAGAAACATTACCCCCACTAAGACTGAAAATAACATTTTCACATCTGAGAGTAACATCAACAGTGATACACTGTGGTTACAAATGTCCCAATATGCTGAACACTCTGCAAAGCAGTTTGCAGAAACTAAATCTGGCCAAAAGAGGATGAGACAAACTCAAGCCTCCTTGGAACAGATAGTTAAAAATCTTCAAGAAGGATATGCTCAACTGAGAAAAGCCTCTGAAGAAACCAACAAAAGACTGAATATAGTCTTTGAAGAACAACACCACAGCACAAGGGACAGGGAGTGTCTGGACCAAGACATTAACAAATTGTTTAATGCCTACCATAGCTTGAAGCCCCAATCACAAGGCCAAGTTATGGATAATCCATATCAACCAGATGACATCAAGCCAGATGCCATGTTGATGAATAAGGCAAGATCCCCATCACAATACCAAAATGGAGATGGCATGTCTTATTCAGAGAAGGAAGCCTTGAAACAGCTTCCTGAGGCCTCAAGCTGGCCCAAATTCCCTGGATCAGGAGAATATGATCATATGGAACTCGTAGATTATATTGATGGATTCTTCATTGATGTACCAAGCATACCAGACTACTGGATCACTGCTAGATTGAATACTGCATTTAAAGGTCATGCTAGTATATGGTACACAGAAATGAAAGAAATCCATGGCAGGAGAAACTGGCCATGGTGGAAGAGTCAAATCATCCAAAAGTACAGTAATGGAACTTGGATATGGCAAAAGACCATGTCATTTGAAAATGACAAGTACTCTGTGGACAAAGATCCATATGAGTGGTGTCTTAGACAGTCTAAAAGACTTAAATCCATTGATCCTCAGATGAACATCCAAATGAGGAATCACAAACTCCTGACACAATTTCCAGGAGAGCTGGAGCATGCAGTAAAATGCAGATGCAACCAGAATTGCACTCTAGATTACATTGCCAACACCTTACAAGACGTAAGGAAAAGGACTAATATAGGGAAATTCACCCCATATAAGAGCAGTAGTTTCCAAGAGAAACAACCTTTCAGGGTAGAGTTTAAATACAAACCCAAAGAAAGAGTGGCAGAAGTGGTGTCAGGCTGAGTCTATGATAAAGGTGTATATGAGTATTTACAAGCTTTAACTATGACTGTGACACGGTAAAAGTGGTTTTAAAAGATGATAAGATTGATAATAAATGATTCAATTTAAGATTTAAAGGGCTTTACTATAGAGATATAGTGGTGGTGAGCGCTTTTGAAAGCCCTGGGTGCAGCTTTACCTGTTGGATTACAATAATAAAGACTACAATACTTTAAATTAAGAGTATACCTGATTATTTAACCAAGAGTAAAACTGTTTTTGACAGTTTACTACGTAGGTTATTCAAGAGCAGGATGAGGAAAGGCTTTTGGCTGTGAAAAGCCCTCCTTTTATCCTAAAATTGAGGTGGAAAGGCTGCTAGACCTTTCCACGTAGAGGAAGTGAAGATTTTTCACTCTCTATGACAGGCTTGTGGTTTGCAAACAGCCTGTATACCCTGTATTGGGCTCAGATGTGGTTTTGAAACCACATCTGGGCAATTTTCATCTGGGGACCTCACAGCCTGATTCTGACGTGTATGACACGTAGAATGCTGTACAGAAACTGTATGGGACCCCAGTATTGACTGACATATGAGGTATTGAAGTAAAAACATGCTTCTTTGTCTATTTGACACCTCATATTCATGGTTATGGGATATTATCCCCTGGTCAGGCTGTATCTGACAGCAGGTGGGATTTTGACCTTAAAATGGTCATAACTCTGTCAGTTTTTGAGATATCAAGCTCAAAGTTGGTTCATTGAATAGCTCTGTATGGGCTCTACACAATGGTACCCAACTTGACATGGTTATCATTAAATATGACAAAGCTATCCCATGTACAAGTATTTTTGTACATTGGCGTGGTCTGGTCAAAAGCTGTATTAAGCTTGTTTG
Organism: Austropuccinia psidii; assembly: GCA_023105745.1. NCBI lineage: Eukaryota > Fungi > Basidiomycota > Pucciniomycetes > Pucciniales > Sphaerophragmiaceae > Austropuccinia > Austropuccinia psidii. Next base: position 41,284,784 of record JALGQZ010000008.1, read on the forward strand.
GCCAATAACTTCTGTTGTAGTTGAGTTATGAGGAAATGGATGGCACCATCAGATATCCCTGATTGTGCTCTTTCCAAAAAGACCCCACTTTAGGTATCTCACACTAAAACTGTAAAAGTTAGATGAGAGGTGAATGTTTTGTTCACCCTTATTTGGTCTGAATTTGACCATAACTCAAGTAATACTGGTGCTAGCTCAGTTTGGCTGGTACCATTGGATAGCCCTGGCTTAGAGCTTCATTTTGAATACCCATTTGATGGGGTTAAGCCTCTCCTTCTAGATTTTAGATGAGAGGTGAAAATTAAGGTTTATGCTCAGCAATAACTTTGAGCAGGAATAACTTTGTTGTTTCTTGTCCTATGGTGATGGGACTTATATTTTCAGAAAGAGGTGAGTTTCCTCTTTCTTCTGATACCTTTTGAGCTAATTTGGCTCAGCTCCATGTTTTGGTGGTATTTTGGCTATACCATTGGTTTATGGTATTTTGGCTGTCATGCTTGTGCTCTGGTTTTGAGTCACAGGCTGACAAGTGGAAAGGAAGAGTAATTCTTGTCACAATTGTGGTTCAACAGACCACTATGCCAACAACTGTCCAAAGGCAAAGAAAAAATTCTATGCCATAGAGAAAGTCCCTGAGCAAGAACCTCCAACAGAGGATTCTGAATCAGACTCTATGGGTGACGCTGTCAGAGAAACATCTGATGATGACCAAGACCCAAGAGAGGAATTTTTAGTGGAATACCAAGAGGAAACCCCACTAGAAATTCAGGACATACAGTTGGAAGCAGGCATGCCACAGGACACTGCTAATAAAAACTTTTGCAAACACACACAAGATGCACAAACATTCCTGGTTACACCAACCAAATGAATGGCATATATACATGGAACAGCCACAAAAATGACTGTTTGTATTGACAATTCTCAGCATCCACTGATCATTGATAGTGGAGTACACTGCTCCATAGTGGCCAGAAACTATCTGGATACCCACTTCCCAAACTGGGAAAAACAGCTCTTGCCCATTAAGGCAAAGAACTTTAAAAGTGCAACAGGGAAGATGACTTCCATTGGGACAATTATCAAAGAGATAATTATACCCCACAGCAAGGGTAATATCAGACTCAACCCAGAGCTTGTAGTGCTTAATGATGCCCACATCCAAGGGCTTTTACTGGGAACAGATTACCAGAGGATGTATGGCATAGACATTTACAACAGTAAAAATAGGCAAATCACCATTGGTACTAACAAGGAAAAGGTATTTTCACTTGACATATACCAGATATCTTCTCAAGATCCACTAGAAGAACTTTTGAAGGAATTCAGAGAGGGACAGTTTAGCACTACCCTCACCAGTAAACAAAAACTAAGTTTACTGAAGATGCTGAGAAAGAACAGACCAGCATTTGCAATTGGTGAAGAACCATTAGGCAAGATCAAAGGCCATGATATAGAACTATATCTGGATGTGAAAAGGCCTTATCCACCCTGGCTGAGGAGACCTCCTTATCCAGCAAGCCTGGAAACCAGGAAAGAAATTGAGAAACATATCAATGAACTCCTGGATATGGATGTCATCAGGAAGATTGGACATAATGAAATAGTGGAAATCACCACCCCTGTCCTAATCACCTGGCATGATGGCAAGTCTAGACTGTGTGGAGATTTCAGAGCTCTGAATAACTACACAAAAGCAGATAGGTACCCCATACCTAGGATACCTCATGCCTTAGATAAACTGGCTAAAGCCAAATACATAACCAAAATGGATTGTATGAAAGGCTTCCACCAAAATGGAGTTAAACCAAACTCCATGAAATTACTCAGGATAATATGCCATATGGGTATAAATGAGTACACCAGAATGCCATTTGGCATCAAAAATGCACCAGCCCACTTCCAAAGTATGATGGACACAATATTTCAAGATGAAATATTGGAAGGCTGGATGGTAGTATATATTGATGACATCATTATATACTTAGAGACATGGGAAGACCATGTGCAATACATAGACAGAGTGCTAAGTAAATGCACACCCATAAATCTGAAAATTTCACTTAAAAAGTGCAATTTTGGCCAACAAGAGCTACTAGCTCTAGGACATAAAGTCTCAGGTCTTAGTCTGGCAATTGACCAGAACAAAGTAGCGGAAGTACTGCAAAAGCCAGTACCAAAGAACATCAAAGAGATGCAATCTTTCCTTGGGTTTGCTAGCTACTATAGAAACCAAATCAAAAGTTTTTCCCACATAACCAGTAGTTTATACAAGTTATGTTCAAAAGATGTAGTTTTTGAAGTAACCAAAGAAAGGAGGGATGCATATGAGAGAATCAAATATGAACTCACCAGTGCACCAGTGCTCATCTTACCTGACTTTAAACTACCATTCAAGTTATATATAGATGCAGCATGCAGCCAAGGCTTAGGAGCAGCCCTTCACCAAAGACAAATTGTGGATGGTGAACCAAGAGAGGGTGTAATATGTTACATCTCTAGGCAACTGAAAGATTCCAAAGCCAGGTATGGGGCCACCCAGACTGAATGTCTATGTCTAGTCTGGGCTCTAGAAAAACTCCATTATTATTTGGAGGTTGCAGTCTTTGAAGTCTACACAGACTGCACAGCCTTGAAGTCTTTACTAAACATGAAGACTACAAATAGACATATGCTGAGATGGCAAATAGCCATCCAGGAGTATAGAGGGAACATGACCATCATATACAAGGAAGGTAAAAGCCATATCAATGCAGATGGCCTCAGCAGATGGCCACTGGACAATGTCAAAAGCAATCCAGCTTATGACCCAGAAGTTGCAGCAAAAATCCCTATCCATTTCATGGAAATAGATAGGAGGAAAACTTCAGATTATCTGAATGGGCACCAGAAAGTGGTACCCTTGACAGTGGAAACACTGACTCAGAAGGGACAGAAACTCCCATACTGGAAATAGGTTCCTCAGAACTGCACAATGAATTCTTCAGTGCAGTACAGAAGTCTTATGCCAAACACAAACAGTGTAGCATACTACTCCAACTCCTTCAACAAAAGTACAGGAGTCCAGAACTGGAAACCCAGCTGGAAGAACCCTGGTTGAGGGCCTATAAGGATAATAAGTTTTTTCTTATAGATGGCCTGCTCTACCACAGAGAAAAGCACACAAGTGCACTCACAGTGGTAGACAGAGACCACATATCATTGATCCTACAAGAATGCCATGACAGCCCCTATATGGGACACATGAGTGAAGACAGGACCAAAGAGAGGGTAGCAAGCACAGCTTGGTGGCCCAAGTGGGAACAAGAGTTGAGTGAATACATCAACACTTGTGAAAGATTCCAAAAGGAAAATAGGAAACATGGGAAGAAGTATGGGTTACTTCAACACATAGAAGAACCCAAACACCCATGGGAAACCATCAACATGGACTGGGTTACAGGACTTGTCCCAGGAGGCAAAGAAAACTACAATGCCTGCTTAATCATAGTTGATAGGTTCAGCAAGAGCATGAGGTGTCTACCATGCCATCAAGAAGACACAGCCATGGATACTGCTCTGTTGTTTTGGAATAACATCATATCTACCTGTGGAGTCCCTAAGATCATCATTAGTGATAGGGACCCAAAATTCACATCTGAATTTTGGACTAACTTATATGACATGCTTGGTACCAAACTTGCTTTTTCCACAGCTTACCATCCACAAACAGATGGCCTAGCTGAAAGGATGATCCAAACAATGGAAGACATCCTCAGAAGATTCTGTGCCTATGGCATGGAATACAAGGACCATGAGGGATACACCCATGATTGGGTTACCCTCTTACCAGCAGTCCAACTGGCTTATAATACAAGCCAGAACTCCACCACAGGTAAAACACCTGCACTGGTGGAGAAAGGGTGGAACCCCCTGTTGCCTGTGGATCACTTGAAGAGAAATCTCCTGACTATCCACCCCACAGCCAAAGACTTCCATGATATGTGGAAGAGGGCCTGTGACACAGCTGCCAAATGCATAGCTGAGGCAAAAGAATACAATAAGCAGAGGTGGGACAAATCACATATGGAACCTGACTTCAAGGAAGGGGACCAGGTGTTAGTGTCTACACTGAACTTCAACAATCTCAAAGGACCTAAAAAGATGAGGGACTCATTTGTAGGACCTTTTACTATAATTAATTTGATAGGAAAAAATGCAGTGGAAGTCAAACTCACTGAGGAGTTTTCAAGTAAACACCCAGTCTTTCCAGTGAGTTTGGTCAAGCCATACTTCCAGACAGAGGAGGATAAATTCCCCTCCAGGAGAAAGAACCCCACACCACAAGAGATAGTGGAAGTGGAGGACTCCCCTGGACCTGTGAGTAAGATCATCAGGGCCAGGAAGATCAGACTCAATGGGAAGGATCAAAGACAATACCTAGTCAGATTCAAGAACCAGACAGCAGATAAAGACAAATGGTTGGCAGATGATGCCATCCCAGATGGGAACCTTCATCTAAGGAGATTCAGGGCCTCTAGGAGGACTGAACAGTCTCATCAATGATGAGCCTTTTTTAGAGGGAGGGTATGTCAGCCTGTGACTCAAAACCAGAGCACAAGCATGACAGCCAAAATACCATAAACCAATGGTATAGCCAAGATACCACCAAAACATGGAGCTGAGCCAAATTAGCTCAAAAGGTATTAAACGATAGAGGAAACTCACCCCTTTCTGAAAATATAAGTCCCTTCACCATAGGACAAGAAATAACAAAGTTATTGCTGAGCATAAACCTTAATTTTCACCTCTCATCTAAAATCTAGAAGTAGATGCTTAACCCCATCAAATGGGTATTCAAAATAACGCTCTCAGCCAGGGCTATCCAATGGTACCAACCAAACTGAGCTAGCACCAATATTACTGGAGTTATGGTCAATTTCAGGCCAAATAAGGGTGACCAAAACATTCACCTCTCATCTAACTTCTACAGTTTTAGTGTGGGATACCTGAAGTGGGTTTTTTTTGGAAATAGCACAATCAGGGATATCTAATGGTGTCATCCACTTCCCCATATCTCAACTACTGCAGAATTTATGGGGCAAACAAGCTCAATACAGCTTTTTGCCTAAAACACGCAAATGTACAAAAATGTTGTACATGGAATAACTTTGCCATATTTAATGATACCCATACCAAATGAGGTACCATTTTGTAGAGCACATTCAGGGCTACACACCGAACCAATTTTGAGGTTGATATCTCAAGAATTGACAAAGGTATGGCTGTTTTAAGGTCAAAATCCCACCTGCTGTCATATACAGCCTTACCATGGGATAATATCCCATAATCATGAATATGAGGTGTCAAATAGACAAAGAAGCATGTTTTTACTTCAATACCTCATATTTCAGTCAATACTGGGGTCCCATACAGTTTCTGTACAGCATTCTACGCGTCATACACGTCAGAATCAGGCTGTGAGGTCCCCAGATGAAAATTTTCACCCTGTATTGGTGAAAACCACATCTGAGTCCAATACAGGCTATACAGGCTGTTTGCAAACCACAAGCCAGTACTAGAAAGTGAAAAACTCTTCACTTCCTCTACATGGGAAGGTCTAGCACCCTTTCCACCCCATTCCAGGATAAAAAGGAGGCTTTTCACAGCCAGGATTGTCTCCTCATCCTGCTCTTGAATTCCTACGTAGTACAACTGTCCAAAACAGTTATACTTTAAATTTAAGTATTGTAGCCTTTATTATTGTAACCCAACAGGTAAAAGCTGCACCCAGGGCTTTCAACAACGCTCACCACCACTATATCTCCATAGTAAAGCCCTTAATATCTTAATTTAAATCATTTGTTATCAACCTTACCATATTTTAAAACTATTTTTACCGTGTCACAGTCATAGTTAAAGCTTGTAAATACTTATATACACCTTTATCATAGACTCACCCTGACAACAAGGCTAAACCTATTAGGGGATATTGGCAAAATAGCAATACCTATTGACCACTTTAAATTGGAAGTAGATAGAGCTTTACAAGAAAGTAGATATTCAGATTCTCCTAGTTAATAAGTCAAACATTATTCAATTTTAATCATGATATTGAAGGTACAACCCTATGAAATCATGGTTTGAAGTTCAAAATAGTAAATTTCAACCAGAAAAGATGAGTTACAAGAAAAATCATCAAAAATGAAGTTTTTATGATGTAATGATATCCTCTCAGAAGCTTAGTAAGAAAGTTCCAAGCTATCATAATTTACTCTCTGAATTCTTTTTAGAATTAATAGCTTCAATTTTATTAAGAATCAAATTTTATGATTAAAAATTATCATTTATGATCATTAACTCTAATCTTATTTTAAGCTTAACAGTAAAATAAGGGATAAAACTGTTTCATATTAGTATTTTATTATTAGAGCTACTTGAATTCAAAAAAAATATTTTGCAAACTTATGATGTCTTCAAATCAGAGTTACAGTGATAACTATAAAAAATGGCATAATAATAAGATAAAAAGGTTTAATAATGATATAATCATCACCAAAGATTGAAATACTGATCAATTCCTGTGGATACCATCAGTAAACATCTACTAGAAGGTATCTGGTTACTAGAAAGAAGGATATTTACTATAAAAGGACCTTCTCTTCCCCTTCAGATGCATCAAAAACACTGAAAAATTAAAATAAAAGATAATTTCTTTATTCCTTCATATATAAAACAGCTGTATTGTCATAGATTAAAGATCCACCTTTTAGTGATCACTGGCTTTGACATTATTAATCCAATATTCTATTTTCCTTATTGAATTCTCTGAAATATCTCTAAATTCACATAAAAAATAGCAAGATTTGTGATTTCTACTATTTTTATTGTAAATAAAATTTCAATAAGTTTTATTTATACTCTTAGCCATGGATTTATTCAGAATTACTATATCAAGTGTTAAAAATAGGTTATTTTCTCTCCATTATTAATTATAAGAATTATTTTATTAATATAAATAGTATCTATATTAATATAAAATTTTAATACGAGTAATTATATTGTTATAAATTGTTTTTTATTTTTGAATAAAAATTTCTAATGTATTTATTATTTTTTGGTAACAATAATAAATTTCCATAAATATATTAATTATTAATTATTAATATATTTATCTTATTATATTATTCTTATAATATAATTTATATTATTTTACTTGATCAAGTAATATAAATAATTTTACACCATAATAGTAATATATTCTCATTATTATAATCATTTTTAACCTTATTATTCATTAAATCAGGACATTCAGAGTACAATAGGGATAATATTAGTAATTTTTACTTATTTTTTCATAGTCAAACCCTACTGTTGGGGGCCTTTCCATTATATCTACTTAAAATACCTTTAAAAAAAATTCAAATTTGGCTTTTCCAAAAATCAATTACATTTATAATCAAGAATAATATGATAATTTTATATTTATTTATTTCAAAAGCTATTGAGTCATTTGGAAAGTAATTATATCGTTTTACATGCGGTTTTTCACATTCTTATACTTGAAAGAGTTTTCTTTGAGTGACTCTGGTAATTAAAAAAGATATTTATAAGTTAAAAATATGAATTTATATTATAACTTGATTGAAAAAGAATCACTTTGGTTATTTTTATTATTTATTCATGAAATTATTCAAAGAATATTATGTAATAAATTAAAAACAGGTCTCTTTTTTGTTTATTTCTCTTATACAAGGATAAAAAGCAAATTTTTAAATGTAAATTGCCATATATTTCCAAAAAAAACCTTTATAAGAAGACCTATATTTATTTGTCTTCTTTAGTGCTTGAAGACAGCCCAACAGAGGAAAATCAAGCCACTATTGAAAGATTAGTGGAAGAAACTCTCCAAATTTCCCCAAAACCAGTTTTTAATAAGGAAAGAAAATCTAAAAAATTCCCTTTTCCAGGACTCATCATTCAGGACTCTGAAGTTGAGCACCTTTCTTTATATTCCATAAAAAGAACAAATTTTTCTGTAATCTTTTCTCTAAACATTTTATTTTAGTTATGACTACTAGAAGATTTTCCCAGTAATCCATCTAATCAGATGGAGGTGGACTCAGAAGTAGATATGGTCCCACAAAAGGGAAAAGAAATGTAAAAATCCCCATTGGAACAAAATCCACTCAAGGAAGTTCCATATCCCACAGGCAATTCCCAGAAATTCCCATAATAATCTTATTCAGAGGGCTCAAATACACATCTACATGAGCCAATACAAGCATTATTACATGTTGTACAAGGACAAAGATTGAGAAAGGCTCCCACAAATACACCAAGGAGTGATGAACTCCTGGCACATCCTCAAAGATTCCCTCAAAGAGGAGGAAATAGTGAGATATTCCAATGGATGAAATCTACTGTCATCCAAACCTCAAATCAAAAAGATAAAGGACTGGCACAACAAAAAGAGGGTGGCAAGCAAGGCAGAAGCCCCAGTAGCTTCTACCAGAAAGCCACAAGCCAGCCAACCTCCACAAGAGGGGAAGAAGAACAAGAAAAAGAACTGGGGGAAACCACATTCCCTAAGCTACAGGATCCCAAGAATCCAAAAATAGGCCATGGAAAATTTCTTCAACAGGGCCAGAACCTTTATGGAATTCAAGGAAAAAGAGGAGCAAAGAATGGGAAAACCATCTTTAAAGAAGATATAACCTTGTCTCCTGATGTTGTAAATACTTTAACAGAACTTAAGAATAGTATATTCCCTTCAAAAAATTCAAGAAATTCTATGATCATCAAAAGAAATAAGAAGTAGTATATTATTTTCCAGCCAAATTGTTTTACAAAACAAAAAAGAAATAGGCAATATTCAATTTATGGCTTAGAATAATAAACCCAAGTTTTTAATGAAAATACTCAGAAGCTAATAAAAGGAAAACGAGAGTTTTATAAATACATAAAATATATCAAAGAATAGACTTTTACAATATATTATGACCAGAGTATTGATAATTTGACTGAAAAATTAAATAAATTGTCCATTTTTGTTTAAATACTTGAAGAAAATACTTCATCACATCAAAAACTCCTTTTGGAACATGTAGAAAAGAGTGATGAAGAAAAATTAATCTTAAAGATTATATCCAAAGTTAAATCAGAATTTTTACAGAGAAGAAGGATAAAATAAATGAGGCTACCTTAAATATGCAAAATTTATCAAGCCCCTTTTCCCACATAAGAAGTCCTGTTTAACCAAAATAGGAGATGAAAAATCCCTTCATGAAAGACTGAAGCCATCAAGACAACAATGAATTCTTAATGAAAGAAAAACCTCAGCTTAAAGAATGGCCAACATTCACAGGTGAAGGTGAATATGACCATGTGTTATCTGTTAAAACAATTGACATGTTGCAAGAAGATTATGCCATACCAGATGAATTAATTACTCCAAGATTTAATTCATTATTTGAGAAATTTGAAGAAAGAGGGTATTATGAAAAAAGACAAACAAATGACAAAAATACCTGGTCTTGGTGTAAAAATGAAATAATCACCAAGTGGGAAAATGAGCCTTGAGGTATAAAAGGGCAAATTCATTTAAAAACTCATTCTTTGACTCAATTAAGGAAAAAATTTAACTTGGTTCTTAAAACAAGTTGAAATACTCAATGCATTATATCCATAAATATCACAAAAGATGGCTTATATGATAATATTCAAAAAGTGTGGAGGAGAACTGGAAAATCCCCTGAGGAGCAAGTGCATTAAACCTTTCTACACATTAGAATACATCAATGAGCTGGAGGACATTGTGACAAGAACCAAAATTAGCATAACATGGATGAAATTGAGAATAAAAAGCCCAAATAAAGCATTTATTAAAAAGCACAAACCAGAAAAACCTTCAACCCCAATAACACCAATGAGAAAATAAAATTCCATAAACTTGGTGGTATTTGGCACTTAGCCAATAATTGTCTTAAAAAGTCAAATAGCAATGAAATTGTGGAAACAGAAGATCACAATGACAAATCAGAATAATCTGATTCTGAAAAAGAGACTGAAGAATTAGAAAATTCTGAAAGTGATGGGATCAACATAATCAATGATGAAATTAATAATATTAATTTAATGTATGAAGTAATAGATGTAAGCTCAAATTTCCCACAAATTGGAACATCTGATACATGCCTTACACATATGAAAGATGCCAAATTTCATAGAAACAAATCTATAAAAGGAATGGGTTATACTTCTGGAAAATCAAATACAATAATTTTTATGTTAAGAAATCAAGAGGAAAGAGTAAATCTGGATATAGGAGCATACTCAACATTTTTTGGAAAACATTATCTACAAACACTTGTACCAGATTGGCAAGATCAAATCATACTAATACAAGGAGTCAAACATATTAGTGCAAGTGAAAGCATGAAACCCCTTGCAATCATTGACTTCAAATTGGTTTTCCCACACCCATCTCAATTTAGAAGATAAAGGTTGATTTTGTAGTAATGGAAAATTGTACTAGTAACCATTTTATCCTTTGAAAGGATTATTTATAAATTTATGGCATAGATATTTCACCATAGGAGTTAATAAAAGACAAAAATATTGCTTCTTGATGAATAAGAAGAAATTTACTATTATAATATGAGTTGAAAACTCCAGAGAAAGACTTATTAATAAGTGAAAAACTAAAAATGGCGGAATTCAATGATGAATTAACAGAAAAAAGGAAAGGAAAACTGATTGACTTCTTATATAAATACAAAATTGCCTTTGTAACTGACAAAGAACCACTAGGTGCCATCATTGGACATGAGGTTGATATTTTCCTAAATGTAGATAAACCTTATCCACCCCTGTTAAGAAGACTAGCTTATCCAGCCAGCCCAAGAGCTAGAGAGGCCTTAGAGGTACAGATTAAAGAATTAATGGACCTAGGGGCTTAAAATAAGTTAGGTCATAATGAAAAAGTATAAGTAACTACACCAGTCATTATATCCTGGCATAATGGTAAATAAAGCAGGCTAGGGTACTTTAGAGCTTTAAATACCTATACTATCCCTGACATATATCTAATACCTAGGGTCTATGAGACATTATCACAACTGTCACAGGTTAAGCTCATTACATCCATGGAATCCCTCAAAGTTTTTCACCAAAATTTCTTAAAAGAAAATTTCAGAAAACTACTGAGGATAATAGTCCACTGTGGAATATATGAATACTTAAGAATCCCTTTTGGTCAAAAAATTCCCTTCCCATTACCAAATAATGATGAACACTATATTCCCTGAAAAGTTATCAGAGGTATGGCTTATTATCTATGTTTATGATATTATAATTTGCTTAGAAACTTGGGAAAATCACCTGAAAACACTTAAAAGAGTATGAGAGAAGATAGCCCAAGTAAATATGAAAATATCATTAAAGGAATTTCATTTTTCATATAGTGAACTAAAGCACCAAGACATGTAATGTCTGGACTGATTTTTTTAATAGATAAAAATAAAGTAGCAATAGTACTACTTAGAGAAATTCCACAAACCAAGAAAAAAATTGAATCATTATTAGGATTTGCTGGATATTACAGGAAACATATCAAAGACTTTGAAAAAATTGAAAAATCTCTGTATAAACTCTGTGATCAACAGAAATTCTATGAAATGACTGAAGAAAGAGTCAAGGCATATGAAGAACTGAAAGGTTCCCTCACAAAATTCCCCTTTCTCTTAAGACAAAATTGGAATCTACCTTTCAAGTTATACATAGATTCTTGTGGAGAAGAATTAGGTGCGGCACCAGACACAAATAATTAATGATAGGCATATTTATGGACCAACTCTCTTCATTTCAAGACAGATTAAGCCAACAGAAGCTTGGTATGGAGAAATACAAATTTAATGCCTTTTCTCAGTATGGGTTCAGAAAAGTCACACTATTATTTATATGGAACAGTCTTTTATGTGATTACAGATTGTAATGCTGTAGAATCTTTATTATAGATGAAGACACCAAATATACATATTCTGAGATGACAGATTGCTATAAAAGTATATAGAGGAAATATGACTATAGTCCGCAAATCTGGAAATGTTCATAAGAATTCTGATGGTATTAGCAGATGGGCTTTAGAAAATACACTTGAAATCCCAGCATGGGTACCACAGGAAGAGAATCATGTAGAAGGGATTTGTGTTTTGGAAATTGGTACAGGATTTCATAATCAAGTCAAAGAAACCTATAAGATTGTCAATAATGTTCATATCTTATTCCAACTCTCAATGAAATATTGCCAAGACTCATAATTATCTTCCAAACTAGATGAATTATGGAAAAAAGCATATGATGAAGGAAGAGTCCACCTCCTTGATATAATTATTTATAATGAGACCAAACACACATATTTTATGAACTTTAAAGATAGATTTTTAATAAACATTATACTACATGAATGCCATTATAGTTTTGTATCTGGACATCTCTCAGAATATAGGACACTAGCAAAAGTAGAAACCTGCTCTTGGTGGCCAAATTGAAGAAAAGATGTTGCAGAATACTTTCAAACTTCTTACAGGTGCCTAAAGGAAAATAGAACCACAGGTAAGAGATTTTGGAATGATGATCCAAATTCAAGAACAAAAGTTTCCATAGGAAATAGCTCATATGGATTGGCTAACAGCTCTACCCCCAGGAGGAGACAGAAGTTTCAATGCATGCATAGTCTTAGTTGATAGGTACAGCAAGAAAACAATGCTCTAAAATTTTCCCAAAGATTACACAGCTATTAAAACAGCCATAACTATATGGAATAGAGTCATAAGCAATACAGGCTTATTCCAAAAATATCATAAGTGATAGAGATCCCAAATTGACTTCAGCCTTATGGAAAAACCTATGTAACTTGTTTGTCACAAAGTTATCATTCTGAACTGCATATCATCCTCAGACTGATTGACTAGCAGAGAGAATGATACAAGCTCTAGAAGACATGATCACAAGATTCTGTGCCTATGGCTTAGAATTTAAATACTCTGATGGCTTTACCCATGATTGGTGAACATAAATACCAGCTCTAGAACTGGAGTATAAGACATAAATTCATTATTCAACTTGTAAAACACCTGCAATGTTGGAAAAAGGTTGGAATCCAAAACTACATTATGAAACTCTTAAAAAGGACTTGGTTTACATATATCCAACAGCAAGAAGTCTTAAAATAACTCTTGAAAAAGCAAGACATTGTGAAAATGAATGTATTCAAGATTCTTTCAAATAGGCAAAAGAAAGATGGGACAAAAGTCACAAGACATCCAATTTTAAAATTAGAGACTTAGTATTAGTATCAACTTTGAGCTTGAATAATATTAAAGGACCAAAGGAACTAAAATATTCCTTTTCAGGACCTTTTATGATAAGAGCCCTGCATGGCCCTAATGCTGTACAGCTAAATTTATCAGGTTAATTAATGAACAAAAACCCAACATTATTTGTAAGTCTTATAGAAATTTATAGCTTAAGTGATAAGGAATTATTTTCTCTATGAAACAAACCACCACTTGGAATTTGCCCTATAGAAGAAAGAGAAGAGAAGAAAATTATTAAAGTCCATAAATAAAGAAAGGCGATACCTTTTGAGATACAGAAACCCAGCTCAAGAAAATGAATGGCTACTTGAGAAATATATAAATAATTTTGAAAAATTATTAAGAATTTTTATACATTAAAGAATACCTAAAGAATAAGTATATTAAGCATCATTGAGATTAAAGGCTAATAATGCTTGTTGAAGAGGTAGGACAGTGTATAATACCCTAATTAACTATATCACATTGTGTTACAAGCTCCATTTGGTGGTAGGTAATGTTAGCCTTTGATATATGACAGAATATCCAAAAATGTAACAAAGCAACATTATAAATCTTATTTTAATAATAAGAATTGGAATTATAATTGTAAAATAATTAAAATTCCATAAAAAGGCATATATCCTTAATTATCTCACAGACCAATCAATAATTTGAAATTTTTTACACCATTGGATTCCCAATCAAAAACTAAATATATCAAATCTTTATTTCATATACTTAAAATCAATACTTACTGAGATAACCTGGATATATGCACTTTTATTATCAGTGCATATATTCAAGGTTTTTAGCTGATGAATTTTCAATTACACATAATAAAGAGCTTATTAAAAATATTTCACCAAAAAATAACTGTAATAATATATATAAAAACTTTATTTGGCAGTTTTTAAACAAGGTTAAAACTTATAAGGGGATATTAGGCAAAATAGCAATAGCTGTTGACCACTTTTAATTGAAAGAGGTCCAACATTTAAAGAAATTAGATATTCAGATTCTATTGGCTTATAAACAAAGAACTATGTAATTTTAATCATGATATTCAAGGTAAAACTCTACAAAATCATTTTTTGCAGTACAAAATAGTAAATTTCAACAGAAAAGATGAGTTACAAAGAAAATAATCAAAAATAGAGTTTTTATGATTTATTAAAATTCTCTTTGAAGCTTAGTAAGGACATTCCAAGCTTTCATAATTTACTCTTAGAATTCTTTCAGCATTAACAACTTATAAGTTATTGAAAATCAAAGTTTAGGCTGAAAAATGATCATTTATGATCATTAACTCTAATTGCATCTTAAGCTTAACAGTCAAATAGTAGATAAAGCTGTTTCATATTAGTATTTTAGGATGAGAACTACCATAATGCAAAAACAAATTTCAAGCTTATGATTTCATCAAATTAGAGTTACAGTGATAACTCTAAAAAATGGCATAATAGTGAAACAAAAAGGTTTAATAATGATGTAATCATCACCAAGAATTTAAATACTGATAAAATTCAGTGTATACAATCAGTAAACATCTACTAGAGGCTATATGCTTAATATGAAGAAAGCTCTTTACCATAAAAAGACCTCTTCTTCCTCTTCTTCCCACTCAGATTCATCAAAAACACTAAAACATTAAAGCAAAATGTAATTTCTTTATTTCTTTATATATAGAACTATTATATTATTAAAAATTAAAGATCCACTTTTATTAATTACTATATTTCATTTAATTAATCAAATTTTTTATTTTGTTTTTAAATTCTCTTAAGTATCTCTAAGTCCATATAAAAATAGAAAAATTTGTAATATCTTCTATTTTTTATTGTAAATATAGCTTAAATCAGTTTTATTTATATTCTTAGGTGTAAATTTATTCAAAATTATGATATTAAATGTTAAAATTAGGTTATTGTCTCTCTATTATTAATTTTAATAATTCTTTTATCAATATAAATATTAGTTACATTAATATATAACTTCAATATTAGTAATATTATTTTTATAAATTGGTTTTTATAATGAAATAACAATTTTCCACACATTTATTATTTCTTGGTAAAAATAATTAATTTCCATGAATTCATTTATCATGAAATATTAATATATTTATCTTATTATATTATTCCTATAATATAATTTATATGATTTTATTTAATCAAATAATATAAATAATTTTACACCATAGTTATAATATATTTTTATTATTATGATTCTTTTTGATCTTATTACTCATTGAATTAGCACATTCAGAGTATAATAAGTAAGATATTATTAATTCTTACTTATTGTTTCATATTCAAACCTTACAATATAGCTTTGATAATATTCTTTATATAAAATAGTATTTTCAGGAAGATGAAAATATAAATTGGAAGACTTCCTATAAAATATACTATATATGTATTCAATCCAATTGAGAAATTAATTTATATCTTGGAGCTTCTGTATCTCTCTAGTGGCTTTCAATAACATGAAATACTAAAAATTATTTGAATCCTGTGTCAAACCTACTTTACAGGAAGGGATAAATAAAATTTAAATATGGAACACCTTCTGTCAGGTGTAGCCAAGTTTCTCTTGGTGTAATAATGGTGTAGTCTGATTCTGTACTTGGATATTTTTTATGAGTGGTATTCAAGGGAAGTTTCTCTTTATTCACAGATCAATTGTAGATTTATTATTGTTTCTTCTCTCTTTATCTCTTTTCTTGAGTAGAAATTCCTGTTTTGTTTTTGTCTTTCCACAACCAAAACTTTGTACTGTTTTGATTGTTTTTCTTACCTTTTTATCATTCCCAAACCCAAATGTAAGTGTAGAACACAGGTTCTTCCAAAAGCTATTTCTGGTCCCAATTTTATCAAAAGCACTTATAATTTTACACAACAATTTTTTTCTGTAAAAAATATTTTCAATATCAAGGCTAGATCATAATTTTTCTCATTATCTTACTTTATATAGTGTCTTTATGTGGTTTTTAATTTGAAATTCTCTTTAAATTGAGAATACATGAATTTCCCAAACTCTTGAGAGCTAGCTTATGATACCAAAGTTCCCTATATATATAGACCAAATTGCATTCCCAAAAAGGCTTCATCTGAAAAAAAAGAAAATTTCTGAAGATATTCTTACTTCATTTGGCTCTAAGAGAAAAATATATGACTTCTTACAAAGGGATTTACCTCTAAACTCCTAATTAAATGATACTTTATATTGAAATAAGCCCCTAAGATAGGGAATATTTGTAACCTCATACATCCTAAAAATAAGATCTTCTAAGGGTTGAAAGATTAGTTTTTTTGATTTGCATTTGACTGAATTAAAATGAAATGAACCAGATCCCTTCTATTCAAAAAAATGGGAAAAAAATGTTTCTAAGGTGTCATAATTACCCATTTTTCAAATTCTTTTGGCTTTCTTAGGAAGTCTAGCTTATCATAGAGTCATCCTTAAATTCTCTTATGTATTTCCTTTTTTGGGGGGTTTCTTTACCATTTGTGCTTGCCTATGTGTTTTGGGAAGCTATTGGATACCAAATTCTCATCTTCAAGAAAATTTTGTATAGGTATAGGTATATATATGTATATGGACTTCAGGACCTCAAAATAAGTTTGAAAAGAATATTTTCAATTGCAGTGGAAATAGATTATTTTATTTAAAGTTAGGTCTTTTAGCATTCATTTAGAATTAAAACTTTCTAAATACATTTTAAATATTTTGAAATTGATTGTGTTATGGGGTAATTTATGGGTCCCAATGTAAGCTTAGACAATGGAGGCCCTTTTTTTCAGAAATTTCATCAATAAAATATTAATTATTTTATTTTTTTTCATTTCCCTCATGAAAGGAATTACTGTATTTAATACAATACTTTATTGAATTTTTTGAAAAAAAATCTTTCAAATATTTTAAACTATTTTTTTTTTTAATTTTTCAATATTGAAGTGAGATAATTTTGATAAAGAATTATCTTTTCAATTTTATTTTAAAAACAATTATTATGATCTCATTAAAATCACCTTATTCTGGTTTTCTCTTTAATATTAGATGAAAAAGTTCTCAATTTAGATCTTTGAATTGAAAATATTTTTTATTTATTATTTCTTAAAATTATTAATAATAATTACTATAATTATCCACTTTTTTTCCCTATCATTCCTTATTAGTTCTTAAATATCACCTCAATGAGCTTTTCTCTATATGTATTCAGATTAAGTTTTACCAATTTCTTACATTTCTTATCAGAAATATTTTAAAACACATTAGAATTTTTAAAGCAAATGAGGAGGTCCCTGTTCCCCAATTCCATTTGAAATTACTTATTTCCCCAAAATAACATCAAAATAAAATCTTCAGTTAAAAATACATCCAAAAATATTCATCTATAACCCAACGAATCCATAATCACCCTGAAAATCTTCAAAATTGAAATTGAAAACTAAGCTACTCATTTTTTTTCTTTAAGCCTCTCTAAGTATCTGGGATAAATTTTATATTCCACCATAAAGGCCTAATTGTAACCTTAACCACCCATTTTACCTCAATTATGCTCATAAAATTTCCCTTTTTTCCTTGATTTCTGTTTCCAAATTTTACTTCTTCTTTCAGAAGCTTCACTTTCTCGATTATCCTATTCAATATTTTTTTTCTTCCTATTAATCTATTTCATATTCTTCAATATTCACAAAAGACCCTTTTTTCACTCTGAAATCCCTTAATTTATAGCTAAACATGTCTCAACCCCCAACAGTGGTCATTTTGTTTCCCCTGTGAGCTCAGATATGACTCACAACCAAATTGGAATTTACTTTGAAAGATCTTTTATCCCCGTTGCTCACAGTTTACAGAATTTAAAGCTGACAAGGAAGCCAAACTGTAATTTTAGACCTTACAAAAGGAAAGATGCAAGTAATCCCTTCTGGATTCTTTCATGAAAAAACTTGAAAAATAGCTTTGATTCCTATGAAGCCCTTTTTCCACATATCTCATTCAAAAACTTTGATAATAATAAAACTTCTTCCTTTCTACTCCATTCCAGAATTTCTAAGCCCAATTTTATAATAAGAGGGAGACAGAAAGACCGGTTGTTTCTCAACAAATATATATCCAAAGTAATAAATCAAGCAGGAAAATCTTCAAGAAAAAAGTTTTATTAATTTCCTGATGGATACCCTCAAAGAAAAGGATCTTTTGAAGAATTTTCTAAAAGAAAAAGCTCACACAGCCTCCTTTTTTTAAATAATTTTCTAGCACTGAGGCTCCCAAAATCTTTTCGGATTTTATTCTTATGAAGTGTGAATACCAAACCAATGAATGAAAAATGACCTTTTTTCATAGTTTTGAATTTTTCGCCGCCAGAAAAACTTTCTCCAGTTCCTTCTGTATCATTAACAAATGAAATAAAGAATATTTACCGTAGTATTCTGAGATATATTTTCATTTATTTGGCCTCAAATATCTTCATACTGAAACTCTTTACCAGATCAATACTTATCGAAAAAAAAAATTCTTTACTTCATGAATAAATATGGATATCTTATATTATTATATAGTTTCCTTCTGAACTTATATGAATTGAATAATTTTTTATCTTTTATTTCTTTTCCTTTTCCTTTTTCCGACTAATTTGGTCTTTAATTCTCATTTCGTTGAGGCCTTCATAAGTTATTGGAATGAAATCGAAAATTCACACAGAAATTCTGATTTACTTCAATATTGAGAAAATACTCGGATCTCTTTAAAGGAAGACTTCATACCTTTTTGCACCATTCATTAACCCCATCTGGGAGATTCTACTAGTTCCATATTTGATGTCGCACGTTCCATGGTAAAAATATGGTTCCATTCATTCTCTTTTTAACTCCTTGAAAGCATGATCACTCTTTAATATGAATTCACAATTAAATTCATTGATATTTTTATCATCATATCAAAATTTATCATAGTCCATGTGAGAAATCACCCACCTCATGTTCTTACTATCAATAAAAACACTTCCAACCATGTGATCCGGATGGGTTTCAAATATTCCAGACCAAAGCTGCGCCCAATTAAAAATGCACCCATCAATACATTAATTATTAAGCAATAAATTTCAAAAGAATTCTTCATGCCGCAAAGAAATTCAAATGAGGAATTTAAAACCTAAATTCAATTTTGTTCTACCTGCAAGTATTTGATTATTATTTTTGGGATTTTTTTTCTTATTATTCTGTTTTTTTAGGTTTTTAGAAGTAATTTAAAGGTGATTATCTCAGCTTTGAGCTTGAGACGAAGGTGAAATATAAGGGATATTTTGATTATATTTAGAGCCCCTTTCTGAATACCGATGGCTGAAATCATCCCAATTCTCAAGCACTCTCAACATATGAAGAGGAACAATGATGTGTCAACCCTCTCCTTTTTCAACATGGGGAATAAAATACTGTGAAGACCCTTAGAATTAAAACAGAAAAGAGGGAGACCCCTCGCGTAAAAAATAAGAAGAGTAGGGATCCCTCCAAAGCTGAAAGCATGGGAGAAATTTTGAAAAAAGAAGACCCCTAACCAAAATAACCAGCTTATACATGTCAAGATCCCAATAAACCCAGTCTTCTTCCTCATAAATAATAAATGGAGATAACTCTTCTTCAGAACGCAAGACAATTCCTCTTTATATTTATCTTCTAAGAAAATATTTCATACTAAAAGATTTTATTACCAACCCATGAGGTGACAAATATTGGCCAGAACAAGGACCGCCTCAATAATTTGACAAACAATAGCTACACTTATGAAATACTTTGTTTCAATTTCTATAAAAAGTGAAAATTTTAGAAGATATCATCACTAAAATGGTTATTTCTCACAGATTTTTTATTATCATTTTTGATCAATAATCTTCACATCATTTTCTTATTTGTTAATTCTCAAGACTTCTGGCTCATAATATATTTCAAGGAAAATTTTGATGTATAGGTCCAAAGCCTCGAATTTCCAATTTTTTGTAAAGTTCGGTTACAAAACTATGGCCCATTATATTCACAATAAAAAGGTATGTAGGAAGGTTTAAGATGGAATCCTCATAAAGAAACTCAAAAAAATGGCTTCATTAATTATACAGGAATACTTTTTTCCCCTAAACCCAGGAATATATTGACGGTCTTCAATGGGATAAAGGTGCAGACTACGTCTCAATAATAAAATGGCTTTTCATTCCTTAAATAAATATTTAATACAGTTATTATTTATTTATTCATTCAAGAAGTCACATTTTTCCTCAATTTATATCCTCAAAATCATAATATTCCATTTCTTTGTTCATTAATTAATATTTCTCACTTTATGCCCTTGGAAGCTATTCTATTCAAGAAACTTCCCATCCCCATAGTCATTCCTCATTTTGTGGCTTATTTTTTACCACTGGCTCTGGTTTAGGTTGTTGAGAACAAGTAAAATTCTTCATTCTCTCCATCATAGCCTCCTGAATCCTCAAATAATTCACAAAATATTTTGGAGGTTGGATCTAATTACTATTCCTTATATTTCTTTATACATTCGTTCATTTATAATGGCGGAAAGAAATAACCAAAAACTGAACATTAATTTTTAAATTCTGGCTGCGTGGCACCCAAATCTTTATAATTTTCATTTTAATTTTCTCTTTGTATACAAGTTTATTCATAGTTTTTTCTTTTCATTCCATGAATTCCTCACTAATTTAAGCCCCAAATAAATCCTCAGATCACCATCTAAATTTTCTTTTCAAGATTGAAATGCTTTTATTGCCTTTAAGCTGATTTCTCCTTTTGGTTTCTTGTCATCCAATTATCTTGATTCTTTTTTCATCTATTTTTATTTTTTTCTTTTATTGGCTACAAATATGATTATCGCTCAAGAACTTTAGTGATTCTGTTTTCCAGAAGACCTCTTTCTATTCTAATAAAAAATTGAACTACTTGATTTGTTCTTCAATTTACTTTTCTTTATATCAAAATAGATTATATTGATATAAATGGCTATGATTTCTCAAAGTTGAGGATTTTTCAATAATAATGGTGCCTCGGTATGATTTTAGTAGTGATCTTGAAGAAACATTGCAGTGGCATCTATATTTTGGGTAAAATTTCATGATCAAGTGAAATATATTCTTTTTATATCTCAAAACGAATCTTATTGTATTGCTAACAAGACATTATATTCTTCTCAATTAAATCTTACCATAAAATCAATTTTTCAATATCCTTTTTAACATGAACTGAAGTTTTAATTTAAGAATTTAGATCTGCGATATCTTTAGACAAATAAATAGATCAAAAGTTAAAAAAAACATGTAAATAAAGTATTCAGATCTTTCTTTTGGAGTTTCGCTGAATTATTTCTGGATTTTACGAGCCTGGGTTTTCCTTTTCATCGCCTTTATGGTATTAAATGATTTATTGAAAGTGATAGCAAAAATGAATCTTAAGAGGAGGCAGGACTATATTAGTCTTGGCCGACGACAGGAACAGGGGAGACACAATCGAACCTAGAGATAGTAGCGATGAGAGGAAACAAACACGATGAAGATATACTATTTACAAAAGGTGGAAAGCTTATATAGACTACTGAGTCTATCTTGGTGGAGGTTTTGGACTCATCTTTAAGTAATGACAATATCATAAGAGAGAGAAAAAACATATCAGAGGAGTAAGTAAATATAGTCTAATAAAATGGTCTTATACTTGAGTTTAGGAGTGAATTCTGTTCTAAGAATTGTAATGAGAAATAAATTTTTGTTCTTTCACTCTCCCATACTTGTTAATTTGGGGTCAGATAAAATGAATCTTAGATGTGGGATAGTCTTATTTAATGAGATATTCTTGGTGAGTAGGTCAGCAGGCATCTGTGATGAGGAGAGATATTTTAAATGAAGGAAGTGATTTTTGATTAGTTCTTGAATAAATTGAAGTCAAAAGTTAATATGCCTTGTTCCATGATGATAAACAGGGTTTGAGGCAATGGAAATGGCACTTTGATTGTCGGAATGAAGTAAACATTGGGTTTCTGTATTGGTTGTTTCAAAAATGAGTTGTTGTATCCAAATAAGGTCTTGAGCTGATCCAGTCAGTGCGTGATATCCAGCTTCAGTGGAGGAAAGAGCAACTATTTTTTGCTTATGAGCTCTCCAACCAAGAACACCATGGAAATAGATCAGAGAACTGGAAAATGACTTCTTCTCAGTACCTCCACCCCAATCCGAATTGGTGAAGCCTAGGATTTGGGTGTCAGAGTGTTTCAGAAGTATTCTCCTAAGTTTAGAGTGAAATTTCGGGCTCCTGAGAGATATTTTAATGTATGAGTAATGGATTTGTAGTTGAAATCCTTGGGATCTTCTAGAAATTGAGACAGAAAAGAGGTGGCAAAAGCTAGATCAGGTTGGGTACATTGAACAATGTATTGAAGTAACCCAACAGCTCTTCTATAGTTGAAGGGTGGTGGATCAGCAATATTGTCACCAGAGATTTTTAATTCTTTGTAATTACAGGGTAGGGGAGCTGATGGCAGTCTGATTTGACTGGTGCTGAATTCTGTTAAGATCTGTTGTATGAACTTATCTTGGATTAAGGAGATATTTTCTTTGTTTTGAGTGATTCTAATGCCCAAAGCATATTTGACTACTCCTAAATCTTCCATTTCAAAAAAAGTTTTGATTTTGAGCTTGAATGATTGATTCCAAGTGCCTCCAAAGATCAAATTGTCCACATGTACAAAAAGCCAGAGAGGTTTTTTTTTGTCTTGGGAATAATATAAACAGGGATCAGTAAAACAAGGTGTGAGTCCAATGCAAATTGGAGTACTTTTGAGTATTCTATGCCAACATTGAGGACTTTGCTTAAGTCTGTATAGTGATTTATTTAGGAAAAAGACATGTGAATCTGGATGATCTGAGTATCCTGAAGGTAGATAATGCAATGAGTTATAGTTATATATCTTTAAATTGCTATGTTATCACAATCATAAAACCAGTAATAGTAACACTTAAACAAAACAAAATAATTAATATGTATTAAAATGAAAGAGAAAATTGGAATGATGAATATACCTGAGGTTTCAACAGTAACAATACAAAACACTAGAATTAAGATGTTTTATGGATAAAATTAAGAAACACTCTACAACGAGAATTAAAGATAAGGTTAGTTTTACTAATACATAAAAGAATTAGGAATATTACTTGTATACTTAAACAATCCCCAAGCCTTGTGAGTATTTAGAGTGAAATATAATTGTAACAATAACAAAATCAGTTTATTAATGATATACTGAATATGAGAGATAAAGAGAACTTTTTGTAATGTTCATTGGAATAACAAAAGAGACTACACTTTTATACACAATATATTTGTTTTTGAGTGATGGAAAGAAATGCACGAAAAAAGGTTAGACAACCGGAAATCCTTGACGCTTAAACCTCACTTCCCAATCCTGCTACTCATTTGTTCAAAAGGGAGATCTATTCACAACACTCCTCTTATCTCCTTGAGATGTAGCTGCTGATATACTTCAGTTAGTTTTTGTAATCCTAGGTGTTTTGCCAACATGTCAGCTATCATATCGCCTGATCCAACTTGTACCACATTCAACTTCTTCTTCATGACTAAATCTCGAACATATTGAAATCATACTTCAATATGTTTTGTATTGGCATTTAGTGATACTTGCTTCAATATTGTAGTTGCTCCAGAGTTGTCATTGTACAAAACAGGTTTTTCCATATCCATCCCAATGTCTTTTAATAAATAAGATGTCCAACGAAGCTGCTTGACACATAAATTCATAGCAATAAATTCTGCTTCTGTTGTTGATTGTGCAACAACTGACTGTTTTTTACTCCACCAACAGATAGGGTTCCCAAAGAAGGTTATGACCCACCCTGAGATGTACTTGCAATCGACTTTGTCATTAGCATAGTCAGCATCAGCCCATCCAGCTAGCGTGGTCTCATTTCCAGCCTTTGCCTTAGAAAACACAAGTACTAATAGCATTGTGCCCTTAAGATAACTTAGTAAATGTTTTACAGCTGTCCAGTGCTTGCTTGTTGGTTTGGTGGAGTATCTGGACAGTTGATTGACTGTAAACATAATGTCAGGTCGTGTATGTTGAGCAAGGTAATTCAAACTCCCAATTTCCTGTTGATATGGTGTGATGGCGACTACTTCACCTTTGTCTTCTATCTCCGTCATTAGATTACCGTTGCATGGCGTCTTCACACTTCTACTTCCATCCATGTTGTTGTCATGAATTAGCTTTTTAATCAAGTCTGGCTGACTTAATCCGACAGATCCATCATGATACCATTCCAACTTGTAACCTAAGTGTTGTGTTGGTTTAACTTTGGATTTCAGGGAAAAATCCTTGCTTAATTCCGACAAAAAGGCTTTAATGGTCGAGTCTTCCTTTCCAATTAGAAATCCATCATCAACATGCATGTGTAAGATCAACAATTCGTCATGGTTAAGGTAGAGAGAATCGTCAGATTTAGCTTTTGTCATACCACACTTTGTCAAAGTGCTGCAGAGCTTAAGCTGCCACATTCGTGGAGCCTTCTTGGTACCATATAATGACTTATTCAACTTCCATACCCAGTTCTCCTTTCCTACAGTCTCAAAGCCTTTGACCTGCTTGACGTACACTGTAGTATCCATTTCACCATGTAGGAATGCATTTTTGACATCGAACTGATACGGGATGTAGTTCGAGTTTACAACTAATGATACCATTACTTTGAAACTTTCGTTTTGTCCTACAGACGCCCAAGTATTGAAGCAGTGAAGAAGATGTTCCTGATGATTTACCAACACCACCCATCTAGCTTTATACCTATAAACCTCTCCATATTCGTTACGTTTCTTAGTTAACCTCCACATTCCGCCAATTACTTTTCCATTCTTAGGGTATGGGACCAATTCCCCGGTATTGTGACTGGTGAGTGAATCAAATTCCAGATTCATGGCCTCTTTTCAATACTTGGATTCGAGTGGGTTGTTTATAGCCTTTGAGTAAGTCACCACATCTTCCAACAGGATTCTATCTGTAAGGTTACCTTTCCGTCTGCTCCCTTCAATGATATTTCTTGAATCAATCTGATGTGAAATATCCCTAGGAGCTCACTCATAATAGGGTACATACGCATAGTTTTTGTTAACATTTGACTGTACAGCTTCACTAGTGCTACCTGTGGCTTGCTGATTGGAACATTCGATGTTGTTCTCCGATGGTGTTACAGGTCTAGAAGACACATGGTCCTTGACTACAGGAAGTGGGAAGCTAACAATATCTTGTCTTCAAGTTCTGTCGACAGGGATGTTTGGAGAACTGAAATCGCGGGTAACTTGGATATTCTTTAAATTTTCATCGTAGAATCTCATACTATCAGAGTACTCTTCAAAGGTTAAAGCTCTCAGGGTATCTCCTCTGAGTGCAAGCTTGCTTGATGTCTTTTGCACATGTACTGTCTTTTTTAAACCAAAAGGAATAAGCCTCTCTAGTTTGATCAGTGCCTCTAAGGTCATGTTTTTCAGGGAAAGAACCTCAGAAGGTGAGTTCATACCAATGGCCTTATGAGGTAGTAGATTTAATAGTAGAGAACTATGTTTTGCAGCTTCATTCCACAAGCGAATAGGGATTTTTGATTGAGCAAGGAGGCAGCGAATTTTAGTGAAGAGGGTTTGATTAAACCTTTCGGCAATGCCATTGGTTTGAGGTGAGTTAGCAGGTCCTCGCTCGAGGCTTATACCCTTATTGAACAGAAATTGTCGAAATAAGGTTGAGTCAAATTCTCCACCTCTGTCTGTGTGTAGGAAGGCTGGTTTAACATTTACCTTGTTATGTATTTCATTCACAAACGCCATGATGTTTCCCTGTGCCTGACTTTTGTTTGTCATTAGGTAAACATGATTATATCTGCTGTAATCATCTACGATAACAAGGACGTATTTGATGCCTTGTGTGGTAACTGGGGTGATTTCCAGGGTGTCTGTGTGTAAACGATGAAAAGCCGTTGTTGATGAAGGTAAAGCTCTATTATGAGGGCGATTCTGGATCTTGGCCTTCTGACAAATCTGACAGTCCTTAGATGGTTTAAATTTTCCTTTTATCTTGCCTTCTTTAAACAGATGTTTGAGATAGCTGTCACTTGGATGACCTAAGATTGTGTGCCAATCCTTGTCTTCAGTGTTTGTCATATAGTTCTTTTCTGGCTTAATCTTGCTTGAAAACAGATTACCTTCTTGTTTAAAGGAGGCTAGAATGGAATTTCCTTTCTTTAGCAGGAAGACATTGTCCTTGATTATTGGTTTTATTCCATGGTCAAGTAACTGCAATACCTAGAGAAGGCTGACTGGACCATTTGGGGCGAAATAGACAGGGTGAATTTTGAGGGATTTAAAAGCTAAGGTACCTTGATGTGTTATTGCAACAGAGTTTCCATAGGTGTTGATTTTTTGCTGGACAGGGGTTATGTTGGTGAGCATATCAAGTCTATTTACCACATATTTACCTGCACCTGAGTCCAGGTAGATCTTGTTGCCCTTGTTGATAGAGAAAATAGTATTCTCCTGGATAACAAAGACATCCGAATCAGAACTCAAGGCTTTCTCAGGCTCTGTAACCATGTATGCCAATTGGATCTTCATTGAAGCTTGTAGTTTGGCAATCATACTTTCTAAGTTCTCAAATCTCTTGTTGGAATCTGTCTTGTTGTTTCCTTGAGAAACTGATTAAATCTTTACATTCTTTTTTCCCATCTTTCTACCTTTTCCTTTCAGGTTTTGTCTGTGGTTTTGATTTGAGGGATTGGTAAACAGTGTCTGTTCACTGGATTGCTGTCTTTGTGAATTTTCAATGGCTACTCTGTTTACAACAGCTGAAAGGGTGAACGGGCTAATATTGTACAAAGTTTTAATTAGCCCTGTTAGCTCTCTATCATTATTGAGACTTCGGATAAACATGGCTGCTTCCATGACTGGTGAGATTGACATTCCTAGTTCTTTGTCAATGGTAATAGAGTTGTAACAAGCAAAAGTCTTTTGAAAGCTATGGATGTGAGCTTACAATGAGGTTTCTGGCTCATATTTTAGAGACATGGGCTCAAAGAACGTTTCACAGATAACTACAATGGAGTTCTTTCCGCAAATCCTTCCCAGAGCTTCCCATGTGCCGTAAAAAGACGTTCTGTTATCTAATAGAAATCCTTCTAGTTTGGTGCTGACACATCCCCACAGTAAAGACAAAGAACTTCTATTCTTTTGTTTGAATTTTGCATTTTGCTTTTGTGTTTCTGAGGGTGGCATGAGAAGATCATCGTATTGTCTGGCAGTGAGGTAATTTTCCATCTGGCAGCTCCACTAGACCCAGTTTGACTGATCAAGTTTGATCATCTTGGTTTTAAGATGAACCTCATTGTCTGACGATTCTTCGGAAAGAATGTTTATTGGTACTTCTGTAGACATATCTAGATGTTGAAAAATTGTGTTCTATTCTGGTTTTTATTTTTTATTGAATAAGATAGCATATTTCAACTAACTCTTGCTACCATGCAATGAGTTATAGTTATATATCTTTAAATTGCTATGTTATCACAATTATAAAACCAGTAATAGTAACACTTAAACAAAACAAAACAATTAATATGTATTAAAATGAAAGAGAAAATTGGAATGATGAATATACCTGAGGTTTCAACAGTAACAATACAAAACACTAGAATTAAGATGTTTTATGGATACAATTAAGAAACACTCTACAACAAGAATTAAAGATAAGGTTAGTTTTACTAATACATAAAAGAATTAGGAATATTACTTGTATACCTAAACAATCCCCAAGCCTTGTGAGTATTTAGAGTGAAATATAATTGTAACAATAACAAAATCAGTTTATTAATGATATACTGAATATGAGAGATAAAGAGAACTTTTTGTAATGTTCATTGGAATAACAAAAGAGACTACACTTTTATACACAATATATTTGTTTTTGAGTGATGGAAAGAAATTCACGAAAAAAGGTTAGACAACTGGAAATCCTTGACGCTTAAACCTCACTTCCCAATCCTGCTACTCATTTGTTCAAAACGGAGATCTATTCACAACAGATAAATGTGTAGTGCTTCTTCTGGTTTTCCATTCAATAAAGCACATTGGAAATCCATTTGTTCAACCGGATATTGATGGATATGGCATAAGGTGAGTAGTAGTTACAACAAAGTCAATCTTCCTGTGGGAGAGAAAACTTCTGAATAGTCAATGCCTTCTTTCTGAGTGAAGCCTTTTACACATAATCTTGCTTTGAATTTTGAGAGATTACCATTTTTGTCATTTTTTTGTTTAACACTCATGTGGTACTTAAAGATTTCATGTGACTTTCTGGCATGGTAGGTGACCAGACTTTATTATTTTCAATATCATAGTTCTACCTTGATGACATTCTTGCATTATTGACTGTTGGACCTGCTGATTGCTTCATGATATGTCTTGGGATCTGAGGAAAAATGATAGGCTAAATTTGCATGATGTTGCGATCATATTTGGTAGGGAAGGATTTTTCTAGGATTTCCAACGTCACCATGTATCTCGGTCTTAGGGGCATATTCATGTTCAGGAACCCATGAATATCCTTTATAAGATGGTAGTTGGGATTGGATAGGTGTGTCTTCTTTGACGAAAGGAGGAATGTTCACTTGAATATTTTCCTCTGGTTCACAGATATTTGTCGTTTCTTGAATGGAAGTGGGAGAGATATCTTTGTTGACAGGTATGGTTTCTGTTTTATTTGGGACTAATATGAAGTATTTTTGGTTAGCTATAGGAGAATTAGGATTGAAAGAGGGAAACTGGGTAGGTAAGAATTTAACATGATGGGTAATTTTGATGTTACCTGTTCCTGGGTCCATAATCCTCTAAGATTGATGTGTCTCTCTGTATCCTAAGAAGATTCCTTGACTGCCATTTTCATCAAATTTACCATCTTTCTTCTGTTTGAGAATAGTGGCCAAGCAACCAAATGGTTGTAGATGTCTGAGGGAAGGTTCTTTATTTAACCATTTACAAAAAGGAGTATTGAGACTTATATTCTTTGATGGGGTAAGGTTTTCAAGGTAAACGGCTGTATTTGAAGCTTCTGACCATAAGGAGAGATCAAATCCTGAGTCTTTAAGTAGGAATCTGGATTTGGTTATAGTAGTTTGATTTCCCCTTTCAGCAAAGGGATTCTGTTCAGGGGTGTATGGAGCAGTAGTAAGATGAGAGATGCCTCATTTTTCAAAGAAGTCTTGTAACTCTGTGTTGAAAAATTCTTTTCCATTGTTTGAGATGATGTTTGCAGCTTGTAGAGCTATCTGGAATTCAATTTTGATAATATATTTTTTTAAAACTTCTTTGGTTTCAGCTTTTGAGGTAAGAAAGAAAATCCAGGAGAAATGGGAAGACCCATTGAGAATCTTAAAGACATATCAAGCACCAGAAGTGGAGGGTGAAGAGATGGTTCCACACAGATCCATGTGGAGAAATTCTAATCTCCTCATAGCTTTTGGAAAATTGCTGGAAAAAGGTATTTTCGTCATTTTACAGGTGGAGCATGTGACACATGAAAACTGAGGGATATTCAGTTTAGGGAACATTTTTCAGAGATAATCAAGAGAGGGATGTCCCGCTGCTTTATGGAGAGTATTAAGTTTTGAGGGAATAGTTGACCAAAGTAGGGCTTTCGGTGAATAATATAAGCTAAGATTTCCAGAGGCAAGAGATCCAGTTACTACTTGTCTTGTGTTCTGATCTGTAACCTCAAATTCATCTTGATTGAGTAGCTTGATGGTGTGGCGAGTTATGAGAAAGGTAGTCATGCTGATGAGATTAGTAGCAAGAGAAGGGATAAACAGGGTATTCAAGAAGGTGAGTATGATGTTAGTGAATTCAAGCCAAATGGTTCCATGACCTAATGCTTCAATAATGGATCCATAAGCCAGTTCTATTTCTTGTTTATTCATTTTTATGTATTGGAAGTAGCTTAGGTTATTCACCATGGAGGTGGTGGCACCCAAGTCTAATACAAAATTTGATTTATGTATGGAATCATTCCAAGCCATGAGTGCTTTAATAGGTTTGTCGTTTTTCTGGATGAAGTTTCCAACAATCTTCTTTGGAATGTTGAGCTAGTGGATTATGGAAAGTATTACTGCATCTATTTGTGGTTTTGTTCTTATTTTGATTTTTGTTTTGTTGGGCAGAGAGTGCTTTTTTAGTTTCAGCATTGTCTTCTGTTTGTATTATATATGCATGGAGTTCTTCTATTGTATCTTTTAACAATGGTGTAGCTTTTTCTATTTCACATTTCTTTAACCAAAGTTCTCCTATGGCTTTATATTTGTCAGGAAGATTTCTAATTACCCACATAGCCACCACGGAATCCAGCAGTACTTATGGCTTTACAGTTTTGTCGTCTATCAGGATACATAGCTGTCGTGTGTTTTCGAGTAATTTGTTGAGAGCTTCCTCCAGCTTGTTCTTTTGTAGGAAAGTTGAGAAAATTCTATTTAAGTACGTGGTTTGATTTTGGATAGTTTTTGGTTGATAGTGTTTATTGATACTTGACCATAGGACGGTAGGATCATTGTTTGCTTCAGAGGAGAACTGTGCAGCTATTTTGACATCACAATTGATGCAAATAATTTTGAATGCCAGTTCTTGTCATTCAGGATCTAGTTTGTCCCTTTCTGCTGCAGTCTCGGTGCTTTCGGTGCCAGTAGCCAAAGCATAGAGCTTTTTAAAGGTAAGAATGGATTTCATCCTGACTTTCCAGTCAATGAAATTGCTTCCAGATAGCTTGTATTTCTCAGCTATTTCAATGCTATATTCAACTATTTTTAGTGTTGGTATGGCTTTTATATTGGTGAGCGTAGCTTTTTGGAGATCTGGTCTCATAATCTGATAGCAAAAAAAAATCTCAAGAGGAGGCAGGACTATATTAGTCTTGGCCGACGACAGGAACAGGGGAGACACAATCGAACCTAGAGATAGTAGCGATGAGAGGAAACAAATACGATGAAGATATACTATTTACAAAAGGTGGACAGCTTATATAGACTACTGAGTCTATCTTGGTGGAGGTTTTGGACTCATCTTTAAGTAATGACAATATCATAAGAGAGAGAAAAACCATATCAGAGGAGTAAGTAAATATAGTCTAAGAAAATGGTCTTATACTTGAGTTTAAGAGTTAATTCTGTTCTAAGAATTGTAATGAGAAATACATTTTTGTTCTTTCAGAAATATTTCTCAAAAAAAACAGATTTTTTGAGTTTCCATGTTCTATTCACAAAAGTTTTGGCTGAACTCCGCAAATTTGAGCATTTTCAAATTTTCCCAAATAGGCTTTCTCCAACATAGTTAACCCAATACACAGGCTTAAAAATCCCCTTAAGATTATTGAAAAGTTAAAATTAAGTATTTTATTATTTTTAATTCCTCAATACAAGTTATTTGATCACTACTTTTGAGGTTGATTGAAAAAAGGACCCCATTGTGGATTAAAAAAATTTACTGCTGAAGCCCCTCCCAAGATTCTTCTAGTATTTGGGTAATTTATCAAGTCATTAGGAGCTTTCCATAATAAAAATAATTTGATTTTTCAATAAAAATAAAGTTATTGATATTTTTCCTGAGAGACTATTTTAGCTCAAATCCTAAATATTCCCAATTTTTTGTGAAAAAATTATAATATGAGGAAAATTTGTGTTTGGATGGGCCAAAGGTGTATTTTTGAGCTGAAAATTTTCTTTTCCAAAATAGGAAAACTGATGTGTTTTGGCTATATATTTGTAAAAACAGGTATCTCGCAGTAGATATCTCCAGTTTCTCACATGTATTCAGGACTTTAATTGTGTTTAAATAATACTTCCCTATTTATATATTGATTAATTGAAAAAATTAAACAAAAAAGGTACCAACTAAATATTTTATTATTTTAAAAGCTTTAAATATTTCAATTTTTGTATCAATTATAATATTTTGATTGTTGTTTACAAAAATAATCGATTTACTTTACTTTTTTACATAAAGTTTTGTTTTAATGGTAATTGAGATACGATAAATCTGGAAAAATCTGGAGAAATTCAACCAAATGTATATAAATGTATATATATTAGCTCTAAGTAGTTATTTTTTATTTGGTTAAACTAGAGTAAAAATAAGAACAATGTATCTTTTATAAAGTTTTTCTCAAGACTTAAACTAATATTGGCATTCTTTTCATCTATTTAGAATGAAAAAAAACTATAGATTGAAATCCAAAAGAAACTTTATTTTCACTTTTTTAGAACAAAATAAATGTGATTTATTAGCGTCAATAAGTTATTTATTTGAAAATACCCATAGAAATTTGTTTGGTTTGAAGTTTAGATTTTTCTTAATTCATTATTTTGTTCAAGATAAAATTGAACAAAATAAACCCAAATTAAAAACAAGTGAAAAAATAAAGACAAAATAACAAAAAAAACTCATAAAAAATCACCTCAATATATATGAGGATAAAATTTCTCTAATGGAATTAAAGTCTCAATTAATTAGAATAAATGTATATATATATATTTCATCATAATTTTTGAACATAACTATAAGCTGAAGGAAGTAATATTTTCTCATTATATTAAATCATTTCTATTTATTCATTTGTAAATTTTAGCCCAAAATTTTTGAAATATAAATATATTTGGGGTCTTGCTATATCAATGCCACCAATTTTTTAGATCAGTGTTGGAGCCCCACACGTTCCCTCCGCCCAGAATTGATTTAGCAAGACAGCATGCTAAATAGACGCCAACTGGTCATTTCATCCTTAAAATAATTTTCAACGCCAAAATGGCCATTTTCTTTTTAGAATTGGTGGGCCCTTGAAGACCTACGGTAATACTTTTGAGAATACAAATGTCCCCTTGAAAAATAAAATAAAATTGAAATTAACAGATAGGACCCTATAAGTGAAACCATAACAGAAAGAGGGCCGTACATTTGGGTGGACCTCATTTTTTTGAGGGGGATTTATCCTGGGCCCATACCATAAACATGGCCCCCAAAAGATTTTTTTAGGTAAATGGCTAAATTGACTCATCAAAAAACTCTTACCATGTGAAGGAGGGTTGTCAATTTTGATTTTCATCAAGTTTTGGACCTCAAAAAAAAATCATTTTTTGGGTTCTTTATAATGGCCTCAAAAGGGCCAAAAAGACAAAAAATGATACATTATTACCCCTTCGGGGCCCATTTTTGGCCATTTCAAGGCAATTAGAAGGATAATATTAAGTATTTGGGCTTAATAAACTTTCTTAGAGGGATATTTTATTAATTACTTCAACCCATGTCATTTTTTCCTCTATCAGGCTCTAAAAATGGCGTTTTTATAGCGAAAATTCAGAACAAAAATTGGAATCAACCCCATTTTAAGTAAAAGAAAACACGTTTATATTTCAAAGATAAAGCTAAATATATATGAACTGTCCAAAATACTGACTTACATAGTGAATTTATCTCTAAGAAAGGATAAGAAATTATTTTTCCAGAAAAAAAAATGATTATTTGAAATGAATTCTTTTTACTAACAATAATCAATTCTTATTCAAAAAAAGGAATGAATTTTTGAAAAAACAAATAATAATCTGAAATGAGTTTTTTCAAAAAAAAAAATTAGACAAGTCTTTTTTTTCAAAGAAAAAAAAAGATTTTTTTTCAAAAGTAATTATTTTTGTAAAAAAATGATAATTTATTTTTTTCTGAGTTTTGAATATAAAAATTTGGTTTTGATATTTTTTTCAGAAAACTTTCTTGAGTTGAGGGCCCAGAAGCCCTTGGGGTGACGCGCCAGTATCTTTTTAGCAAGCGACAGCATCAATTTTAGCCCCCCACGTTACTAAATTGATTCTGGTATTGACGCGCATCTAGCAAAAGGGAATCACACATTTAGAACCCCCTATATTTATATTTATACTTAGTCAACTCCGAAATATGGATGATTCCCCTTTAATTCATTTAGCCAGCTTTAGTGAGTGAATCAAAAAATCTCTCTTCCCAAATTTTAATTTATAATAGGAGAAATTAGGAATAAAGCTTACCATCCAATTTCATTTTACCCTCCAAAATTCACCAAAACCCCAGATTACCAACCCCAATCCCTAATTCTCATATTTCTTATTTTTTTATTACTGATAACTTTAAAGATATATAACTCTCTCAACTGATCTTTATCCCTTTTACCCTCTATTTATTAATATTTTACATAGGGTGTTGGTAAACCCATGTAAGAAAATTGGTAAAAACATGTAAGCCCTTGCGTTTTTTTGCCCTCAATTGGTAAGAATACATAATTTTATTGTAAGAACATGTAAGGGGTGGTTTTAAAATGAAATATGGCTATTAATGGCATTTCTGATACCATTAATTCCATTAACGTGATTTTGAAGGCCATTAATGGAAATTTGAAGGCTATTGATGGCATTATGAATGCAATAAAGGGAATTATTAATGCCATTGTTGAGGCCATTTATGGCATTTTTAAGGCCATACAATTACATTTATGGAATTGTTGTAATGCCAATGTTATGGTCATAAATGGAATCTGTATGTCATTCTTGATTCCATAAATGGAACTCTTAATGCCAGAAATGTAATTTTAACTTCCACTCATCATAAATTAAACTTCGAATTCAATTGATGTCATAAATGGCATTTTCAATTTAATTACAAACATGAACAAAAAAATGTAAATAAAAGGGACTTTTTGGGTCTACAATTGTCCTGGAAAAAAACATTCCAAAGCTTTGGTCTTCTTCTTTTTTATTCTCAATATTTTTCCCTTTATTTTTTAAAAAAAAGGAAATTCATAGGTGGGAACATATTTAATGAATTTTCTTCAAAAAATAGGCCATTTTGCCAAATTGGCCCAAATGGAGAAATTGGGCAAAAAAAATGAAAAAATTTGGGGACCTTCACATCCCATTTTGGAAAAAATATGGCAAATAAAACTTATAAAAATGCTCAAAACTGAGCCTGAGGAATTTTTTTAAAAAATTAAGTCACTTATGTGTTTTGGCCATAAATTGGTAAAAACACATAATTTTATGGTCAAAAAATGTAAGGGCTTATGTATGTTTACCAACACCCTTTACATATTTCCCCTAATATTTCCACATCACTCTTTTGTAGTTAATTTTGCTTCAGAAACATTCTAAAGTAGACTTGGAGGTTATTGAGGCCCTTTGGGATAATTTTCACAAGATTTAAAGGGCTGAAGGGTATTATGTCAATGCCTACAGATCCAAAATTGCTCATAATTAGGTTTAGCTCTTTTGTGAAAAAAGTAGGTAAAATTTCTACAAGAACAAAATTCAAGTTAGAAAATCCACCTTGAATAATCTTAAATTGCCTTTGAGGAAATATTCTTAAAATATGGAAATGAAATCGCTTGTACCACCAGAATCAAAACCTTCCACCAAATAATCAGTATAGCTAAAATATTATGGCTTTTGCCTAATTCTAAAATTTTCCTTCTCATTCAACTTCTCAAATAGAAAAGTGTTCTTCTATTTATTCTTCAAGAAAATTAATAATAAGAGGAAGAAAGTTGGGAAGAGAAATTTGCAATATAAGATCCCCTTTGAATCCCTCATTGTGATCAGTCTCAATGCCTATTCCTCAATAATTAAATGTCTTTCAAGGATATTCAAGGCTCTCCATGTGTCGTCCTCATTTATTTTACCTAAAAAAGCCAAGTATATAATTCCTTTATTCCATCTTTTTGGGTTCATTTCAAAAAAAGAATTCTTTGTCTGTGGCCTTTTCTCTATTGATAAGGAAATTTAGGGTTTTTTCATTGTTTTCTTGAATAATTTTCTGATATTAATAATAAAAACTACATCATAAATCCAAAATTAATTTCAATTTCTATAAATTCAGTATTAATCCATATTTTGACGAAACCTTCATCAAATACTGAAAGAAATTTATTCTTTTGTAAAATTAATAAAGATGTGTAAAAACACTATAAAAGTATTTATGAATTTTTAGCTTTTCATTAATTCATTAGCTTTTGGAACGTGTACAATTACTTTCCCTTTGGGAATTATTTTGGATAGAACTGTTCCATATCATTCCATTATTTTTTATTAGTTATTATGTCTTATATCCTTCTTATTAAAGCTCAATTGATTCAAATTTGAAAAAATTTATCCAAAATAAAGAAAATGAATGTTAGTATATTCTTTATAAGAAATCTTCATTTCTTTAAAAAAGTATTCTATCCCTTCTTAGATAAATAAATATGAACCTATTGGGATTTCTTCCGCCTAAATAGTGGAAGTAGATCAATCAATGATGAAGATATGGTTTCAAAACTCCACTGTAATTATTCTTAAGGTTGTTCAAAAACTCACCATGGATCCCAAGAGAAAATATAATGGAATAACCCACAGAGACTCCCATGAGCTTATTCCTCCTATCAAAGGTCTTTCTCCCCATATTTCTCTATTCAATGGTAAAATTTCATATCGCTTCATTCAAATAACACATTAAAAGAGAAAAATTATATTCAGTAAAACAAAAACCGTACCAAAACAAGCTTTAAATATCAATTAATACCATGTATAAATTCCACAAAGAGCCCCTTTTTAATAAGGAGGAAGCTAAAAAATTAATATTATTATGATGGAATTTCAGATTACCAGTAAGGTTTCTTTTCAGGTACTTGGTGACTATATTTGCTTTATTTACTCATTACTGATATTAAGTAATATATTATATCTTTCCGAGATCCTTAATTTGAAAATAACAATAGATAATTGGAAAGAAAATAATGAAAATTCATTTTTTACAACATCAAAGAAGATATATTCCAATTAACAGTTACTGAGATAAATTTTATACTAAAGAATTTCCAATAATCTTTTTCTGGAAATTTCAACTTTTAAAACTTTCAAAAAAATACCTCCATAAAAAGAGCTCAAATCTGTCAAATTCCAGCTCTAAAACATCAAATTTCTTGGTCAAGATATTCAATATTGATTGAAACAAAGGAGAAAATTAATCAAGAAAATAGGTTTCACTTGTTTTGTTTTTGAAGAAGGGCTTTAGAAGAATCCCAGGGAAATTGGGCTAAAACAATTCAAATTTTACAAATGTGAATCAAGTTTTTTTTAATTTAATATTCATATAAATCACAAGTTTCAAAATCAGAATAATACACCATTTACACAAAACTCAACTCAAAATATACACATTGAAATTTTAATTTTTGGGAAGGTATTCAAAATTAGAGGAAGAAAACCTTAACAAAAGAGCAGTTTAAAGGTCTCCTAATCTAGCTCTAAATGATATAGAGGTATAAAGCTTAAGGATTACATCCCATCTAATCACATTTAGAAAGTTACTGTTGCATGAGACTCTTTATCATAAGGCTCTACTACAATGAAGTCTTTTTCAGAAGATCCAAATTAATCCAATAAATTTAGAAAAAACATATCTCAAATATCAGGGGAAAATTCAGTTTTCAATACACAACAGAGAAAATATTTCAAAAGCTGAAAGGGTTTCATTTTTCTGATAGATATTCCCAGAGATTCATAATTCCAGTAATTATTTATCCACAATTTCTGTGACTTTTTTATGATTTTTATATTTTCTATTAGATTTTTTCAATTTATAATCTTTTAAGACTTTCCTGGATTGGCAGAATTGCTTTAATCTCTATTGAAATATACATTTCAAATTCTCACTTTACAAGGTTATGTAAATTTTGGATTCAGAAGTTTAGTCTTATGAACAGACCTGATGAAAGTGATTTAATGTAATAAAATTCTGTCCTTATAAGCTTAGAAACATCTTTAAATAATTAAATCTTATTAAAACATTGAACCATCTCCTTACAGCAATTGGATTTCCCATTCAAAAATGAGAAGTCCAATAGAAAAATTGATATGAAATATTTATTCTTTTTTCTTTTTTCAATATTATCTACATTTCATTATACACCTTTGTTGCTTTTATGATGATGGACCAATATTCAATTTCTTTCAAATATTTTGTAGTCATTGTATCCTTCTGGGGATTATCTCTCATGGCCCTTTCCAGTTCCTCACATAAGCTGAAATAAGAATTCCTGTGATTCATCTCAGGATTTTTAATTGTCTAATAAGTAAAATTATGAAATAATTATTCATTATTCTTACCTTCTTAAGCATTAAAAAAAATATTTAATTTACCAAAAATAAACTCTTATCAACATTTTGGTCTTGTTTTACATTGCGCTATCCCAATTCAATTAGTTTTAAAATAATCCCTACTTCGTATTAGATGGCACAATGTTTTTGAAATCTGATACTAATTGAAAATTTATTTATTATAAAGAAAGCTACTATTCTTTTTCCTTGAGCCCCACCTAAGCCACATACCCCCTTTTCACAACATTAAGAGAGCTTCACCTTAAATAAAACTCTTAAAATTTCTAATATATCCCCATAATGTTTTTTATTTTCTTAGTTTTCCAAAGCTAAATTTTTTATCTTATTATTTATATAATTTTACCTCCTCTGGATGGAATCTTTCACTCAAAAATATTTACTGTTATTAGGAAATTTAGTTTTTCTATAATTTATCCATAAAATCTTCAATAAGATTTCTTTGAGGTCGGTAAATTCATCTGAAGAATATATTCAAGAATATATAAGTTTTATTTTTTTTTTCCAACTAATATTTTTAATTTCCAATTTCATGGTATTTTTTTTCCAAAATTTATTAACTTTCTTGTCTTTTCTTGAAATTTTATTAAATCCTTTGAGAATTAAATCCAAAATTTTAATCATATATTCTTGGCTTTATCATCCATAAGAAGTGATTAAAGATAAATGTTAGTAATTAAAATACAAGGAAATCTGGTATATGTGAGATAACTAATATTTAATTTGAAGAAGAATTTTGTAATATTGTTCAATCAATTATTTATTAAAAAAATGAAAATAAAAACATTATTCATGTTTTGTTCAGGAAAAATTGAGAAAATTTCTTTTATTGAATGAGTGAATCATAAGAAAAACAGCTCCTACCATCTTCTAGGATAACCATCAACCTTTATTACCTGTTCCACTAATCAGACCATTTAAAATGGAATGTTATTAATTATCTCAATAGATAATTTTTTCCATTATTATACAATTCCTGCTTCAAAATAAGCCATTTCACGTAGCTTTTTTTTTTTGAAAACTTGATATTTGATTTTTTTCATGAATTTTCAATTTGAATCAGGTCTGGTTATTAAGCTAGCCATACAATTTTTACAATTCTGTTGGCCTAATTCCATATTCTTAGCTTCTTTATGTGTGTATTGTTACTCAGTATTGAATTAGGGTGATTTTAGTGTGACCTTTAATGTATGGCACTTGATTAATGAGGTTTAAAAAAAGGCCATAGTTTTGTTTCGTAGATCATGGAATTGAGCTTAACTCCAGAAAATAACGGTTGTGAATTTTTTGCATAAGAGAAAACTCCTCAAATAATCATTGATAAAAAACACAATAAATGGTTTACTCAAAGGTTTAAAATTCTTTAACTTTCAGCTGGGTTACATGAATCTCGTACTCAATAAGACTTCTTTCCAATCTCAAAGGACAACCCATCCATAAAAATACTTCAATTATCTTGTTGATTTGTTCAATTCAATAAGTTTTTTGTAAATTTTATATGAAATATTTAATGTTTCTTTGGTGCTGAACATGATCATTTACCTAATTTGTGTATTTCTTTGGTTATTTTCCCAATAGAGACTTCCCTTTTAAGAACTTGGAAGAAATTCTTCACAGTATCTTGAAAATTTTGTGTAATGAAACTATCCAGTTTTCAATCATTAAAAATTATCTTGGTCCGAAATCCTTATTTTCTTTGAAGCTTCCACAATCATTTAGGTTTTTAACATAATTTCAAATGGTGATTATTCAGATTTTAATACATAAACCTCCTTCTCAATTAGAAATTCCTGTCCTTCACATTTCCACGTTGCAATATTTATACTGTTTTTTTTACATAAAACTCTGAAACGCTTATTTAAGAAAATAATCCTAATTTACATGAAACATTAGAAAATAACCATACAATACACCAATTTGGAATAAATCCATTAGAAACCAAGTGTAATAATTTTAAAAATAAAAATAAATCACCTTATGAAGACAAAAATAAATATTATTAGGAAAATAAAATCCAAATTAAAATCCAAAAATGATAGAAAAAATCGAAAATGAATGGATGACCAGCTTTCCCTGAGCTGAAAAACTAAATTAATCAATAAAAGAAGAAAATAAAAGGTGATAATAAAAAAATTAAATTAAGAAAAGGAAACATATAGTGAAAAAAGAACTCTATTTTTTTATGGGCCACACAGAAGCACCTTTTTGAATATATTATATGTATAAATTTACAGTTATAATTATGAAAAGGAAAAAAAAAATATTGTGTTGGTAAATATGAATTACTTACATGTCTTCCAAAAGGCTTTTCAATAAGTGGTATTTCTGGCCTCATACAGAAAAACAGACCCCTTTTTTGGGAGCCAAAAAAAAAGAAATGAATGGAGAATTCTAAAAATTTAAATTCTTGAAATATTTTACAAAAACATAAACAGTATTCATTGTTTTGAATGAAAAATAAACAAAAAATCTCATAAATCTATAATTGAGCTGATTTTTTCTGTGTAGAATTGAGAAATATGGTTTATTTTGGTACAAGAATAAATATTTCCAAAAAATTAATGATGCTTTTCAGGTTTAATTGACAATAATTACCCTATTTGTTTCCATTAAAAGTTTTTTTTTAATTCACCTTTTTTCACTTTTTTCTGCCTCCTAACCTCCACTTCTTTTTTTTAATTATAGTTAAGAAGCTTGTTTATCTATTTTTTAATTTTTATTAAGTCCTATTTAAATTATTATTTACTTATTCTCATGTAAATTGTTTTCATATTTTTTTTTTTAAAATAATTGAAAATTTCCAAAAAAATAAATAATTCAGGAAGTAACAATCAAAAAAAGAAGAAAAAATTTAAGAAGTGAAAATAATTAATTCAAAACCAAAATGAACAACTACAAATTTTTATTTTATTTTATTAACACTATGTAAAGCGTTTTGGAATAATACAGAATCAATTTGGTAATACCCTCATTTTTAACCAAAAAAAAGAAAAGAAAAGAAAAGCTAAGAATTCGATTAAATTAGATTAAATTCAAAATAATAAAAAAGGGGTTTTGCTAGATGTATTATGAAAAATTTTCACATACATTCTGAACACAACATGTATGTAGCAAATCCATACACTAAATATAAACCCCCAGGGGTTTTTGGGTAGAAAAAAAACCTAGTCAAGTCAATCTCATAGACTCAAAAAAAATAAAGTAAAAGGTGAGTGTTTTTTCAATCTCTTTGTGATATGCTTTCTAATTTATCTTTTAATTATCTAAATAAAAACAGGAGGCTTTGTAGGAATATTTTGAATGGTGATTTTTGATTTCATTAACTTGCTTTTGTATAATTCAATATCCTCCTTTTTTATGGATCCTTAAATATCTTATTAA
Source organism: Austropuccinia psidii (assembly GCA_023105745.1). Classification (NCBI taxonomy): domain Eukaryota; kingdom Fungi; phylum Basidiomycota; class Pucciniomycetes; order Pucciniales; family Sphaerophragmiaceae; genus Austropuccinia; species Austropuccinia psidii. The sequence goes on from JALGQZ010000008.1 coordinate 41,326,754, forward strand.
GATTATTATATCATGTGTTATTATTTCCAATACATCTGTGGAGGATACAAAAGGATTATTACTAGAATATTAAAAGTTTTACCAAGAAATGATGAATATGATTTTGAATAATTCTCTCAATTTTAAAAAAAAAAAAAGAAAATTACAAGTTCTTGAGCTTAACAGAAATTGAAATCTGAATTCATTTAGAATTTCATTTTAATTTAAAGGTAATCAAGAATTTGAAAACTAAATTATTATTTTTTCCAATTTCCTAAAATAATTTTAATATATTATTATTGTTTCCTTTTATATACTTTCAAAAAATCTTTTTAGTTAATCTTATAAGTCAATTCAATAATTAATAAAAGAAATTTTTTTAATTTTAAATTTCATAGAAAAAAAAAAGGAAATGATAGAGATTCAAATTCAATAATAAAACTTTTTTTTGATTTGAAATTATAATAATCATAAATTTGAAGTTTTTAATTCAATTCAATTCAAAAAAAAAATAAGTGATAAAAAAAATTATAAATTCAAAAAGGATTAGAAAACAAAAAAACAAAAAAGAAACATTGAGTATTATTTTTATATTTAGGAAATTTCTATATGCACACTTATTTTTTATAAGTTCATTCTGGGAAAAGGTCACAAATGTTTCCTTGGCATTTACGTAGCAAAAACTCAGAATTCATCTAAAAATTCCTTAAAAAATGAATCAATTAGATCTTTGATATTTCCAGTTCCTTTAAAATTTTTTAATCAAAATGAAAAAAAATACATACAGGGAGCTTTACTTCTTTTTTTGTGTATTAAAATTTGAATCACTTAGAGAAACTCTTAATCTCTCACATTTAAAGGGGAAAAAATTATATCTCTTAATAATAACTACTAACTAACATAATAATTCATCATAAATATAAATCACACAAACTGACTTAGTAAAATCAAAAATAACCTTTAATTGATTATTTTATTTACAAGTCAAACCACCATGTTTTTCTATCACCTTTTCCATCTTCCAAATAATCAATTGAAATATATCATTTTAAGACCTCATAATTTATGTCATTTAATTCAAAATTCATTTCTTATTTTATATTTTAAATCACTTGATATTGTTAAAGATTTTGAATTTTACTCTTAATAAAATTCATAATATTTTTAATAAGTTTTATTTCTTTCAAATTAGCTTTCCAATCGATCTTTTTTATTAAACTCCTGTAATTTCATTCCCTACTGAATTTGGATTTATTAATTAGGTATATTTTACCACAAATACATTATGGGGATTAAAGATTAAATTCTGGGTTAGTATTCTTGTCTGAACAGCCCCGCAGACATCATTAAACCTTCCAAAAATATGATACAGATTTGGATGGATTCAAAAAGGCCCCCAAACCATAATTTAATGATGAAAATATCAATTGTTAAGGGCCCAAATTTTAATTAACAACCTCTTCCTTTCTTTTTACAAAATCCAAACTCAATAAAACTCACTTCTCTATCTCAAATTTTAAGTAATCAGTTCAAATCACATGTTTCCAATCATTAACATTTTAGTTCCTATGGGCCTGGGTGAATTCCAGGAAACATTGGAATTTTTTCCTTAATAATTGTGATTTTTATTTAGATGATCCACAATTTTCTTTCCCAATTTTCATATATCTTTACGAATATTCTAATTCTAAATTGGTGGATTTTTCAATTTATTGACTTTGGTCACTATATTTTGACAAAAATGAGTAATAATAAAGCTCAAATATGTTTTGTATTTATTATTGAGTTTTTTCAGTTGGTCATCCTTTTTTTTTATATCATTAAAGTCAAAATATTTTGTAATTTTTATAATTTTTTATTAATTATGATAAAATCAATTTTAGTACACTCTGTTATTTTTTCTAAACAAAACAACTTCAAAACTTTACCCCGAGTTTCAACATTAAAATATGGAATCTTTGAATCCAATTAAAAGATTATTAAGATTAAGAAATAAGAAATATAAATAAATTTAATTCAACTTATTGTGTATTAATTAAATTGGAGAATTTTTATGAGAAAAAGAAGAAAAAATATTTTTGTCCAAAAAAAAAAAAATGATAAAAAAACAAATAATTGATTTGAATTGGGATTAAAATGGTTTTAAATTATAAATGGGCTTCTATGTATTTTTTTTGAGAGATATAATATATTTTAATTTTTTTCTTTAAAAGAATAAAGAAGAAATTATGATATAATCAAAATTAAACTCAACTTTATATCTATATTATAATAATTAAAAAACCTTACTCTTTTGTTGTTGTTTTTTTTTTCTCAATAAAAGAATTATATTAATTAAATCTAAATTAACTTTTAAAAAATAAATAAATAAAAAAATTAAAATAAAATAAATTGTTTATAATTGAAAAAAAAAAAAATAAAATAAAATAAAATAAAATAAAATAAAATAAAATAAAATAAAATAAAATAAAATAAAATAAAATAAAATAAAATAAAATAAAATAAAATAAAATAAAATAAAATAAAATAAAATAAAATAAAATAAAATAAAATAAAATAAAATAAAATAAAATAAAATAAAATAAAATAAAATAAAATAAAATAAAATAAAATAAAATAAAATAAAATAAAATAAAATAAAATAAAATAAAATAAAATAAAATAAAATAAAATAAAATAAAATAAAATAAAATAAAATAAAATAAAATAAAATAAAATAAAATAAAATAAAATAAAATAAAATAAAATAAAATAAAATAAAATAAAATAAAATAAAATAAAATAAAATAAAATAAAATAAAATAAAATAAAATAAAATAAAATAAAATAAAATAAAATAAAATAAAATAAAATAAAATAAAATAAAATATGATAATTTTTATTTTTAATTTTTTAATTTTTTTAATTATTATTTTTTGAATTAATTAATTAATTAATTAATTTTTTTATTTTATTTTTTTTTTATTTTTTAAGAATTTTTATTTTATTTTATTTTACATTTGAAAAAAGAAAAAAAAAAGAAAAATAAAAAAATAAAAAAAAAAAAACATTTAAAATAAATAATATTTTTTAACCAAAAAAAAAAAAAAAATTAAAATAAAATAATATTCTCATTTATATATATATATATATATATATAATATATATTTAATAATTTATGAATTTTTTTTTTCTTAAAAATTTAATAAAAAGAAATTTTTCTATTTTTTTTAGTTTTGTTTTTCAAATATGATTAAAATTTTGAAATATTAATAAATGAATAAATTTAATTTTTGAACTTAATAATAATTCAAATTTTTAAAATTTATAAATTATTTAAATTAATTAAAATTTAAAGGTTTATTAAATAGAAATGAATATAAACTCAAATAAATGTTAATCAAACATTGATTTGGATTTTAGACCTTCAAGGGGTGGTTTGCATTTTGTTACTTACATCAATTTTTCATAACTTGAATTTAATTGAAAATATGTAGAAGAAGATAAATTATTTGATTATTGAACTTTTCATTCTATTTATTATGGAAAAATTACAAGATACAACAATAATCTTGACAATTTATGAAATTTTACTTAAAATGGTCTTTTTTTTGAAAATTTGATCAATTAATCAAATTCTTACCTAAATAAATCCAGTTTTTAATTTAAAAAAATTAAACCATTTAACAAATTGGTATATCTGGTTATAATTTACTTTTTAGCTCATCATTCAATTATTTCTTTATTTGTATTTAAGATGCTTATGGTAATCTAATTATTACTTAATATCACCAACACTGTATTATTATCATTTTTTGCAAAAAGAGAAATTATATTTGAAATAAAACACGTTATTGCTTTGGTGACTCCCTGTGAGTGCGATGTGAGACAAAAAAAGGCTTGTTTTTTTTAAAAAATATCAAAAAGAAATTGTGGGTCAATAAAAAACGTACGCAATCTTCTGTCTGTACGGTAGTAGTATGATGTGTAAAGCTGACAAAAGCCGGTCGGTGAAAAAGGAAATTAGTTTCTGTATGGACATTTCACAAATACAAGACGAAATAAAACATAATCTCTGGCTTTTTGTGGGGAACACCTTATGGGCATCTGGGTAAGGGTAGATTAAAAAGTGTATGGGTTGTCAGACATGTTTATAGGTTTTTAACCGTTTTCCCCTTCCTACTAAAAAGGACGAAGACTTTTCCTAGGGGCTACCACAGCTCATGGTTTTGCTCAGGCATAGATTAGGGAAATTTCTAGTGTACTTAGCTAAAGGCTTGATTTTATCAACTCATAGGACAATGGGCCAAAAAATTTGGATGAGTACTAGTATCACCTCGTTCAGGATATCATGAATTAGCCAAGTTTTTTTATGGCGATACCTTCGATTCCTTCACCTCTCAAAATACTCAAGAGGATGACATTTTTTTAAAGTGATGGCGTAAATTTGATGGTAGGTTTTTAGTTATTTGGTTGGAAAATGCATGCATAATTACAGTCATACTAGGCAGAAGAAACCAGAAGTCCCTAGCAAAGTTAAAAATAACAAAAACATTTACAAGTATAGAGGCAATAATGAGTTCATTAAATCAAAAACAAGAGAAACCTGTCAAGTTTATATATAGATCAAAGCATGTTAAAAAAACCAATTTAGAAATGTTTTAACAAAACCCACTCGTGATTGTTGTGGAAAATCAAGTAAAACAAACTATGATTGATAGCTTTCATCACGATCAGAAATTCACCCCGAAAACTTTTAAATAAAACGTGTATAGAAATCCTAGTAGAAAATTGGCCAAATGCCTCTTTACTTTTCACTCGACAGCAAAACCTGAATAAAAATTGAGTTTTATTTAGTAACCAGAATTGATCAGATGTTCTATTAATAAACTCACCCAAGGTTTCTTCAATTGCAAAACTGATTTTTTGCTCCAATCTGTTAAATGCGTCAAGATTTTATTGTTAGTCAACTTGATCACTTGTATTCCTTCAAGAACACAGAACTCAACTGATCAAAATTTGGGTATGGAGGTAAATCAAGTCGATTGAAGCAGGTATGAGATTTAGGTAATTGAGTAATTTCCCCTGCTTTTTCAATTGTAAACCTTCTGGGTCCATCGGATCCTTGGAGATCTTTAAACCCATTAACAGGTATGCGAGAGGTACCTGATAGCAAAAAAGCTGGCTGAGTAAAACATTTACATAATTTAAAAAACTTTACGATCACTTTTCTTACCAGTTGTGAATTGTAATAGTCGCGATTTTTTCTCCGCGGGCCAAGCACGAACTGCCTGCCAGAACCATTTGATGACTTGATCATCTTGCTGATAACCTCGATAATCAGTATGTTTAATCCAATCGTCTACATCAATATCACTCATTCCACCAATCAAAAGTTCCAATTCTCTTTCATCAAACACATTAATTAAGTCTTGGGGAATCAGCTCGTTAAAACCAGTCAGGAATGCTTTAAATTGATCGGCAACCCGTTTTTCAATCCTCCATTGAGTAATCAATTCGATGTATTCCTTTTTGTTCTCTTCTGTAACCGGGAGGTTTCGACCATCTTCTTTCAAATCAATTGTGACTACTTCACCAAACTTTTCGTCTTCGACTGAAAAAGTATTTTCAATGACATCTGTGATGTCATTTTCACTACCCAATCAATTAAAAAAAAATCAGATTGGTGCCCTAAAGGATAAGTTGATTGATTATTATCAAACTTACAGCATCCAAGTTAAGGATCTAAAAATTTCGGCATCAACGCTCTCCATATCAGCTAGCGCAATTTTTTTCTTGAGTATCATTTTGTAGAAGCTGGTAATAAAGTAAGCATCTAAAAAGCGTCTGAGTGATTAAAAAAATACATCAGTTAGACAACTGAATTTTCTTTGAAGATGGGAATTCAAAAAGAAATTACCTATGGAAGATAGCTAAGGCTAAGACTCGACCAATGAACTTGAAATAATTCAAATGTTCAGGATTTACGCCACTGTGAGGGTTAATTTGCTATAAAATAATTGAACGTATTGAGTATTTAGATTAGAATTTGAAGGTATTGATAAAGCTTACCAAGGTATAATTATCAACAGCGGAATATTCGAATAAGCAATAAAACGGGTTGAACATTTCATGGGATAATAAGAAGAAAAACTCTCTAAACAAGACAAGACGGAAATTGATAAGACTTTTAGGTTGACTGATGAAAGAAGGTTTTAAAATTAAGCCACCTTGATACACCACCATAATCGAGTCCATCCTCTCCGTCAAACTTGATCATCAAGCGTTTTTTCAAATCATTGGGTTGTTGTCTCATAATTTCAGAATAGCTGTCCTCAAATATGTGACTCCTACGAATCTTGACATGACATTGACCTGGATTGGGTCTTAAGGCGGGTTGAGACCTGAAGTAGATCAATTTCCGCCTAAAGTCTCTCTTGTACTGGGGTACATTTTGATCTAGGGAGCTTGGTAATCTAGGGTCATCCCAGGTGGTTGTCTTTGTGTTGTGATCAACAAAATATACTCGAGCAGTAGAAGTCAAACGCATCTCCCAACCTGATGGAAGTGGCCCAAGTTGAGAAACAGCTTGGGGTTGAACGTTATTACCATTTGGACCCATGACCCGAAGCAGCTGTTGACGCCTTGGATCGACCCAAGTTGTGGTTCTGGTGTTATGATCAACAAAGTAAGGTCGACCTTCAGGAGTGAACCTTTGCTCCCATCCAGCTGGTAATGGACCCCATCCAGCTGTAGTAGTACCACCGTTAATAGTTGCAGTCATACCAACAGGGCCAGCTGTTGAGGTAGTAGATGAAGGGACAGCAGAGTTTGATGTGCCGGTTGAGATGGTAGTAGTACTGCTTGGGTTTGGAGTTGATGCGGTGCTATCGGAGCTGCCGAGTAAATCATCAGCCAAAGTTCGACTGTTCATACGTTGACGATCATTAGCTTGAACAAGGTTCTGTTGATTAACTTGAGCTTCTACGCTTCTTGGGGGACGAGTCCAAGTTGTAGCGCGAGAGTTGTGATCAACGTAATAAGTTCTACCTAGATGATCCACTCTTCTCTCCCAACCTGGTGGTAGAGGGCCATATTGATCTTCAGTAGTGGAGTAATTGCGGTTAGTGTTATCGTTTACAGTACCACTTGAAGGAGTGGTAGTGGTCAAAGTAGGATTATTAGTGTTGGTAGAGGTAGATGTCAAAGTGGAAGGTGGATTGCTAGGAGATGGACTTGATTCATTAGTAGATTGGGAGGCATTATGAGAGAGTGAGTTAGGAGTAGAAGTGTTGGAATTGTTGTTTGCATTGAGACTGGATGAGCTTTCGTTTGTGGGTGGATTAGGTTGAGGACGATGACGAATTGGAGTGGAAGTATTTGTAGAAAGATGAACGATTAGTTTTCCATGTACAACCATATTATCGTTTGATTTTTTTAAATCACGAGTAAGAGTTTCTGTAATCGATCAAAGAGAGAATTAAATGTAGAAGAAGGATTGATTAGATTTCGTGATGAATTTGATTTATTCATATTTTTACGATGAATAAATGAGATGTTAACCTTCACCCCCTAAATCAAGGTCTAAAACGCTAGAGACTCTGATATTGATGACACCCAAAAAGCCTTGATCTTTTCTCTTGAACTTTTTTTGATCGAAAATTTGAACGGTAACGACAGAAGAATCTTTGACGACGCTGAATGAACCAAGATGAAATGAATCCAATGAAACGATCATGATAAGTTTAAGATTAAGAATTACATATCAAATGATTCATTCCAATAAGGATTTAAAGTTTTTTTGATAGCTGAAGTAGTTTTAGTGTGATCACCATCGACCATGATGACGGCAAATGGATCGGGTAATCGAAAAACATCACGTTTGCTCAAACCATCAGCCGCCACCTAAAAAGAAGAGAGAGAATTTGAATGGAAAGATTTCAAGGGAATAGAAGGATTGATCAGTATGATTTGAATGAGACTAGAAAGAATTTTAGATTTGATTGACGTACGACAGTTAATCTGACTGTCTTGGTTCTTTGAGGATTAGGTTGAGCTGATCCGCTGGACATGATGCTCTGATGATTAGATGATAGGAATGTTTACTATTAAATTGATTGATAATTTTTATTTTTGAATTTAAGATTTTTGAGAATAAAAAGAAATAATTAGAAATTTGAAAAACTCCGACGATGAAATTAAATTTTTGGAAATTTAAATTCGATTGAGTGACATCTCAGTGATACCTTAGTGACACCTCAAAGAGTCTCAATCAGAATAAAATTTGATGACTAATCAAACTGTACAGTACACCGTTAATTTTATTCTGGTAACTATGCTCAAAAAATCTGACTAAAGACTAAAATTTATTAAATTAAATTAAATTAAATTAAAAAATGAGGAAAAAATTTCTTATTCCAGTCAAAAATTTAAAAAGGCTCACTCTTAAAATTCAAATTCATTCAAACAAATCAAGTTTTTTAAAAAATTTAGTTCGAAATCAAATCAGGGCCTATTTGAAATTTTAACTAACCCTTATCAAAATTACAATGAGAAAATTCAAAATCTAATAAAAATGCATCATGCTTCGGTCAAATTTGATAAAATTTGACTGATTTAAAAAAAAATAAAGGTTTTATTCCTTCCATTTTGAAACTTTTTGACTGATATGGCCTAATTATCTTACAATTTAAAAATTCAAGACCAAACTAACTATCACTATCAACACAAGAAAAAAAACCTTTATCATCCTTAAACTTCAAAAAAAAACTTGGAAAAGAGTTGAGGTCAGCTAATTCAAATAGGAATTTTAAATATTTAAAAAATTAAAGAAATCCAAAGTATTAATCGCTTAAACAAAATATCAAAATAAATAAAAACTTTCAGAAAAAAAACTTTGTGTAAGATAATTTGAACTCAAAACTCACAAGTTTGAGAAAAAAATTGTTATATATCAAAGTGATAAGAAATGAATTGGCCATGTGTTGTTCTCCATTAAAGAAGTGGGTGAGAAAGTAAATCATAAAAGATAATTGATTACTGTATCCAAAGTTTTAGAAATTATTTTTAAATTTTAACCTGATTAATACTGTAAGGTTATTTTTAAAACCTATTATTCTTTAGCTTGAATAAAACACTCTACCAGGTTAAAAACTAAAAAAGCTTAAATAATTACTTAATTTGGAGTAAAAAATAATTTTAAATATTCTTTTTTAAAAAGTTCGAATCAAAAAGAAAAATTCACTCAAATAACTTAACAACATTAAAATGTGATAAACTTGATTAAGAAAAATAAAAACAAACAATTCTTTTTATTGAAAGAGAAAATTCTAATCATTTAAATGAAAAAAATGATTTAAAAATAAATAATACTATGAAATTCTTTTGGATAACTTGGAAATCTAAAGAAATTTATTAATAATCAATTTAACTTCTTAAAATCAATCCTTTTTTTTGTAAATAAAGACAATTTTAATTCAAAAATTTCATTTGAAATTGATAAAAAAAAAACTTTGATATTGATTATTAATTGAAGAAATTATTTTTTATGATATTTTTATTTCCTTTATTTTTTCTTTTAGTTTAATTATTATTTTAGTTATCCCTTAATAAAATCTTATCAATCTAATTCATATTGATATATATATATATGTGGTTAATTTAAATCTAACTGACTATATTGTTCACACAGATACAAATTTTGATCCATATCAAACCACATCGTCAAATTATCTCATGGATTCTACATCTAAAACCTTGGAATACTAGATATATGTACAGTAAAAGATAAACAAAATCAATTTTTTGAAACTTGTTTGTCATGGTTAATTAGAATGATTTTTCTTGTTTCTTTCATTACATTTTAATCTTAGAAAAAAAAATAAGTTTATAGCATAAAAAATCTCATTTAGAAATTAAGCTAGGGTCATTTTTTGTTTATATAGGGTATGGCAAAGCTTGTGACATAAAGGAGGTTATCTTGCATATTTGTAAATTTTAAAAATTAAATAAATATTTCATAATTTAATTAATTCAATTTTTTGTTTCTTTCTAAATTATTGAAAAAAAATCTAATTAATTATTAAAAATATTGAATTTTTGAACCATAAGATTAAGATATATTATTGCATAATTTAATAATAAATTTAGATTTATATACTATTTGAAATTAATTTTAAATAAAAGAAAGGGGGGAATTAATATTTTTGGAATAATTCATTAATAAAATATATTCATCCAGATCATCTCAAGATTATTTTCATAATTAATGTTTGAATCAAAAAAAGTATCAAAATAAATAAAAAATTCTTGAAAATTGATGGAATATTTTTATTTTTTTAATTGAAATATTTGATTTTTTTAAATTAATTTTCTTCATTGTTAATAAATTTCTTATTTTTACAATACAGGTTGATTTTCTGTTTTTTTTTTTGGAAAAAAGAAAAGGACAAAAGGAGATATTAATTGTAATTTGATAAATTGAATCTTTTATTTTCGAAAAAAAAAATGTAAATACACTTATCATTTTTTTAAAAAAAAAGAAGTCATACCCTAACACCAAAATTAAAAAAGAAATTAAATTTGAAAAATCAAAAAAAAAAGAATTAATATAATACTTTTTAAATAAATTAACTTTATTTTTTTTTAATACTTTGAAGAATTTTTTCAAAAAATTTGAAATTATAATTTCAAAAAAAAAAAAAAAAATTCTTCCTTCTTCAAAGAAGAAATTTCACAAAAAAATAATTTTTAAGATTTCAATTTTTCAATTGGTTTAACAATGAGCTTCAATCTTAATTAAAAAATTTCAATGTTTCTATATATATATTATCATTGATATAAAATCATTTCATCTGTTTTTTCAATATCTTAACTAATTTGACTTAAATATATATATATATATAGATTATTAATTATTTTATAGAATAATTTTTTTAAAATATATTTTAAAAAATTAGGACTTAATTTTTTAATTAATTAATTTTTTTTTGAAAAATATCTTAAATTAATAAAAAAGAATAATGATTGAATCTTAAAGATTAAATTAAATTTAATAATTAACCAATATTAAAGGTTTTTTTAAGTAAAAATTAAAAAAATTTAAAGTTTAATTTTATATTTATAATAATATTAAAAAAAAAGCTAGAGTTATTTTTCTTTTTCTGAAAAATATATTTAAAAAAATTGGAAATAAATTCAAGGTCTTTGTAAAAACACATAAGGGCTTACATGTTTTTTAAATGAAATATAGCTATTTATGGCATTTCTGATGCCATTAATTCCATTTATGGAATTTTTAGGGCAATTCACACCATTGTTAAGGCCACTTATGGCATTAGAAATTCCATTCAATGGAATGAGCAATGCCATAAATGGCATTTTCAAGCCCATAAATGGTATTGTTAAGAACATAAATGGCATTTTTAAGGCCATAAATGACATTTTTAAGGCCGTAAAGGGCTTGTTAAGGCCATAAATAGAATTTTTAATTCCCAAAGTGGCCTTAAAAATGGCATGAATGGCTTTAAAAATGGCATTGTTAATTCCATTTATAGAATTTTGAATGCCATAAATGACATTTCTAAGGCCACTCATGCCATTCTTGAGGCCATTTATGGCATTTTTGTAATTCCATTTATGCCAATTTTATGGCCATAAATGGCATCTATATGTCATTATTAATGCCATTTATGGCATTATTATGTCATTTGTGATGTCATTTATAGCACTTTTAATGTCACAAATGGAATTTTTAACTTTCACCAATTTCATAAATTACATTTTGAATTAAATTAATTTCAGAAATAAAATTTTCAATTTACTTAAAAACATGAACAACAAACCATAAAAAAGACTTTTTGGGCTTAAAATTGTTTTGGCAAAAAAAAATCCAAAATTTTGGTCTTCTAGTTTTTTATTCTGAATGTTTTTCCCTTAATTTAAAGTAAATTTTTTTGGAAATTCATTCGTGGGAACATTTTTAATGATTTTTGTTTAAAAAAATAGGCTATTTTGCCAAATGGGTCAAAATAGAGAAATTGGGGGAAAAAAATTGAAAAAATTTGGGGACCTTCACATCCCATGTCAGAAAATATATAGCAAAAAAAAATTATAAAAATTCTCAAAACTGAGCTTGCGGATTTTTTTTTTAAAAAAAGAAGTCACTTATGTGTTTTGGCCATAAATTGGTCAAAACACATAAGGGCTTATGTGTTTTTACTAAAAGCTTACATGTGTTTACCAACAACCTAAATTTATATTAATAAATTAAAGAAATAAAACTTTAACCATTAGAAAAACTGAAGAAAAAAAAAGAATTAGATTTGTCTTTTTTGATATAAATATCACTAATTAGAATCAAATTATATTAATAATTTATATAATTTTAATTTAAAATTAAACTTGGTTTGATTTATTTTGAAAATGATATTTAAAATATTCATATTAATTTGTATTGAAAAGAAGAAAAAATTAAAAGATTATTGATTTTGATTATTCAAAATTTCAATAAAATTTTGCTAAATTTTATGATTTCCAAAAAATTATTAGTAATGATAGGGTGTTTCAAACCTAGAAAATAACACAATTTCTTTAGTTGAAAATTTTTAGCCAAACCAAAAACCAAGAGAACCCTAGTTTTTTCATTGAAAAATCTGGGGTTTTTAACCATTTCATCTTCAATTTAATCAAATTTGACATGTTTTTAAACTTGATGATTTAACTTTTTTTTATTTAAAACCTAACTTGACCACAAGTCCCCTTTTTTATAATAAAATATTTTCACCCTAGCTCCTTTTTTTCAAATTAATCAATGATAGTTTCAAAAAAATGAATCAATAATAATTTATTTCATTCGAATTCAAGAATTCATTTGAATTCTGGCTTGTAACCCTCTATTCTGAGTTTAATTTATTCTTCTTACATAAATGAGATGTATTTTATTAATTCTATAGAGTATCAATCACTCAAATCCTTCAACTTAAACCCTTTAATAATGATTTAAATTAATATTGTATTTTTTTTTTCACTGTGTAAGTCAAATTTGGTGAATTTAACTTTCTGTCAGCCTGTGACTCAAAACCAGAGCACAAGCATGACAGCCAAAATACCATAAACTAATGGTATAGCCAAGATACCACCAAAACATGGAGCTGAGACAAATTAGCTCAAAATTTATCAAAAGAAGGAGGAAACTCACCCCTTTCCAAATATACAAGTACCATCATCATAGGACAAAGAATAACAAAGTTATTCATGCTCAAAGTTATTGCTGAGCATAAACCTTAATTTTCACCTCTCATCTGAAATACAGAGTAAGAGCCTTAACCCCATCAAATGGGTATGAAAAATGAAGCTCTAAGTCAGGGCTATCCAATGGTACCAGCCAAACTGAGCTAGCACCAGTATTACAGAATTTATGGTCAAATTCAGGCCAAATAAGGGTGAACAAAACATTCACCTCTGATCTAACTTCTACAGTTTTAGTGTGAGATACCTAAAGTAGGGTCTTTTTGGAAAGAGAAAAATCAGGGCTATTTGATGGTTTCATCAATTTCCTCATATCTCAACTAGAACAAAAGTTGTGGGGCAAACAAGCCCAAAACACGCATATGTACAAAAAATCTTGTACATGGGATAACTTTGTCATATTTAATAATAGCCATATCAAATAAAGTACCATTGTGTAGAAAACATACAGGGCTACACACTGAACCCATTTTGAGGTTGATATCCCAAAAACTGACAAAGTTATGGCTGTTTTAAGGTCAAAATCCCACATTTTGTCCAATACAGTCTTACCATGGGATAATATCCCATAACCATGATTATGAGGTTTCAAACAGACAAAGAAGCATGTTTATACTTCAATACCTCATAAGTAAGTTGATACTGGAGTCCCATACAGTTTCTGTACAGCATTCTACGCGTCATACACGTCAGAAGAGGGCTATGTGGTCCCCAGATGAAAATTTTCACCCTGTATTGGTGAAAACTGCCCGGATGTGGTTTCAAAACCACATCTGAGCCCAATAAAGGCTATAAAGGTACTTGCAAGCCACAAGCCTGTCTCAGAGAGTGAAAAAATCTTCACTTCCTCTACATGGAAAGGTCTAACAGCCCTTCCACCCCATTTCAGGATAAAAAGGAGGCTTTTCACAGCCAGAAATGCTTTCCTCATCCTTCTCTTACATTCCTACGTAGTACAATGGTCAAGAACAGTTATACTCTTGGAATATAACCAGTTATAATTATAATATCAATTATTTCAGTCTTTAGTATTGTCATCCAACAGGTAAAGCTGCACCCAGGGCTTTCAACAGCACTCACCACCACTATTTCATAATAGTAAAGCCCTTAATATTCAACTTAAAACCCCTATTCTTTATTATCAAACCTTTTTATTTAAATTTTACCATGTCACAGTCATAGTTAAAAGTTGTAAATAGTCTTATTACCCTTTTATCATAGACTCAGCCTGACACTTTCATTCTCTTCATATTTTTCAGTTTTATTTATCAATTAGATTATTCAAATGAAAAGAAATTAATAAAACTTTCAGTATAATTATTTGAGAAAAATATTAAGAAAGTTATTGTATTATCCAATTAAATTTAACCTTCAAAAAATAAAGAAAACTTGATTTCAAACTTTAAATATTTTTTTCAAAATTACTTTAAGATATTATCTATGGTATTTTTCCAAAGGTTAAAAAAATTTAAAAATAATGAACCTTAATATTATCAATAAGCTTAATTAAAAATATAAAATCTTGGTATTTTTTTTCTAGAAAAACAGTTTCAAAATGGAATAATTCATAGATTTAAATATATATAGATATATTTGTAATTTGGACTTTTTATTAATTTAATATTTTATTTGATTAAGGAAATTTATTAATTCTGAATTCAAATTTAACAAGAATTATTTTTCAAAAAAATATTAAATCATTGAGTGTATTAATGATAAATTTGTTTTTAATTGAGTTTCAAGTTAGGTATACCTTATTAATTCAAAAAAAATCAAATACTTTGTGCAAGAAAGTTTGATTTAGTACCCAAACATATAATTTTTTTTGATTTATAAAATCTTATAGCTGATTAATTTTGAGATTTTGAAAATAATAAGAATTTAATGAAAAATTTCACTTAAGAAAAATTCAGTTTTTAAATGTGTGATTTGGTAGGCTTTAGATACCCTAATTTGAATATATATTTTTTTCAATTGCAAATACTTAAGCCTCTGAGCTCTTGAAATTTAATTGATTAATTATTTAATTATTTCATATGTAAAAAAAGATTAAATTAGGATAATATCCAAATAAAAGAAACTATTTGTTTATATTTGAAATGAAGAAAAAAATTGAGCTTGATTTGATAAGAAGTTTGATTATGAAATAAATAGAATTTTATTTAAGAAATTTTGGCATTCATTTAATTTAATTTTTTAAAAGTTAGTCATTTGAATTTCTTGGTTTAATTTAATATAAAATTTCAATATTTAGTTTTAATTTGAATATGGATTATTTGTACTTTATAGAAATAATTTTTAATATATTATACTTTAATCAAAAGATGATTCTAGAAAAAGGCTTTTATATAAAATTAATCTATTCAGTAAATTAATATTTTTAGGGAAAGTAAAAAATAAATTAATATAAATTTAATTAGCTTGAGTTACAATTATAAATGATATTTATCTTAACTCATATTTATTTATTAATTTAATGATAAATTAGGAGGTTTCAAACCCATCAAATACCAAATTCAAAATTCTTCTTTTTTTCCTGAAATCCTGCATTTAATTTCTGGGGTTTCACAAATACAAAACCTCCTGAAATGTGGTTTTTTCAGAATGTAAAAACCTATTTTTTTGGCTTTAAATCCCAGCCTCTCATGGATAAATCACTAGAAATGGTGCATCAAAGCCTTGCTAAGGGCATTTAGTTTTTCATAAAAAAAATTTCCATGCATCAATCTATTTAGCATTACTGCTTTGAATCTAATTCAAATATATCAACATCAGAAATAATAAAATTAATTTATAAAATGAATACCATTCAAAGTATCCTTATAATGGAATTGAATATTTATTCTGACCTGGAAGATTAAATATCAATATTATATCATATAAATTAACAAAGGCTTATCAGACCCTTCAAAACTAATTTTTCTGTATATATATATATACCCCCAGTGATTTAGTCCACTTATCAGGTCATAAATTCAGAAAAATCTGCCATACACCTCATTAATCATTACCAAAGTTAGTTTCCTTGATTCAAGATGATCCAATTTTTTGGAATTCATAAATTTTTCAAGAGAGAGATCCAGCCATTGATTGGCTGTAGCATTATCGCGATTAGGATCTAATGAGAATGGGAAATCATTGGGGAAACTAGGAATTCTCTTTGGAGTTAGTCATGGGAACATTGTATTTTATATGCAGAATGTTATAAAAGCTTTAATAATTTATGTAAAGGAATTTATCAAATGGTCCAATTAAAAAAAAAATTGAAGACTTTCAAAGTAACTCAAGCCAAAGGGTTTCCTGGATGTGTGTGATTTATACATGGTAGTCTTATACCTTTTTCTCAAAGGCCACCCAGAGATGTTGAGGCATACTTTAATTTAATTTCCACCTTTGAATATAATAACTCACTTATGGTAAATTACAGATTTATATTATAATGAGGCTTCATGGTTTTAGAGTTCTTTTTATACTATTCAGTTTTTTTACCAAGTGAAAATATCTGCATTAAATAAGATTATTGGTTGATATTTGGATGGTTAGAAGTTTTTGGTACAAATAACTTTTACCATCACAATTTAAACTGAAATTTAAATTATTTGGTTTTGATTTAATTCCTTAATCTACCCAATATACTTCACTACACATATATCTCAATTTTGAGCCTATAGAATGATTAATATGCTATTCAATTTTATTAGGATTTTATATATACCTTATCTGAAGATATAAATTTGTCGCGATCCTAATACAATCAAATTGAACCCCTTGTTGGATAGAATTTAATCCAAAAAACTATAATAAATATGCATAAAGGACAATATTTTTATATCAAAATAGAATAAAAATGAGTTTAATTTTACTTATTTTTTTATTAATATGATTTTATAACCAAAATATTGAATAAAAAAATACCTGTTATGTCACATCTATATTTATTTCATAATAATAGCAACAATCAACATAAATGTATGCGAAAATTATATTAACCACTAAATATGGATTGATCAGTACCTTATATATTATATATAATGAATTAATTGGTAAGTACTTAATTAACTACTTTTTTTCTGAAATTCATTTGTATTTAAAGATTATATTAGTCATAATGATGGTGTAATTTTGTTACCAGATACAAATTTTATTTCATCTTATAATCACAATAAAATAAACTGGGATGTCAATTTTTATTTTTATTGCTCTGTGAGAACCTTAAAACTTGATTTTTGGTTGATCTTTAATTATAATTTACTTTTATTTTTCAAATTAATTAACTAAGCTCACTAATATATAATGAAATAACTTAATTTTACTCAAGAAAGTATTTAAATTGAATTTATTTTTTGCATTTTTGTGATAATTTACCTGGGGAATTAGATAAGTAATTTGATTAATATTTCAAAAATTTCCCTCTCAATTTTTCGGAAAGATGTATAGAATTATAAAGAAATATATATTTGGAACTTTATTTTTGTGTTTTTGATACATCAATTTGATAATAATTATGAGGAAAAAATCTTCTTTTATCAGATGAAATATTATAAAAAAGCCACTGACAGTATTCTGTTTTCTAAAAATTATTCAGAAATAAAGAATAATGTGATTTAAAATGAATATTTGATTAAGAAATAGGTTTTTGAAAAGAAGATTTCTCATAATTGATTTAGATTATTTTAAGAATGTATCTCTAGAGAATTAAAAACAATTTTTTTCTTAAATCTTAATAGTATATATAATGAATCCAATTTTCTTTTTAGAAAAACTAAAAATTCAAAACTTCTTGTCTCCATCTTTCATTTTTTAAAATTATTATTTTTATTTTATTCCAATAATAGGAAAAAGGTTTTTTTTTATCATTAAAATTTATTTCATCATATAAAAAGATCTATAGGAAATTCATGAACACATTTAAGTATTTTGACAATAAATGCTAATACTTTAGTCATATTTTTGAAACTTTTTTCTCAAATATTATCGTACTTTTTGTAAGTTTGTAAAAATTTAATTTTTTTTTTGAGGAATTATGAACCTCCACAAAAAATCAAAAATCAAGCTTGAAAATAATTTCTTTTAGTTTGAAAATTTTGCTAATTAATAATAAAATATTCTTTAAGTTGATGTCATTTTTTTCATTTTTCTTTAATTTCATAATACATAAAGAAAGCCTGAGGTCCGGAAAATTACAAAGTAGAATGAAAGGATTTGGCTTAAAAAATTGCAAAGACCAAAATAATAAATGAATTTCTGAACAAATTGTATATATATATATTTATATATCATATAACATATTCAAAAAATGAGAATTAATCTTTCCAGGAAAAGAAATATTCATTTAAGAACAAAAATATTTTAAAAATTTCTTATTCAAAGATCCTTATTTTAAAATATAAAAAAATGGGGATATGCTAAGAAAAACTCATGTTAAATAAATACACAGGATTAAGCCTGATGTCTTTTTATATAATTTGGGAGCTGAAACTACTCAAAGAGGCTTTGAAGTATATTGAGACTATTTTGAATTGAATGATAAATTTATTCCACATAACTATTTTCATATATAAAGATTTAATTCAGAATAATCTTAGCTCTTTTAATAGTTTGAATTATGTTTTTTTTAGCTTCAAATGATATCCTTTTAGGTTTCCAAATGATACTTTAGGTGAGCTTTTATCCACAACTGTCTGAGATAATTACTCAAGGTTTGTGAAAAAGTATCACTTAAATGCTACTTAAATCCTTTTTAAGTATTCTTTCCCATAAAGGGTAATTTATTTTATTGTTAAATAAGCTATAGAACTTGTTGAATGTGCTCAACTATTTTATAATAACTGGAGAGAAGCCACCCTTAAATTATTTTTTCATTCAAAAATTTAGCATATGAAATGTAATAATTCTTCATCAGAAGATTTGTTTAATGGTTCTTTTCGTATTTATCCTGATTTTGATTATTTGGCTATAAATGTATCTTCAACAATGGTAAGTATGAGATAAAATTCAAATTTTCTGATATCATTTTTTTTAATTCCTATTAGATATTAGATAAAACCAAGAATCTGTGGAAGGCTTTACCCTGATGAAACTGCTACTTATAGTCCAAATATACCTTTTCGCAGAATTTCATCTCATTTTTCCTCATTTTTTTCCAATAAAGATATTCAAGGATTAAGTATTTAGATTTTTAAGTCATAATAATTACCATATTTATCACAAAAAGATCTCCAAAAACAAGGTGAAATAAATAATTCATATTTATATCCTGAAATTTTAGTTTCCTCAGGGTATCATAGAGCCAAGGTGGAGGCTATTTAGTCTAGAGCAAAAAAACAAGGTTGGTTTGTATTATCAACCTATTTAACAATAAGATAAGTAAGGGGTTTCTCAAATTTTTTATCAAACAATATTTTCCCAGGAGTTAAATGGTATATGAAAGGCTTTCAGGATAATAAAGATGTTGAGAAGCTGAAAAATGATTCAAACTATATAGCTTATTACTCTTAAACCCCTGTTATGGAGCTTACTAATAGTACTCCAAAGATATATCAGAAGGAATGATACTCATTAAATGGGGATAAATGGAATGAAGAGACAAACTTTGAAAAATATTGATCTCAAAATTATTTTATTATATATTATGGAGCTCATCCACCTATTTATGTGTATTTAATTAAGTATGTAATTTTAAGCCTTTGAGATATTACCAAATATCCAAAAATGTTTAAAGAACTTATTTTAATAATAATAATTAAAATTATAGCCTTAAAATAAGCAAAAATGGCATAAAAAGCATAAATTCTTGATTAGGTAATGAAAAAATGAATAAAATTGTGGAATGAAGTACAAAATTAGATTACCAATTAAAAACTACACATGTGAATTTTTTATTTCATATCCATAAACTCAATACTCACTGAGATAACCGGGATATATGCACTATTATGATCAGTGCATATATTCATGGTTTTTAGCTCATATATTTTGAATTAAGTATGAAATAGAGTTGATTAAAAAATTGAAGTTTGAACTAAATAGATGTAAGAATAAATATATAAGTCTTATTTGGAAAGCTATAAGAAAGATTAAAAATTATAAGAGAATATTGGGTAAAATACAAAGGGCTGTTGACCACTTAAAATTGAAAGAGGTCCAAAATTTAAAAAAATGGGAATTCAGACTCTGATAGTCCATATTTGAAGAATTATTTGGATTTAATACTGAAATTGAAGGTATAACCCCATGAGATAATGGGTTTAAGCCCAAAATAGTAAATTTTAACAGAAAAGATGAGTTACAAGAAAAATCATCAAAAATGAAGGTTTGATGATCTAATAAAATATTCTTGGAAGCTTGGTACAGCAATTCCCAGCTATCAGAACTTACTCTTCAAACTTATTTAGCATTCAAAACTTCAAAGCTATCAAGGATTTAACTTAAGGCTTGAAAATGATAATTTCTGATCAATAACTTTAATATTATTTCACATTTAACAGTTAAAAAAGAGATAAAACTTGTGGATATTGGTATTTTATGATTCAAAGTACTATATTTTACAAAGAGAAATCATATTCCAAGCTTATGATGTCAAACAACTAGATTTATAGTCATAACTCCAAGAAATGGCATAATAATGAGATGAAAAGGTTTATTAATGATGTAATCATCACCAAAATTAAAAAAATAATCATTTCCAGTGGATAAAATAAGTACATGTTGACTATAATGCATAATATTTACTTTGAATGGACCTCTTCTTCCTCTGTTTTTCCCTCAGAAGAATAAAATTCAAAGGCAATTTATTTATTCTTTAAAATACAAAACTCTTATATTATTCAAGACAAAATATGCATCTTATATTAATCACTAGTTTTGAAGTGATTAATCCAATATTTCATTGTCTTTTTAAAGATCTCTAAATCCATTCAAAATTAGTAAGATTTGTAATTATCTCCATTTTTTATTGTAGATAAAATTCAATTAGGATGAATTTGAATTCATAGGAGTAAAATCAATCAAAATTTTCATATCAAGTGTTGAAAGTAGGTTATTTCCTCCTATTATAATATTTTTTATTTATAATTATTCTTAATAATTCTTTCATTAATATAAATAGTATTTATATTCATATATAATATTAATATTGGTAATATTATTGTTATAAATTGTTTTTAATTATTAAATATCAGTTTTTCACACATTTATTATTTTTTTTAACAATAATGAACTTCCATAAATATATCAATTATCCAATATTGATTTATTTATTTTGTTATATTCCTTTGAAAATATAATTAATATTATTTTATTCTTTTCAAAAAATATGAATATTTATATGCCATACTTGTAATAATTTTTAATCATATTATAGGTTTAAATTGGTAAATTAAGAGTAAAATAAGTAAAATATTAGTAATTTTAACTTATTGTTTCATAGTAAAACCTTACATTTAAGGGCCTGGCTGCAAGATTTACTTAAAAGACCTTATAAAAAGATTAAAATTGGGTTTATCCAAGTATAAATTATATTTCTAATCCTAAAATTATATGATAACTTCATATCTATGTAATTCAAGAGCTATTGAGGAATTTGGAAAGTAATTGTACTTTATTACATGTGGGTTCTCACATCCTTAGACTTTCAAGACCTTTCTTTGAGTGACACTAGTGATTAAATAAGATATTTGTAAATTAAAAAGATAAATTTATATCATAGTTCAATTAAAATAATAATAATATAATTTTTTATTTATAAAATTCAAAGAACATCTTTTTTTCTTTTTTTATTTCTCTTATATACAGATATATATAAAAAATTTGTACATAAAAAATGCCATATCTTTAATAAAAAAAAACTTATATTAATGTGTATTTTTTAGCATTTGAAGATAAACCAACAGAGGAGAACCAAGAAACTGTTGAAAGATCAGTGGAAGAAACTTGCAAAGGCTCTCCAACACCCATAATATATAAGAAAATGATTCCCAAGAGATTGGTTTTCCAGGACCCATAATTCAGGACTCTGTGGTGAGCACCTCTCTTGAATTTCTATTCTTTTCATGAGTTTTCTAATTTATTTCTCATTATGAATACTAGAAGAGGCTCTAAATACTCTTTCCACTTCAGACTTGGGAGTAGAAACAATCTCACAAAAGAGAAAAGTAAAAGCAAAATCCCTAATGGAACAGAATCTACACAAGGAAGTACAATATCCCAAAGGAAATCAAGTGAAATTCCTATTATTTCTGAAACTTAATTTTAACTAAGTATGGGTCATTCAAAAAAAAAAAATAACATTAAGAGGGCTCAGATAGACATATAAATGAGCCAGTACAAGTAGTATTACACAGTCCACAAAGAAAAAGACTTGGAAATTCTGTGACAAATCTAATAAGGAGAAATAAACTCCTGGAATATCCTCAAGAAGTTCATGAAGGAGGAGGAAGCAGTGAAATAATCCAATCAATGGAATAAACTATCATTCAAAACTCAAACAAAAAAGATAAAGGATTGGAACAGAAAAAATAGAGAGGAAAGCAAGGAAGAAGCCCAAGTAGCTTCTAACAGCAGGTCTCCAGTAAACCAACCCCCTTAAAAAGGGAAAAATAAAAAGAAAAAGAACTGGATGAAACCATATCCTCCCAGCTACAGCATCCCAAGAATCCAAAAATATGCCATGGAAAATTTCTTCAAAATGACCAGAAACTTGGTGGAATGCAAGGAAAAAGAGGAGAAAAGGATGGGAAAACCATCTTTCCAAAGGATATAAATTTGTCTCCTGAAGCTGTAAATACTTTATTAGAAGTTGAAAGTAGTATCTTACCTTTAAAAGAGATTAAATAAATTTCATTATAACTAAAGCAAGTAAGAAATAGTACATCTTCCTTATCAACATTTTTTTTTCAAAATAAAAAAGAAGTAGATAATATTAAATTTGTGGTTGAAAATAATAATCCAAAGATTATAATCAACAAAACTTCAAAATTGATACAAGGACAAAAAGAGTTGAATAAGTACATAAAAGATATCAAAGAAAAGACTTTGAAAATCAATTAATACCAAAGTATTGATAATTTGACAGAAAAATTAAATAAATAATCAATATATGCTGAAAAATTCAAGGAAAAGACTTCATCACACCAAAAACTACTTCTGGACCATTTTGGAATGAGTGATGACACAATAATTTATCTTAAAGATGACATTAAAAGTGAAATCAGGCTCATTACTGAGAAAATGGATTAAATAAATGAGGTTAATTTATAAATTCAAAAGTTATTAACCTCATTTTCCCATATAAGAAGCCCTGATAAGGAAAAAGAGAAAATAATAAATCCAGATATAAAAGACTTGAGCCATCAAGAAAGCAACCAGGTCTTTATTAAAGAAGCACCTCAACTTAAAGAATGGAAAACATTCACAGGTGAAGGAGAATATTACCACATTTCATTTGTTAAAACAATTGGAATGTTAAAAGAAGATCATGCCATAACAAAGGGAGTAATTACTGCAAGATTACATTCATTATTTTAAAAATATTCAAAAAAGATGGTATTATGGAAACAATGCATGGTCTTTGTGGAAAAATGAAATGATAACCAAGTGGAAAAATGATTCCTTGAAGTCTACAATAGAAATCACATTTGAAAATTAATTCTTTGACCCAGAGAAAGACAAAAATTTAACTTGGTTCTTAAAACCAGTTGAAAGATCAAATGCATTATATCCAGAAATTTAACTAAGAATGGTGAATATGAAAATACTCCAAAATTGTGAAGGAGAACTGGAAGATGCCCTGAGAAGAAGTTTCATAGAGCCATGTTCCACATAAGAGTACATCAATGCACTGGAAGACATAGTGACAAGAACCAAAATTGGCAGAAAATGGAAAAAGATGTAGATAGAAAGCCCAAACAGACCATTTATTAAGAAAGATAAACGAAAAGAACATTTCAAAGGCAATAACACTAATGAGAAAAGAAAGTGCTTTAAATGTGGTGATATTTGGCACTTAGCCAACAATTTCTTAAAAAAAGGCAAAAATCAATGAAATTGTGGAAACAGAATACCACAATGACAAAGAAGAAGAATATTATTCTGAGAGAGAAAATGAAGAATCAGGAAATTCTGAAAGTGATAAAATAAACATAATTAATGCTAAAATTAATAACATTGATTTAATCTATGAAGTCCTGGATGAAAAATAAAATTTGCAGCAAATTGAAACATATTATAAACATATTAAAAATATAAAAGATGCCAAATGGCATAGAACCAAACCTGCAAAATAAATTTCCTATACAGCTTTACAATCAAGTATAAGTATTTTTATGTTAAATAATAAAGAAGAAAGAGTAAATCTGTAAATAGGAGAATTATGCACCTGTGTTGGAAAAGTTATTTAAAAAAAACTGTACCAGCTTAGGAAGACAAGCTTATACCAATACAAGGGGTTAAATTTAGTAGTTCAAGTGAAAGCATGAAGCCCCTTGGAAATATTAAGTTAACAGTAATTTTACCACATAAATATAATGTATAAAAATCAAAATAGAGTTTGAATGAATGGATAATTGTACCAGTAACCATTTCATACTAGGAGATGACTACTGAACAATTTGCAGCATATATATCTCCAACCAAATAGATAGATATTTTACTATAGGAAAAAATAAAAGACAAAAATTTGGCTTCTTGAATAATGAAAAACAAATTACAATTATTAAAAATGAAGAGAAAAGACCAGAAAAACTCTTATTTATCAGTGAACAACTGAAAGAGGAAGAATTCAAAAATTAATTAACAGTTAAAATGAGAGAAAAATTAAGTGATATCTTATAAAAATACAAAAATGCCTTTGAAGCTGACAAAGAGCCCCTAGGTTCTATTATTGGGAATGAGTTATATATTATTCTATATATGGAAAAAAATTATCCAACCCTGTTAATAAGAACAGCTTATCAAGCCAGACCAAGAGCTAGAGAAGCCTTAGAGATACATAGTAAAGAATTAATGTACCTAGGGCTTTTAAGGAAAGTAGGACATAATGAAAAGGTAGAGGTAGCTACACCTTTTATTATAGCCTGTAATAATGGTAAATAAAGGATGGAAGGAGATTTTAAAGCTTTTAATACCTATAACATCCCTGAAAGATATCCAATACCTAGAATCTATGAGAAATTAATGCAACTGTCACAGGTACAACTTATTACAGCTATGGATACTCTCAAAGGTTTTAACCCAAATTCCTCAAAAGAAAATTCCCCAAAACTACTAAGTATAATAGTCCACTCTGGCATATATGGATACCTAGGAATATCATGTGGTATAAAAAATGCCCCTTTCCATTATAAAAGAATGGTTAATACCATATTACCTTAATAACTATCATAGGGTTGGCTAATAATCTTTATAGATGATATCATAGTTCTCTCAAAGAATTGGGGAAATAATTTCAAAATACTTGAAAGGGTATTATAGAAGGTAGTCCAAGTAAATATGAAAATATAATTAAAGAAATGTCATTTTTGCATATAGCTAACTAAAAGCACTAGGAAATGTTGTGTAAGGAAAAAGCTTCCGAATAGATAGAAAAAAGTAGCAGCAGTAATACTTAAAACAATGCAACAAAATTGAAAAGAAATGCACTCATCCTTAGGATTTGCTGGATATTATAGACAGCATATAAAGGACTTTGAAAAAACTGCAAAATCCCTTTATAAGCTCTGTTATCAACAGACAGTCTATGAGCTTACTGAAGAAAGAGTGAAAGAATATGAGAAACTAAAAAATTACTCACAAATTCTCCCTTCTTATTAATGCCATATTGGGAATTACCTTTCCAAATTTACATTGATGCTTGTGGAGAAGGGTCAGGTGCTGCACTATACCAAACACAAATAATCAAAGAAAAACCTTTTTAAGGGATAATTTGCTTTATTTACAGACAAATTAAGCCAGCAGAATATGGGTATAGAGCAAGCCAAATTAAATTCCTTTGATTAGTGTGAGCTTTAGAGAAATTACACTATTACCTATACAGATCAGTTTTTGATGTCATTACGGATTGAAATTATCTAAAATAATCATTAGACATGAAGACACCAAATAGAAATATGCTTAAATGGAATATTTCTATCCAAGAGTATAGAGGTAATATGACTATAGTCCATAAATATTGAAATATTCATGAAAATGCAGATGACCTTAGAAGATGGGCTTTAGAAAATACACCTGAAAAACTAGCATGGGTACCACAGGAAGAAAATAATATAGAACAAATATGTATCACAGAAATTGGCATAGAATTATTTAACAAAGTCAAAGAAAGCTATAATATGAACAAGAATTTCCATATTTTGTGCCAACTCTTGATGAAAGACTGCAAAGACCCATCATTTTCTTCTGAATTAGATAAAATATGGAAAAAGGCTTATGATGAAGGGAGATTCCAGCTCCTTTATGAAATACTTTACAATAGAAGAAAACACACATGTTTCATGACCCTAACAGACAGAGTTGTAATAGACACTACACTAAATGAATGCTATGAGAGTGTTGTTTCTGGACATATCTCAGAAGATAGGACACTAGAAAGGGTGAAAGCCTGCTTTTGGTGGCCAAATTGCAGAAAATATTTTGCACAATATTTCCAAAATTGTGACAGATTCCAAAAAGCAAACAGAGTCACAGGTAAAAGATTCTAAATGATGATCCAAATCCAAGGAAAAAAAAGTCCCATTGGGAAAAAGATCTACCCCCAGGAGGAGATAGGAGTTTTAATGCATTCCTAGTGTTAGTTTATACGTACAAAAAGACCCCAATATTCTTACCATTTCAAAAGATGACACATCTATGATTACAGACATGATGATATGGAGTAGAGCTATCAGCCATGCAGGATTATACCAAAATATCATGAGTGTTAGAGATCATAAATTCATTTAAACCTTATGGAAAAATCTCCATAACTTGTTTGGAATGAAATTATCATTCTCAACAGCCTATGTCTGTCAGACTAATGGACTAGCAGAAATTATGATACACAATTTAGAAGACATGATAAGAAGATTCTGTGCTTATGGCCTTCAATTTGAAGAATCTTATGGCTCTAACCATGATTGGTGTACTCTGATACCAGCTCTTGAACTGGCATATAGGACATAAATTAATTCATCAACTGGTAAGATACCTGCAATGTTGGAGAAGGGTTGGAGCCCAAGACTACCTTATGAAACCCTCAAAAAAGACTTAAATGATATAAATCTAACAGAAGGAAGCTTTAAGATACTTCTTGATAAAGAAAGACACCATGTAAATAGATGTATGCAGGATTATTTCAAATATGCAAAAGAAAGATGGAACAAAGGTCAAAATACACCTTAATACAAGATAGAAGACTTTGGCCTAGTATTAAAATTAAAAGATTTCTCTGCAGAACCTTTCATGATAAAAGCCCTACATGGCCCTAATGTTGTACAACTAGAATTAATAGGTGAATTATTGAACAAAAACCCCAAATTCCCTTTAATTATAATATCCCTGTAAAGATAAATTGACCATGAATTATTTCCCCTACAATATAAAACACCACTTGAAATTACCCCTTTAGAAAGAGGAGAAGAAAAGAAAACTGTTCAAGGCCTTAAAGAAAGGAGTTCAAGAAGCAAAAAAGAAAATTGAATACCTTGTGAGGCACACAAACCTAGCTCAAAAAGATGGATGGATACTTGAGCAAGGTATAAGAAATTATGACAAATTTCTAAGAAGGTTCAGACATGAAGTAAGACCTAAGGAATAAGAAAATTAAGAATTATTGAGCTTCAGGACTAAACAAGTCTATTGAAGAGGTAGGAAAGTGTGTTATACCCTAATTAACTATATCAGATTGTGGTAAAATATCTTTTGGTGGTAGGGAATGTGAGCCTTTGAAAAATTACCAAATATGAAAAAATGTCATAAACAACTTTCCAGAACTTATTTTAATAATAAGAATTAAAATTATAGCTTTAAAATAGGTGAAAATGCCATCAAAAAAGCATAAGTTATTGATTATATCAGGAGCCAATGAGTAAAAATATGAGAGAGATTACACCATTGGATTTCCAATCAAAAACTACACATGAAACTATTTTATGCTATATCTTTCAGTCCAATACTTACTGAGATAACCTGAAGATATGCACTTTTATGATCCATGCATATATCAATAATTTTTAGGTCATGTTTTTTGAATTAAATGTGATTAAAAGTTGACTAAAGAATGAAGTTACCCCGAAATAACTGTAAAAATAACTATATAAAATTTATTTTGAAAGCCATTAACAAGATTCAAATTGATAAGAGGATATTGGGTAAAATAGCAATAACTGTTGAGCTCTTAAGCTTAAAAATGGTCTGAACTTAAAAGAAGGAGATATTGAAATTTTAATAGCTAAGAAATAAATAATTATATAATTTGAATCATTTTATTCAAGGTAAAACCCTATGAAATCATGGTTTAAAGTCCAAAATAGTAAATTTCAACAAAAAGGATGAGTTACAAGAAAAATCATCAAGAATAAAGTTTTGATGATACAATGAAATCCTTTTAGGAACTTGGTAAGAGCTTTCCAAGATATCAGAATTAACTCTTTCAATTTCTTTAGAATTAAAATATCAAAAGGTATCATTAATTAAAGTTAAGGCTTAAAAATGATTATTTCTTATCAATAACTCTAATCTTGTTTTAAATTTATGAGTTAAATAAGAGAGTAAACTGGTTGGTATTAGTATTTTATGATTAAGAGTACTACAATACATGAAAGTGAATAAGTTTTAAAGATTATGATGTCACAAATTTGG
Source organism: Austropuccinia psidii (assembly GCA_023105745.1). Lineage (NCBI taxonomy): Eukaryota > Fungi > Basidiomycota > Pucciniomycetes > Pucciniales > Sphaerophragmiaceae > Austropuccinia > Austropuccinia psidii. Next base: position 41,355,791 of record JALGQZ010000008.1, read on the forward strand.
AGTTATAGTGATAACTATAAAAAATGACATAATAATGAGATAAAAGGGTTTAATTATGATGTAATCATCACCAAAACTTGAAAAATTGATCAATACCAGTCAGTAATATCCATATATGTCTACTAGAAGGAAGGATCTTTACAATAAGAGGGCTTCTAATCTCTCTGTTTCTCTCTCAGAAGAATAAAATACAAAGGTCATTCATTTATTCTATAAAATATAAAACTCTTATATTATTGAATACCAAATACGCAACTTATAGTGATAACTACTTTTGAAGTGATTAATACAATATTTTATTTCTTTGTTAAAAATCTCCAAATACCTGTAAAAATAGGAAATTTTTGAATTCTCTCTATTTTCTATTGTAAATACAATTTAAATAAGCTGTATTTACATTCTCACTTGTAAAATAAATCACAATTGTTATATTAAGTGTTAAAATTAGTTTATTTTCTCTTTTCATAATATTTTATATTTATAATTATTCTTAATTATTCTCTTATTAATACATAAAATCAATATTAGTAATATAATTGTTATAAATTGTTCTTTATTATTAAATAACAATCTTTCACTCCTTTATCATTTGTTTGCAATAATAATAAATTTCCATAAATATATCAATTATAAAATATTAATATATTATTTGATTATATTATTTTTATAATATAATTCATATTATTATATTTTTTTAAGTAATATTAATATTTTTAAGCCATAATTATAATAATACTCTATTATTATAGTTATTTTGAATATTATAATTCATTTGAATTAGGAAATTCAGAGTCAAATAGGCAAAATATCAGTATTTTTTACTTTTTGTTTCAAAAACAAACCTTATAGTTATCTATGGCGATGGAAAGATAAGAAAATAGGGTTTAATTAGCTTGTACAAATGACTCTATGATACATTAATAAAAATGCTATCATTATGAGTGTGACACAAACTTAATATCCAAAAATGATTTAAAAGGGATTTAATATGATGATATATATTTATTATTGATCTACTGAAAGCCCTGGTTTCCATATTTATATCATGGGTTACAATAATTAATACTATAATTAAATCTACTTAGCTATGAGAGTACTTCTGTTTGTTACAGATTTACTAGGTAAGAATACCAATAAAAAAAAGATGAGTTCTTATTTTGGTGAGGAGAAGACCTTGTTTTATCTTAATCAACAGTAGTGAGAGGTTATTCACAATTGCACACAACCACAGAGTGAAAGAATTCCCTCCTGTGGCCTATTGGTAGTCACATAAGTTCAATACTTCCTTGAAATGATCTGAAATATGTTTTTGGGACCACAGGTTACCATTTCTACCCCATATATGGTGAGAAAAACATTTTACAGACCTTCCATACTTTTTATGGTGGTTTTGATGTGTCAGAAGCTTTGAATTAAATTTCCCGGGGCCTTTGACTATTCAGGTTATGAGTAATAAAATATTATTCATCTTTTGAATAGCTTTGATAACTCATAATTCAATTATATGGGGGAGTCTCCCACAGTACCACCCTGTACACGCAGGTGAGGTAAGTCATTATCCAAATTATAAGTAAAAAATGGATAAAATTCCTTTTGGAGGCTTTTAAGCTTCATAATTTGGCTTTGTGGGATAGCATGCCACAGTACTACTTGGTGTGGGATTATGACCTTAAATCCTCAATAGCTTTGTTAGTATGTAAGATACAGAGCTCAAAAAAGGCCCAAGCTATAGCCACAAATGAGATCTACAGGATGAATATACATATGAGTAACTTTTTATCAAGTATTTCAGAGATATACAGGCTCAAATTATTTTGAATTCTCTGTAAAATAGTATTTTGCTTGTTTTCAGTCAAAAGCACCAATAGCCTTTTATCTGTGTAGGATAAAGGAGTAAGAGTTGAATTTTTATTTATCCAAACTTTAGCCCTTCCAGAAAATTTTCAACTTGACAGATATCCCATAAAAATGTGGAAGCTGGATTAGAGGTGAAAAAATGGTATCATTTTTCCATGTTTGACAAAGAGTATTTGTGTGGTAATTCTGGATCCAGTGGTGCTAAAGTCATGGAAATAGTACCATTAGATAGGCCTCATTGAGAAATCAGTGAAAGACCCAATTGAATGGTTCTGTGATCTAAGATATAGTTGCTATATGAGAGGTGAAGATTAAGGTTTATGATCAGAAAGAGTTTACAACTTCAATAACTTGGAGAATTATTATTGTTTGGCCATAAAAATAATTATTTCTGAAAGGGGAATTTTTTTTTCCTTCAGATGGTAACATGTACAGACTAATTTTTTATGCTCTTATCTTTGTGTTTATGGCCTTATTGCACCTTTATTTGGTTTAGTAATGGTTAGAGGTGTGTATTTAGCTTCTTCTTATATACCATTTCAGTATTTCATACCTTGTTTTTAACCAGGCTCAAGCTCATAGTACCCCACAACAGAAGTAAATACAACCCACAGGCAGACTTACAGCCAAATTTTCCACCAAAATGTTAGTTTTACAGCAAGAAGCTGGAGTTAATTCATAATACCACAGTACAGGCACCAAAGGGAAGTGTATGTGTTGAAATAAATTATTCAGTTTCAATATAAATATGTAGAAATCAAGTTACATATAAATAAAGATACACATAGTAAACTAGTTATAACAAGTAAGGTACCCCCCTGTAAATTGCACACCCCACCAAGCTTTACACCCCTCTATAGCCACAGGACTCATGCAGCATGAAAATTACACAGCCACCTTGAATTCAAGATAGAAAAGTAACATGATGAAAATCTCAACCCCATGAAATTGCTGAAAGTCATTTACAGCAAAGCCACAAGCATAACCCCTTTTATATCCACAGTAACCCCACTTGAAGCCTTAAAAAAGCCTCAAAATTAATTACACAACTCCTCACCTCATTCAAACAAAAACTAGTTACAACAAGCTCCGTGCAGTAGACACTCTTATTTAAATCTTAACCACATAATTATGCACAGCATGTGTCAAAATAAAAGTCACATCATCTCATATACAACAGCAAATCCATCAGTGCAGTAAATTGTCACCTGAACTCATTTTAAAGTTCAAAAAGGAGAAAAACAACCATGACACCTGCATAAATTAAACAGCCACTTCAACCAAGCCTAAAATATGACATATGAAAAGGAAATCCAATTTCATAATGTGATACTGCATCAACAAACAGCATATCATGTGACAGAAAAAAGGCTGTGCAAAAGACAAATTCCCAGCCAAAATAAAATAATCTCATGAATGAAAGGAAAATCCAAGAATATAATGTCATAATAAGCTCACCAAAATATCATCATGTGATAAATGGAGGCTGTGCAGAGGAAAAAGTATCATCAAAACTTAAATCACCTGACCCATGCAAGAAAGTTCCTCACCAAAAACAAAGTAAAATGATGAAATCAAGAGGAATTAAAGTAGAAAAAGACAGCTCCCATGGAGAGCCCCCTGGGCTTCCAAAAGGTATAAATAGAGGGGCTCCCTTCCCCAAAATTTGAAAATTCACCCCATGCACATTATATACCATGCACATTATATCCCCTGAACATTATAAGCACAGGAATAAGTCATCCCTAATCTGTGAGGTAGTCCAGTATATTATAGTGAATTTTCTTTCCCAGTAGTTAAGCTCAGTGGAAGTATAGTGTTGAAGATTTCCCAGTAGCTAAGCTCAGTGGAATCTTAGTAGTAAAAATCCAAATTATCCAGTACCCAAGATTAGGGTTACTACTCTATTGAAATATTTTATCCAGTGAAATTAACACCATTTATCAAGATTTAAAATTAACTTACCCCTTTGAAAATACAATATAAAAGAAAATCACCTCTTGAATTGAAGAAATACAGTTTTATCTTATTATTGACCACTCTTAAAAAAATAACAAACCTTTGTTAAATATTATTTTATTCTATTATAACTTTACCTTTTTCAAATTACCTTTATCAAAAACCAATCAAAATCTACAGGACACCTTAAATAACCCATCTTATCAAAATTTTATTAGCAAGAAGAAACCACTCACCCAAATTTCACTAAAAATAAAAAATATACAGAAAAGTATTTCTTTAAAATCTAAAAATTAACCAAATTACTGACATCAAATTTCTTATTATATACTAAATAGGTCTTATCTGAGACTTCTGAATTTTGTCTTTTTCAGCTGTAAAGCCACTCAATAGTTTTATTTTTTGGTTTGTGAGCTCCAAGAAAGCTTTTGTTCAGTATTTTAGGAGTGGAAGGCACTACACCCTTTCCACCCTTGGTTACAGGAGCTATATCAATTCAAAGCTAGTTACCTGTGATTTCCCCCTCCAGGTACTGCCTCATTTTAATCTCACACAAGAGGAGTTCCCACACTATCCTTATAGTACTTTTGAATGTCATGCTTGTGCTATGGATTTGAGTCACAGGCTTAAATAAGATCACAAGATTTTTCTCAAACTGAAAATCTGTAAAACAATTATAGATCTAATACTACTGAAGTTATGTAAACCTGTTTTCCAATTTTGACTATTAGAATTAATAATAATTGGGAAAATAACCAAATAGATGCAAAAATAACATTCAAATAAATTAATTTGACAGAAGAAATTTATCTTTAACAAGAGCCTAAAGGTTTCATTGTCTTTAAACTTTTATTAATGATTAAATAAAATATGCTCAATCCTAGTACCAAAAATCAGCATTTTTACTTTATAGCATGACAATATCTCCTCCCTTTATAAACTATTGTTTTTGCTATCAAAGGATAGATACTGAGATTGTTTTCTCATTTACACGTTGATGATATGGAAACTTCACTTCCAATAATATTGAAAAATTTGAAATTCAGTTTTATTTTATAAAGAATGGTGCATTTCAGAAACATAGAGCATTTTTTTCAAATAGAAAAAAATTTCTTCTCTGTTTTTGTCTAAGAAAGTGCTTAGGAGTCATTTTAAATTTTTGAATTCTTTATTTTCAATTTGTTAACCTACCATCAAAGCTGGATTTTTGTATTTCTTGTTTAAAAATTATGAAAATTATTAATTTCTTCTGCTTCAAATAAACTATGGATCCAAGCCTGTTTTCCAAGTTTATTTATATGAATAATTGGTCTTATATTTCTTTTCCAGCTTCACTGATGCTGAAAGACCTGGAATATACTGGTTTCTGGAATGAGTGTTATGTTTTTTTAGCATGGACAATAGAAAAGTAGAGTAAATTTGATAAACAATGGTTTCACCTTGTGAGCTTCTTTAATATTCCAGTTGGACAGAATATCTCAAAAACTAGGCTATCTCATATTGGTTGAATGTATTTGGTGGAGATATTTTGATTAATTAGATGTCAAGGAGACAAGATCAATTATCATTATTATCTGCCAAAGCCGAGATCAAGGATATTTAAAGTTGAAGAAAGCTTCTTTCCTGGTTAAAAAGGAGTTATGAAGTCTTTCCTATTCCAAATATTTAATGTAATTTTTATTTACTATAGTAAAAAAAGCTTTTATTTTATTCTCAAAATATATCTCATAATTGGTACCCACCATGCATATTGATTTGGATTTTCTCCAGATTCAAGAAAATTTCATAAATTGTGTCTTTAATAATTGGGACTTCTAGATTCAAGCTTTTGTGAAAACCTCTTCCCACACAAAGGAATAAAAAAATGGAATATTGCACACCTTCACACAATTAATTAGTGTATGTACCAGAGCTCACTCCTTCTCTCTGGTGCCATTATAAATTTTTTCAGAAAAAATGAGGACAAATATATAAACTATATTTATATACAACAAATTTTCTCTTAACATGTGGAGTAGATATATGGAAGACTAATACACTCTCCCCCATTTTTCTGAAGCCTTCTCAAAGGAGAACTCAGGAGTTTTCGGTAGCGATTCAGGGGGAGGTATATTTCCAATTCCTTTTTAATTGAATGAAATAAGTATCCATGAGCCAGTCCAGATGAATCATTATCAGATTCCGATACAGAATCAGGACCATATATGCAATTGAAAGAAAAATCTGGAATGAGTGTTTTTTTCCATGACTGGATGAAGAATAGAATTGGAATAATATAGGCATTGCATATGCTTGGCCCATGATCCCACTTTATTAATAAATAGTCCACCATAAAAATTCCCTTGTGAAAGAGATTATTTTGGATATTTTTAGCTTCATTTGACCTCCCAAAAATCTTTTCATAATAATAACTCTTCTGATAAATATATTCCATTGAGTATTTCCTGAAATACCTCCGATACTTTTTTTCATTTTGAATTAATTACCAATTTAATGAAAGCTGAAATTTCCGTCTTAATGTGAATTGTAAATGCTATCAATAAGTTTTTCATCAAAGAATGCTGAACTTTTTTTAAACTATGAAGTATAAATAGAGCAAAATTTATTATATTATACAGTGCTTTTAATAACTGGAATAGAACTGACTCACTGCATTTTTCATATTTTAATTGATACTATATTATAGCTTCATATATTTTATTGAAATATTCTTATTACTTTGAGATAATTCTCTTTGAGACAGTTCCTGAAAAAAATAGTTTCTGCTTTTTTCTTCAAATTTTGTTCAATAATTTCTAAAGCCACTCTGTAATGTTATTTGTCTTTCATTGATAATTTTTAGTTGAATCTCAAAATTGAGGGGAATTCTTTGGGTGAATATCTTCGATTTCATCTTTGGTAGATGGCCTTCAATGGTTTTTGATCATGTTTTTGGGGTTTTTAACATTAATTGTTTTATATTGAAGCCTTAAGACCTCTTAAAATTTTCAGAGAATTTAATTTTGTAAAGGAATGTTGCGTTTTAAATACCATTGGGCATGAGTATTGATGTTATGAAAGTAAAAAATTTATTCTTAAGAGATAGTATTATCATATTTCCAAAATAATTATCATAAGAGATAAAAATTTGAGGACAATAAATTAAGCTTGAGAAAAGATAAATATCTTCTATTAAAATAAATTATTTCATGCACAAAATACTTTTCATTCAATATAAGAAAGGAATACCTATCTTGTTTTTCAATGGATTTGTGAAATGATTAGGATTTCTATTCTATTTAAATTTGTGCAAATTTCTAAAACCAATTTGATTTCTTCGGTGGAAATGATACCAAGGAAGGGATTTAATAGGAGAGTGAACTTTTTGAGGGTCCAGATTTGTTCTCTCTTCATTTTAAACTTCAATTTTGATAAGATTTCATCCATTGAAGTTTGAAAATTCTGGAATATTGTTATTAGTTCACTAGTTGAATTATTTATACATGAATTTATGTATGAATGGAATTATTCTACATAGGAAATTGAATTATTTACAAGTTGGGGATGTTGGCTTTCCCAAGAAGTGAAAAAAATTTTCTTATAAGGAAGAAGGTAATAATTAATGTGTGCCCATGAGCCAGGGAAGTTTTTCTGGATCTTAAGCTGGATGAGATTGGAATAATAGGATCTGGGTGTTGGAAAGTCAACTAATTTTCCCTCAAATTTTCAATAATTCTTGCTACTCTTTTTCAACAAGGTATTTTCAAAAATTTTGAGTTAAGTTATTTGCTAGATACCATATGAAATACTTATGAGTGGCTTCTGGGAAAGCTACTTCAATAGATAATTTAAGGGCTGATTTGCAATTGGTGATAATAACCTTTGAATATATTGGTGGCTGGAAAGGTTTTACAAATTCCTTTAGAGTCCATATGTAAAAATAATAATTTGTAAGATTAATATTACAGAATTATAATGAGAAAGTATGCCCTTTTGAAGCTTCTACATCCATATTGAAGGATAATATTCCATACCTGCATGTGGATTACTTGGAACAATTAGGATTACATATTAATTGATATTTTCAGTATTGATAAAATGTGAATGTGAGAAACAAGGAATAATGCTTCAACAATTTATATTAGTTTTATGACTGTGAATTCAAGCTATAAATTGTCAAAGGAATTATCCCTGTATTTCAATACTCAGGAATATGTATTGATATCTTATTGGGAGAAACATTTTTTTTATTAATTTAGCCACTCGATTTGTTTCTAATTAATTGAGAAACCTATTAATAGGATGAACTAATGGTGTTATGGAAGGGATATGATTGTTTAGAATTCTGAACTAACCAGAATCACATCTCTGTAAATAATCTGAAAATGAGTTTTCAATCTGAGAAGTTGATGATCCCAGTCAGTTTGAAATTTCAAAAACTTATAGTTTTTTGTTTCAATGAGGAGGCTATGGGATAAGGCCCCTTAGGATAAGAATGCAACTGCACTTCTTGGTAGTTGAAAACCTTTTTAGGCTCTCTTTGAAAAGAGAAATGAGATTAAAATACCTCAAGCATACCAATTAATCATTAATTACTTTATTTTAGTCGTTTTTCTTGTGAAAATTTGACACATTCTTAAAAATTTAAAAAATTTGAAGATGGGTGGTGAATAGAGTGCAGCTAAAAACTTGATACATATGAGAAAAATGACCCATCAAGGATTTTCAAAAATCTACAAGGATCTAATACCACCAGGTGAATAATTGAAGCTCTTGAGCTTTGCTATAAATGGAATTTAATCATCTGGATCCAAAGGGTTTGTATCTGTTCGTTGTGATTTTTGAGAACTAGTATTGTATGAATAAGAGTACCAAGTATTCTGTGATAATTCTGGTAATTTTTGAATGTTTCTGTGATATTGTTTAGTAGAATGCAGAGGGGTGCTTGACAAACAGGGATGTATATAAATTTTTAGGGTTAAGTTTCTGGAATTTCAGCTGGTGGAGAAATTTGATAATGATGATTTCATCTCATCAGGTGAGCTGGTCGTAATTTCTAGATTGTTTGTACAATTAATTTTTAAAATATTATGAGAATTGATCTTTTTTGTGGAAAGGGAAGAAAAGACGTTCCAAATGGTACATAGATTTAAATTAATGTTGGTACTGTCAGTAATAGGGGAAATTTGGGTCCTTTAGCTATATTATTATGTATCATAGTTTTTGAAAATTTGAAAGTGATTACACGAGATACAGGGTAAAACAGGAATTTAAATGATGCTTATCAAATATAAAGGAAAGGCGTATAGATTATGCAATGATAAAGTACAACATATTATGCATATTTATGAAGAATATAGGTTTTAAAATCTGGTAACAATATAATTTTTAAATTTCACTGAAATAAAGTGCTTAAGACTTTAATATTATTGCTAAATTGATACTTGATGTAAGGCTTGTCCACATGATATATGCATGGAATTTTCACATTAAATACTGAATAGGAAATTTATTGTGAGCTATTATAAATAAAACTCTTTATTTTTGTCCTGTTGGTAAGTCTTTCGATGGTCAAAACCTTCACTCTGATAATGAGCATAAGAAAGGTTCCTAAAATTCTCAATCTGAGAAAATGATGTCCAAATTTTGGGTAGATTATAGCTAGCTATTATTTGTATATAGCCTAATATTTCTTTAGCTTCGAATTTCAATATTCATGATTTCTTCCAAAAATTTAAATTATAAATTAAATTGGATTGATATCACTTCCATCAATCTCAATTTATTCATCATGAATTATCATAAATTTAATTAAAACAAAATTTTGATATCAAAACTCAGATTTTTAGACAATGCCAATGAAAGAAGTCAATGTTTTTAATCTATATTTCTCTCAAATTCAGAGCTCAAGAATGCCTTTCAAAACTGAATATTAAGGCTCATATATGGAATTATAATACTCAGAAAGTATCATTGCAGATAAAAATAAATTATAAAGCAAAAAAACAGAATTAATAACTAGTAAGCTTTATAAAGCAACTAAAAGTTTGGGTAAGATATCATTAATGATCTACTACTTCTCTGAAACTAGATATTATGAAGAATTCAGAAAAGACCCTTCCTAGAGATTATTGGATGTGATATGGGGAAGAATAAGGAAATTCAATGTTTTTGGTGGTGAAATTGAAGGACTCGAAAGGGATAAATTTATCATGACTTCTTAACAAATCAGCAACTTGAAACCCCCTCTAAGAATTTCAATTTATCTCATAATGTTCTGGTAATTATTTATAAGTCTATTTAGAAATTAAAGAAAGATATTGAAAGCTATCCCCTTGGGATCATTCATAAATTATTATGAGATTATTGAAGTATTCAAGTAGCTAAAAGTGGTAATCTCTTACATCCCAATACACATCTAACCATTAATCCTTGCAAGAGATGAATTGAAGCAATCCACACATAAGGATAAATCCAAGAGCAAAAGAAAATATGAGGTCACTCCAGGTGTTAACAACAAAGATTTTGAGCGTTAAAATATCTTTGAATGAAGTTCCAAACACAACAATAGATTTTCACACTTAAGGAAATTCATATTTCAAACCTCCACCTCCTGAGCATTCTTAATCACTTCCAGTAGCTTGCAATACACACCATAATGCCATGATACAGAAGACTACAAATAAAAGTTGTGAAATATGTAAAAATACAAGCAAAGTGATAGAATAATGGCATATTCAGCAATAAGTGAAGGTGACCCATATCTAAAAATTTCTTTTTAATATCAAGATAATGAAATTAACAGTACACAACCACTTTTGGCTGTTTAATCTACAAGTACCATTCTATCCAAAGACCAAGCCCAAGAAGCAGCTTTGGATGGACTAAGCTATGATAGTTATATTGAAAAACATGAATAGATATGTACCCACATCCTGATTTCATACAATAAATTCAAAAAAGAGTATTGGGAAATTTTTCTTATGATTGTTGAAAGATTCTTCAACAGTGGAATATCTGCCATTAAAAAATGATAATAACTAATTATAAAATACACTGGTATTCCATTAAAGATTATATCATAAAAACCTATGCAGAAATTTGTGGGTGAGCTTTACAGTTATGGTTAGCGGAATATAATTTTAAATTAAGACCTTTTGGCTCCATTATTTTGTGTTTTACTTCTTATTATGATTGAATTTACTTTCACCCCCCCCCAAAAGTAGCCATCATTAAGGGAAGATATCTGGAAATTTGATATTTTCAAGAAATCTTCTGTAATAGCTAATTTCATACCCAATAATCTTCACTTTATATATAAAATGATTTATGATATCTCAAATCCAAGCTTTTATGAAACACATAGCATGTAGAAGTGACTTTAATTGATGAAATAGAATCATACATAAATTATAAAAACATTTTAGTACCCAAAATGTTCTTCCATCCAGTTCATATGATCAATTGAAAGTATAAATTAATGAAACTTGATTTATTAGATAAGGTCTCAGTGTCGAAAAGACTCCATTTGAGAACTTTATTTCAGAAGGAAACCATCCTTGGCTCAACTTCAAGATTTAATCATTCAGCTGGGTATGTGCACATGCAAAGGTTAGAAAAAGAGGAATCATAGAATTGGAAAGAGATTGTTTCAAAGAGGATATGATAAACTAAAGCTCTTATCTAGTATTTGAGGGAAACCATTTTAACACTTAATTGGTACACAATTTTTATTTATGATTCTGTAGCCATATAGTTTATACATTTTTAATATATATTTGATCCTACAAAAGGAAAACAAAAGTAAATATCAAGCACATTAATTCTACAAGGTAAAAATATTAATGAGGGAGAAGTCCTTTGGAAGTTCCCCAATGTCAGCCGGCCACTCCAAACAGAGCACCAGCATGAAATCCAAATACCATATGTGGGGTATAGCAAGTACTGGAAAAACATAGCCAATACAGGCATAAATTTAAAGAGAGAAAATCCACCAATATTAGAATACCAACCTTATCCAAACAGAATAAGAAACAGAAGCTTAAAGATAAGATATAATAAGTAAGAACCCTTAATTTTCTCCTCTCATCTAGATTATGAATATATAATGCAAAACCCCTCAAAATATTATTTTTATTAAAGCTCTCAATGAAAACTATCAAATGGAACCATAAATTCTCCTTCAGCACTCGTACTACAGGAAATACCATTATCACCTCTTCTTACCAAAGAAGCTCCTTAAGGTCTAAGAGGGCTTGTACAAATCTGTACAAAAGTAAAACCACATTGAAGATCTGAATGAGAAATTGACTTTGAGATACCTCAGACCTCTCTATATCCAAAATTCCTAAAGGGACCTTGGCTTAAAGGCTTACTACTCAAAATACAGGATTTCTGAAAATAACATTATAAAAAACCTCTATCTGTGTCATATATGTATACAGCTTTACTGTAAAATATAAAAAAGATTAGATCTCATCAATCCCTAAAATTTTGTACCATTAGAATAAATATATCATATAAATTAACAGAAATATATAGCTTGGAAGTTTTTGAAGCCACATACTGATGTACAAAAATAAATCCAAAAAGCTTGAAATTGTGATAAAATCTTCTATTTTTGAGAAGGGTAATCATGAAGAATACAAAATTGAAATCTCTTCAAGAGCTTTTGCTATATTCTCTTGGATTCTTGATAAATAAAAAACTGACTGAGATATCTGGATTGGAAGTATTATGGCCAATACTGTTCTGGGGCCTTATACTAAAAAAAATTGAAGTTTGAAGCTTAAAACTTCCAATAATGACTAATATTATTTATCAGAACACCCTATATTCTTTATTAAAGTGCTGAAGTAGCCTGTGAAAAAGTCTCTCACCCTCTATTGGTCCAGAATGAATATTTGTGGTTCCAAAACCACAATTCTGACAGTACTGAAATCAGAATTGATCATTCTGAACCACAATCTAGCTTTCAGAGTAAAAATTTTCTCTCTGCAGATTTTTAAATAGATTAAAAACCCTATAATGTCCCCAAAATGGATAAAAGCAGTCCTTTCCCCGCTGGAAAGGAGCTTTATCATCTTATTTTTAGTATTTTTATGTGGTAAAACTGTCATCCAACAGTAGTATCCTTATAATAAATTATATATAATTATAACAAATTTCTATTTTAGTAGTTATCACAGTCAATTTCTATCTCACTTCTGCAAGAAATATCCTCTTTATCTTAATCACTACTGTTATTCATAACTGTAGAGTCTTTAAAATCCAATTTTTAATTAATTTTAAACATGTCACAGTCATAGTGCTAGTTGTATTTAAATCTAATAAACTACCAAATAGACTAACTATGAGTTTTTTAGACCATGGATTTGGTTTATAACCTGATTGGACGTATTTTGGAATATTTTGGAGTATTATTGCTATTCCTAAAGGTTTTTCATTACAAAAAGTGAGTGAATTTCAGATTTTCATCATTTATTATAATTTCCATTATCAATATAATATATATTATTATATATTATATAATCTTATATTTTTCTTTTTATCATAGGATATATATACTCTTCAAAAACGTTGATATTAAAATTTTCAAAAAATTTGATAATAATAAATCATTATTAGTTTATTATCATTACCAATTTTGATACAAAAATAATGAATTTTGATAGATGAGTCATTAGTTTTCACCAAAAGGCATGAAAGTTTATTAAAAACCATATTTCTGAATATATTATTAATAAATATAAATAATAAAATAATTTTCTATCATTTAAAAAGGAATATTCCAAAAAATATTACTTTGAAAAGGCTATCACTCAAATTGATGTGAAATCTTGAAATAACCTAATATCTGGATGAGTAATAAGGTCTTGAAATAAATGAATATTATTGATCTAATATTTATATTATCAAATTCATTGAAATATCAATTTTGGTGTTTTTTCATATTAAACATTAGAAACACAACAATATCAAATTGAATAGTTCACACAAAACTTGGATATTGATATTTTACTCATAAAATATGACAGAAAATTACCAAAAGCTGTTATTTTTTCAAAAGAACTAAATAAAAACAAGTCAAAACACTTCGAAACCCCAAAATAATGAAAAAATAACACTAGAATAAATGTAAAAAAAATTTGTTTCATCAAAAACTGACATAAAAATCTTTTTTCTTTCTTTTTAAAGTTGAAAAAAATTATATTCCACTGGAAACCCAATCAAAAGGAAATCCCTCTGTAAAAACCTCAGAAGAGAGAGTGGTGCAGCCAAAAGCCAAAGGAAAGCAGAAAAGGCACAGAAAGCTGGCCATTAACTCCAAAGAGTGGACCCCAATACCTGTACCCAGGGAACAGAAACCCAGAAAATCACCAACCAAGAAGGTTGGATAACCAAGACCAGTTTAAAAACAAAAAAAACTGTAATCCACCCCATTGTAAACTACAAAAGCAAATTGCCAAAGAGTATAGAACACAAATATTTCCAAGCACCTGCCAAAGGTAAATATGTCAGGCTGAGTCTATGATAAAAGTATTAAAATGTATTTACAACTTTTAACTATGACTGTGACACCATTAAAAAGGATTTAAAAAAGAGTTATAAGAGTTAAAGATGTTTTTATTTAAGAATAAAAGGGATTTACTATATGAAATATAGTGGTGGTAAGCACTGTTGAAAGCCCTGGGTGCAGCTTTACCTGTTGGGTTACAATCATAAAGGCTACAATAATTATTAATATAATTATACCTGTTTATTACTCAAGAGTAAAACTGTCTTTGACAGTTTACTACGTAGGGTATTCAAGAGCAGGATGAGGAAAGCATTTCTGGCTGTGAAAAGCCTCCTTTTTATCCTCAAATGGGGTGGAAGGGCTGTTAGACCTTTCCACATAGAGGAAGCGAAGATTTTTTCACTCTCTGAGACAGGCTTGTGGTTTGAAAAGACCTGTATAGCCTGTATTGGGCTCAGAGGTGGTTTTGAAACCACATCTGGGCAGTTTTCCCCAATACAGGGTGAAAATTTTCATCTGGGGACCACATAGCCCTCTTCTGACGTGTATGACACGTAGAATGCTGTACAGAAACTGTATGGGACCCCAGTATTGACTGAATTATGATATATTCAAGTATAAACATGCTTCTTTGTCTTCTTGACACCTCATAATCATGGTTACAGGATATTATCCCATGGTAAGACTGTATTGGACAAAATGTGGGATTTTGACCTTAAAACAGCCATAAATTTGTCCTTTTTTGAGATATCAACCTCAAAATGAGTTCGGTGTGTAGCCTTGTATGTGTTCTACACAATGGTACCTTATTTGATATGGTTATCATAAAATATGACAAAGTTATCCCATGTACAAGATTTTTTGTACATATGTGTGTTTTGGGAAAAAGCTGTATTGGGCTTGTTTTCCCCATAACCTCTGCTCTAGTTGAGATATGAGAAAATGGATGAAACCATCAGATAGCCCTGATTGTGCTCTTTCCAAAAAAACTTCACTTTAGGTATCTCACACTAAAACTGTAGAAGTTAGATTAGAGGTGAATGTTTTGTTCACCATTATTTGGCCTGAATTTGACCATAACTTCTGTAATACTGGTGCTAGCTCAGTTTTTCTGGTACCATTGGATAGCCATGACTTAGAGCTTCATTTTGCATACCCATTTTATGGGGTTAAGGCTCTTACTCTGTATTTCAGATGAGAGGTGAAAATTAAGGTTTATGCTCAGCAATAACTTTGAGCATGAATAACTTTGTTATTATTTGTCCTATGATGATGAGACTTGTATATTTGGAAAGGGGTGAGTTTCCTCTCCCTTTTGATACCTTTTGAGCTAATTTGGCTCAGCTCCATGTTTTGGTGGTATCTTGGCTATACCATTGGTTTATGGTATTTTGGCTGTCATGTTTGTGCTCTGGTTTTGAGTCACAGGCTGACAAAATAAACCTTGAATAATACAAGATTTTCTGTTGTCTGTAATACATCAACATTGTTAGAATGAAAGCTGAATTTCTTAGAGATCTTGGATTCCCAAGAAATGAACACAAAAACAGGCCAAAAATAAACAGAGGAGGAAGAAAACAGCCACTTGTTGGATAAAATAACAAGACAAGGGACTTAACATCAGGGAAATACTGCCCAAAGTCCTGTTTCAGATCTAATTCAGCCCAGGATTACAACCAGGGGATTGGAAAGATGCAGAGAAAGTCATGAAAATACAAAAACTCCTGAAAGACCTTCTTACATGGACTTTGGGCACAAACGTTCAGCATGGAAACCAAATGAGAATAAATAGGAATAAAAACCCACAATATCTTCTTCAAGAAAATGAATTGGCTAGAACTCATGGAAGAAATGAAAGGTTGGAATCCCAACAAGAATTTCAGGATCTTAGAATCACAGGGAACCAGGCAGCTATATAATCCATAGAAAACTCTTTTAATATGGAAGAGCACAGTCAGATACAGGAGCCCCAAGGCAGGGAGGAAGAAATTCCATCTTCCCCACAAAAGTACAGAAGCTCCAGGCCTTAAAGCCCAATGGCCAGTTCATCCCTGGTAGGTACCAGAATAATACAAGAATCCCAAGGGAGAAACAAGAGTTCTATCAACTAGAGAAAGAAAGAAGCAGACCATTTGATGAAGAAACTCATGGACTTAGTACAGGAGGTGCACAAAAGCAAAAAGTAGTTTTACCTAAAAATAGTATTACTAGCTCAGATTAAATTGATCCAGAGCTTATTAGTGAAAATACGATTCCCACTCATAATTTTGAAAACAATGCACCTGTGAATAATAAGTTTACATGGGACAAATTAGCAAAATTTATGAAGTGGACACATGACCCCTCAAAAACTGTGAGAACAGAAATAAACACATTAAAGGAATAAAATACCTTCCAAGCTACAGCCATCAAGGACTTAAACACAAGTTTAGCCAGAGTTTGTGCAGAATTTAAAATATCCAATAGGCAGTTGCATTCAATACTAGAGAAACAACAGCATATGAGGAGAGACTTGAGAAATGTCCAGAAGCAACAGGAAAATCTTAGAAAAGAAATTTATAACATTAATTATAAAGAGGAAAAAGAAGAAAATATCTTCCCTCCAACAGATCAAGTTAATGAACCTATCATCAACAACTCTCAACAAGTAAAAGAAGAGGGAAAATAAGACAAATAAGAGAATGAATACCAGGATTCAAGGTTAATATTCAAATTAATTTACCAAGATAGTAAAGAAATAAGTTACTCAGACAAACAAGAATACAAAAGATTTCCAAAAATGGTAGATTGGCCAAAATTTTCAGGAGCTGGAAAATATGATAATATAAAATCCATTTATTATATTGATGAAATTTTTTCTTGATTTCCCAAAGATAACATACTACTGGATAGCAACAAGGCTAAACACAGAATTCAAAGGCCATTAGAACATATGGTACCCTTAGATTAAAGAAATACATGGCAGAAAAGGTTGCTCATGGTGGAGAAACCAGATGATACAAAAGTATAGCAATACTACTTGGATTTGGAAGAAGAAAATTTCATTTGACAGTGACAGGTAGTCCACAGAGAAAGAACCCTATTAATAGTGTCTTAAAAAAACAGAAAGACTAAAATCTATTGATTCCCACATGTAAATAGATATGAGGAATATTAAGATTCTGACAGAACTTCCAGGAGACTTAAAATATGTAGTAACACTCACATTAAGCCAAGCCAGCAGAATTGCTCACATAGAAAATTTCATACAATATGTAAGAAAAAGGACATATATTGGGAGGTAAAACTCTTACAAAAACAACTGCAAAGACAAAAATAAGTCTGAAGTGAAAGAAAGCCATAGATATGAGGGAAAAGAAACTCCCAAAAGCAAGAATGTGCATCACAACTGTGAGTCACCAGACCATTATGAAAAACGTTTTACAAGACCAAAAAAGAAGATATATTCAAGTGATAAAGAATCAGAGAAAAAACCAACAGGTGAAAAATATGATCCTGAAAGAAGAGTGAATCAAAGAATATCAGGAATAAATAGTATAATTTAATGAGGAAACTTAACTGGATATACAATAAATTGAATTGGACTCTGGAATACCCAAAGTAACCACAGACAAAGATCTCTGTAAACACACACAGGATGCACAAAAAATCTTAGTAGAAACAAACAAGCGTATGGGGTTCATCCATGATACACCTACAAAATTGATGATGTACATTGAGACCTCCAAACACCCAATGATAATTGACACAGGAGCTAGTTTCTCCAAAGTAGAAAATAATACCTAAATAGTCACTTCCCTAAATGGCAGAAATAGTTAATACCTACAAAATCAAGTAACCTTAAGAGTGCATTAGGAAGGATGAAATCCCTTGAGTAAATTGTCAAAGAGAAATTCTCCCCCACAAAAAAGGCAATATCAGACTAAAACCTGAGCTTGCAGTTCTTAAAAATGCACAAGTAAAAGGATTTCTACTGGGCACAGAATACAAATGGATTTATGGTATGGAGATTTTTACTAGTAAAAACAGGTATCTTACTATGGGAAGAAATAAGGATAAGAAGTTCTCTTCTGACATAAACCATATCACAAATGACAATATACTTAAAGAGCTGTCTGAAGAACTCAAAGAAGCCCCTTACCAGTAAGATGAAAATAAGCTCAACAAGATAATTAGGAAAGCACATAGAAGCTTTTGCATTTTCAGATTAACCCTTAGGAAAAATGAAGGGACATGATATAGAGCTATATCTGGATGTAGAAAGACCCTACCCAACCATACCCAGAAAGTCTAGGAACTAGGAAAGAAATTGGGAAGAACATCAATGAGCTCCTTGAGATGGTGGTAATTTGGAAAACAGGACATAATGAAATAGCTGAAGTCACTAAACCAGTCCTACTCACCTGAAATGATGGCAAATCTATACTATGGAGATTTCCAAGCTCTGATGAATTACACCAAAGCAGACAGGTAACCTATCCCAAGGATACCCCATGTACTAGACAAGCTTTCCAAATCTAAGTCTATAACAAAAATGTGTTTTATAAAAGGCTTCCACCAGAATGGAGTAAAACCAAACTCCATCAAGCTATTGAGAATTATATGCCATATATGTATATATGAATATACCAGGTTTCCATTTGGCATAAAAAATGCACCAGCCCACTTAAAAAGTATGATGGACACCATAATTCAAGACAAAATGATAGAAGGGTCAATTGTAGTGTAAATTTATGACATAATTTTATACTGAGAAAAATAGGAGGAACATGGGAGACAAATTGACAGAATATTGAGAAAATTCACACCAATAAATATGAATATTTCTCTCAAAAAGTGGAGCTTTAGCCAAGAATTTCTAAGATTAGAAAATAAGGTCTCAGGCTTGAATTTAGCCATAGAACAGAATAAAGTAGTTGCAGTACTGAGAGAACCAGTACCTCAAAACATAAAAGGGATGTAATCCTTTTTAGGGTTTGACAGTTAGCACAGAAGTCACATCAGAAATTTTGTACACATCACTAGTAGACTATACAAGCTATGTTCAAAAGATGTAGTCTTTGAAATAACCAAAGAAAGGAGGGATACATTTTAAAAAATTGAATATGAACTGACACATTCCCCTTTCCTCAGGATTCCTGACTTTGAAGTACCTTGAAAATTGTATACTGAAACAGAATGCAGTCAAGCCGTAGGAGCTGAACTCCTCCAAAGGAAACTAGTGGAAGGTGTCAGCCTGTGAATCAAAACCAGAGCACAAGAATGACAGCCAGAATACCATAAACCAATGGTAGAGCCAAATACCACCTGAAATACCCCATAAATGGTATCAAAAGAAAGAGAAAAACCACCTCTTTTCACATATATCTCTCTCATAACCATAAGATAAAGAATAACAAAGTTATTCCTTCTAAAAGAAAGAACTGAGAATAAAGCTTAAATTCCACTTCCCATTCAAAATCCATAGTAAGAAGCAGGACCTCATCAGATTTTGCTCAAATTAAATTTCTAACATAGGACTATCCAATGGTACTAGCCAAATCAAGCTATCATCAAAATTACAGAAGTTATGGCAAAAATTAATCCAAATAAGGGAGAAAATAATATTAAACTCTAATCTAAAGTCTACATTTCAGTGTGAAATACCTGAAGTGGGGCTTTTTTGAAAGAGAACACTCAGGGATTTTTTGATGGCTCAATCCACTTTCTCATAGCTCATCTAGAACAGAAGTTATGGAGCAAATAAGCTCTATACTGTATTTGAGAAAAATGTATATCTTAATAGTGGGATTTAAAAAGTGGTATAAATCTGCCATATTGAATGATATCCATACCAAATGGAAAAATATTGTGTAGAAATAGTTCAGGGCTACACAATGAACCAACTTTGAGCTCATCATATTGAAAACTGACAAAGTTATGGCAGTTTCAAGGCTAAAATACCATGACTTGCTCAATACACCTCTACTGTGGGATAATATCCCATATTCTTAAATATGAGGTTTCAATTATGAAAAGGAGCCTTTTTGTCCTTAAAAACCCCATAGTGTGGTCTGTATGGGGTCCACATACAGGTTTTGTACAGTATTCTACATGTAATACACATCAGAAGAAGGCTATGTGGTCCCCAAATAAAATTTTTCACCCTGTATTGGTGAAAACTGCCCAGCTGTGGTTCAATACAGGATATACAGGATGTTGATTAACCACAAGCCTGTCCCTGAAGGTGAAAAAATCTTCATCCATCCTGTGTGGTAAGGATTAATGGTCCTTCCACCCAATTTCAGGATAAAATGGTACCCTTCTCTGCCCAAAAGAGAAATTCCCATCCTGCCCTTGAATTCCTATGGAGTACGCCTAGTAAAAAAAGGTTATAATCTTTGAAAATAATCAGGTATAATCAGAATCTCTAAAATTGTAGGTTTTCTTATAATAAGCCAATTGATAAAGCTTCACACAGGGCTTTCAACAGCACTCACCACCAATATTTCTCTATAGTAAAGCCATCAACATCTATTATAAAATATTTTTTACCATTATTATCTACATCACAGTCACATTCAAAGCTTTAAATACATTTATTACCACCTCATCATAGACCCAGCCTGACAGAGGGTATATCAAAAGAAGGAGTAATATCCTACATATCTAGACAGCTGAAAGCATTAGAAGCCATATATGAACCCACCCAAACAGAATTTTTATGCCTAGTATTTGCACTGTAGAGGCTTTAATACCACCTGGAAGGAGAATAATGTGATTTCTTTACTGATTGTACAGAATTAAAGCTATTGTCAAATATGAAAACAACTAACAAACAAATTCTATGGTGGCAAATATACAAGAGTATAGATGGAATATTACCATTATTTCAAAAGAGGGTAAAATTCACACAAATGCAGATGAAATCAGGGATTCCCACTGAATAATAATCAAGAAAATCCAGAATATGATCCAAATAATGGGACAAAAATACTCATAAAATACATGTAAATAGACAGAAAGAAAAATTTTAAACAGTCAAATTCAGGCATTACATAATGATCCAAAAAATTAAGCCCAAATATTTGCAAAAGAAAGAGTTACCCATAGCAGGAATTAGCTCTTCAAGCTTAAAGACAGAGTTATTAAAAGTGGTGCAGTAATCATACAGAACACACAAGCAGTTTAGTATATTGACACAAATTTTTCAGAAAAAGTACAGAAGACCAGGAATGCAAAGAAAACTGGAAGAGCCATGACTCAAGAGCTTTAAGGAAGATAAATATTTTCTTATAGATAAAACAATTTACCATAGGGAGAGGTATAGAAGCTCCCTGTTAACATTAGAAAGAGAACACATCTCATTAATACTGCAGGAATTCCGTGACTGTTCATATATGGGACAAATGAGTGACTACAGAGCTAAATAAAGTGTGAGCCTGTGAGGTATGTATGACATACCCCTAGGGCCACAAATGACTTTATAAAAATTTGATTTGGTCTTAAAAAGACTTATCAACTGAATTCAAAATAAAAGATAACAAAAAATAACTATAGCTTTTTTTGTATAAAAAAGTTATAATTATTATTTTATTTCTGGTTTCTACATAAAAATCAACCTAGGGTAGACCCATAGGGTTTCATAACCAAAAATAATTATTTCTTATGCTATTAAAGGATTTAAGAATCTCACCGTACAAGTTAAATTTTTTAAATTTTTTGAATTTAAGCTTATATAAGCTGAAATTTAAATTTGCATTAGGTTTATGCAAACTTACCAAAAATTTCATTAAAACTGAGGTGTTGGGTATAGTTACTGAATTGGCTGTGTATTTTCCATACAGAATGTAAATCCTTCATGAGCTCAATTCAAAAGGGTTTAAGGCCATAGTATGGCTTTAAATAAAGAAAAGGGCAAAAACCACACAGAAAGGTGGGAAAAAGGAAAAAGACCAAACAGAGCTGGGGTACCCAGCTTTTTGGATCTGCAAGGATTCAATTAAGGTTTTATACCTGTATTGGAGGATTTTCAGCTCTATTTAAAATTTGAGATTAGACGTTAATCCAACTTTAAAGTTTGAACTGGTTTTATCCCAATTTGGACAGGAATTTCAAGCTGCCAAAGGGTAAATTCCAATATGCAATCTTGAAATCAAGGTTTTAAGAGCTGTAAAAGCTTAAATGAGCTTAAAAATTCAAATTTACAAGCATTAAAACCTTATCAGAAGCTAAGGTTTGGTGTGTATTGTTATTTTATGTGTAAAAATAGCAATAAATTCAAAAATTCATTAAAAATCCGATTCTCAAAAAACTTGCACCAGATGAAAAAAAGCCAAAACCATCCATGAAAAAAGCTATGGATTAATACAGAATATAGAGGAACCCAAGCATCCACAGGAAATCATAAATACAGACTGGGTAACAGGACCTTTTTCAGGAGGCAAAAACAATTTCAATTCATGCCTTGTAGGGGTGTACAGGTTTAAAAAAAGTTTCAGATGCCTTCCCTTCCATAAAGAAGACACAGAAATGGACAATTCCATTCTTTTTTGGAACAACATCATAGCCCATTGTTGTGTTCCGTGAATTATAGTCAGTGACAGGGACCCAAAATTTGCATCAGAATTCTGGACCAACCTATATGAGATGTTGGGAACTGAACTAGCATTCTCAACATCCTACCATCAAAAAAAGATGGAATGGCAGAAATGATGATCTAGAATTTTGAAGTTATCACCAGAAGATTCTGTTCTTATGGCATGGAATACAAAGTCCATGAAGAATACAATCATGACTCTGTAACCCTTCTACCAGAAGTAAAAATTTCAGATAACACTGGTGTACACTCAGCAACAAAAAAGACACCTCATATCTTGGAAAAGGGATGGAATCCACTTTTAGGAGTAGATTACCCAAAGAAAAAGCTTCTTTCAATACATACCACAGCCAAATATTTCCAAAAAATGTGTAAAAATTCATTTAAAAATGCAGAAAAGTGTATAGTAGAAGCTAAATTATACAATAAAAAGAAATAAGATAAGAGCCACCAAGAAACTGACTTCAAAGAAAGAGACCAAGTCCTCCTATTGAAATTGAACTTAAATAACTTTAAGGGTCCCAATAAGATGAGAGCCTCATTTGTAGGACTATCAATCATGATATAAGCCTGATAAAGAAAAATGCAGTAGAAGTAAAATTGACTGAGGAATTCTCAAGGAAAAATCCTGATAAAGCCATATCAAAAAAAGTATTATAGCCAACTTCCTAAAAAGAAAAAGATTTTTAACCATAAAAAATTGGTGGAAGGAGTAGAATAACCTGGGCCAGTGAGAAAGATAATCAAGGCCAGAAAATTAAGAATCAATGAGAAATACAATAGACAATAAATGGTAATATTTAGAAAAAACAGCAGAAACAAATAAAATTCTATATGAGAAACAAATTCCAGAAGTAAAATTTCACCTTAGAGCATTAAGAGCCTCCAGAAGGAAAGAAGAGTCCCATTAATGATGAGCCTTATTTGGAAGGGGGGTATGTGAGCCCGTGACTCCAAAAAGAGCACCAGCATGAAATGCAAATACTATAAGTAATGGTATAGCAAGTACTGGACAAAGATATTCAATACAGGTATTAATATAAAGAAAAAAATCTCCAAATATAAATGTACAAACCTTATCCAAATAGGATAATAAACAACAAAGATACAACAACTCAAAGATAAGATAAAAAAAGTAAAAAACCCTATTTTAACCTCTCATCTAAATTATGCATATTTTGAAAATCCCATTGGATGGTATTTCTCTTAAATATCTATATGAGAACTATTAAATGGTACAATCCATTTTCCCTTAGAAAGCTTACTTCAGGAAATGCCATCATCACCCTTTTTTTACCAAAGAAACCCCTTCAATTCTACAAGCGCCGTTACAAAACTGTAGAAAAGGACAATCAAATAAAAGCTCTAAATGAGAGCTTTAATTTGAGAGATCTTAGGCCTCTGTGTTTTTAAGATTGGCATAGGGATCTTACTTTACAGTTTTACTACTCAAAATACAGAATTTCTGAAAATAAAACTATCAAAAAACCCATTTATCTTTGCCATATATGCCTACAGCTGTATTTTAAGGTTTACAAAAATGTAACTATCATTTATCCCTAGGATTCTTTATCATTAGAATACAGAGATCATCAAAATTAATAGGGATATCTATCTTGGAAGATTTTGAACCACATTCTGATGTACAAAAATACATTTCACACCTTGAAGCCCTCATAGATTTTTCTATTTTGGAGAAGATTAGACATGAAGAATACCAAATCTAGGAGATCCTCAATCCATTAGATTCTATGCTTTTGTATTCTTGATATCTCAAAAACTGACCAAGATATCTGGATTGGAAGTTTTTTGGCCAATACTGTTCTGTACCAAACCTGTACCAACCAGTACTGACCTTATGCTTTAAATAATGGAAATATAAAGCTTAAACCCACAAAACATGACTAACATTATTTATTCAAGCACCTTAGACACTTCATAAAAGTACTGACCTGGCCTGTGAAGAAGTATTTTACCCTTTTTTGGTCTAGAAGGAACATTTGTGGTCCCAAAACCAGAATTCTGACAGTACTGAAATCAGAATGGATAATTATGAACCACAAGGTAGCCTCCATAGTGAACATTGTTTTGTTTTAAGATGTTTGAAGAGCTTAACAGCCCTTCACTGTCCCCAAACGGGATAAAAGCAGGCCTTTTCTCACTGAAAAGGACCTTTATCATCTTATTTTCAGTGTTACCCTGTAGTAAAACTGTCATCAAACAGTAGGATCCTTATAATAAATTGGATATAATTACAAACAATAGTTATTTTAGTAGTTATCCCTGTTAATTGATATTTAACTTATGCAACCAAGAAATGTTGTAGCTTTGTCACCACTGCTATTCATAATAGTAGAGTCTTCAAAATTTTAGCTTTGAGCAATCTTAACTGTGTCACAGTCATATTCCTAGTTTTATACAAATCTATTCAACTACCAAATAGACTCACCCTGACACTCAATAGAATATCTGTGATATACTCAACACTGTTTCTTCCTCTGCAAATGCTTATACACCTACTAGATCAAGTAATTACTTCCTGGAAGAGTATTTAGTGTTAGATTTTAGTGAGGCAGGGAAACAGAAGCACTTAGGAAAATCCAATTATATAATTTACTCAAAATTCAATTTAAGAAGTGATAAGGTGAAAGAGGAGGTGAATAAAATTAATCTCTGATGACTATTTATAATTTTATTGTTTGAAAATTGTTTAATAGCCTTTGTCTTCATTTTTTATAATTAAAAATAATCCTTTAAATATTGACTGTTTATTGTATTAAGAATAAGGCTTCAGAAAAAAGGCTCTTTCAAATTGGCTGAATGGGTGTGGAGATTGTTTTATATGAGGGGCTAAACTAGAGTTTGGAATTATTTTATCAAACATCTTTTTCAAAATAGCACATGCTTATTTCATAAGCTCAGATTTCATTACTTAGCTCTTGATAAATAAAGAGACTGATTCCCATTTATAGTAAACTTGCTTTCTTTCCTTCTTTTCCTACTTAAATTTCAATTTTTTCAAAATTGATTTCACATGATCTAACTCTCACCAAGTTTTGCTGCTAATTTAGTTCCAAATCTCTTCACATTTTTATTATTGAAATTTTTCAGTTTTTCCAGGAATTTAATAATAAAGCTTCTTGAAGATTATGATTATTTTGTTTTTTAAGGATTGTTACTAGTTAATTTTTATTTCAAACCAATCTTCTATATTTTACTTTAAATATTAAATAAAATTGTAAACATCAGACATAAATTAATTGTGGGAAAAAAACATTGTCAGATCAATATTCTCCAACAATTTTTCCATTTCCATCATTAAATTTCTCTGAGCCTGTGAGATATGTATGACATACCCATAAGGCCACAAATAGCATTTAACACAGATCATTTAGTCTTAAAAATACTTATAAATTGAATTTAAAACAAAAAATCACAAAAAATAAGCATAAATTTAATTTGGATAAGCAAAGCTATAATTATTATGTCATATTTGGAGTCTACACCAAAAATAACCCAGGGTAGACCCAGAGGGTGTTATACCCAATAATCACTATTTATTGTGCTATTAGAAGATTCAAGAATCTCACAGTACAATTGCAACTTTTTTAACATTTTTTTGAATTGTTAAATTTAAGCTTAAATAAGCTTAAATTCAAAGTTGAATAAAGTTTATATAGGCTTACCAAGCTTTTAGTTAGAATTGAGGTGTGGTGTATATTTACTAAATTGGCTAAGTATTTGCCATACAGGATGTAAATCCTTAATGAGCTCAATTTGAAGTGATTTAAGGCAATATTATGGATTTAGAAAAATAAAATGGAAGAAACACACAGAAAGGTGGGACAAAGGAAAAAGACCAAACAGAGCCAGGGTACACATAATTTTGAGATCTGAAAAGAACTCTATTAAGGCTGTACACCTTTATTGGAGGATTTTCAACCTTATTCATGCTTTAAGATCAGAAATTGATTGAAAATTAAAGTTTAAAGTGGTTTTATCCCAATTTAGACAGGAATTTCAAGCTTCCAAAGGATGAATACCTATATGCAGGTTTAGAATCAAGTTTTTAAGAACTGTCAAAGCTTAATTGAGCTTAAAAAGTCTTAAATAAGCTTAAAATTTAGATTAATAAGTGTCAAAACCTTATCAAAATTTAAGGTTTAGTGTGTATTGTATTTTTACATGGAAAAATAACAATAACTTCAAAAATTCATCAAAATTCCAATTCTTCATAAATTTGCTTGAAAGTTTCACACTGCTTAAAATTCAATGTTATCTGTGTATACATTGAACTTTAAGTATATTTTTTAAACAGGATTAATTGGTAATCATCCTTGAAATTGACCTTTTTAATTATTCTTACAGAAAGTTAAGATTTCTTTAAAAATGTATTGAAAATTCAGTTTAAGAGATTTCTGCTTGAAACTTTATCTTTAAGCTGTTCATGTGATTAAATTTAATATAAGTAAGATTATTTTATATTTAAACTTAAAAAAGTTAATACAAAAAAGGCTTAAAGCTACTTGGAGTTAAGAATAACACTGATAGCTTCAAATTGGAATAAAAAATAACCTACCTTAAATTAAGAACCTTATTTTTGAAGATGGTTTTTCAGTTTTGACCTGAGCACATCTTCTATATCAATTATGAATCATGAGAACTTCCCTTCAGGCATAAAAAGAGTCTTTACATCACTGTTTTTGCCAATAATCATTACCATTCCAATCAATATTAGACATTTAAATAGGTAAAGTTTTATTAAATGTGAAGTATTATTATTTAAAGTAATTCTTAAGTATTTCAATCTCCATAGGCTTTTGTTTAAAGAATTGGAATAATAGAATTCAGATTATTGCTCTAATTACCAATAATACATTTTCTCTTAAAAAATTAATGTCTTAAATATCTTTCAAGATCCACAAATTACTCTAAAAACGTTTAACTACTATTTTATAATAAAAAATTGTTTTTATCTTTTCAAATATTGATTTTTGGTATGTCTTTAGCTTATAAGCATTGTTCAATACTATAGCTGTTTTTGTTTGACTTGTTTAATTAAATAAATATTCTAAGTAAGTTTTATCTAAAACTCTATATCCTTTTTTTATCTAGTATTAGTTTTCTTATATATAATTTTCTATAATAATTACCTCTTCACAGTGTGTGTGATATTTTTTTATAAATAATATATATATTATTTATAAGTGGTTAAATAGTAATATTTTGAATGTATAATTGTATCATCAAGAGCTTTATAATTTTTATTATTATAAATGTCAGTGACTATAATTTTAATATAAAAGACTATAATTTATCATAATTATTAAGATTTTTTATTATTAAATTATTTAATAATAGTTATATTAATTTGTGGCTATAATATTTGATTATATTATATTTTCTACTGAGAACAGTCATAGTACTCTTGATATTTGTTACTATTATCAAGAGTTTCATAGACAAGCCTTACAATGTCTCTAAAAATAAAATAAGCTGGTATTTAGCTTTGAATTTTTTTGAGTTAAGCAATAAAGGTAGTTCATAAATCTTCTCTCATTAGTGAAATATTATTGCATCTCTAAAGCTCAAGAAATCCAAAACAATTCTAAAGGAAGAAATGAACTCTTTTGATCAACTATCAACACATCTATTATTTTTAAAACACCAATAGTTTTCAATTTAACAATAATTTAGGACTTTTTATCTTATGTTGAATGAAGAAGCAGCTATAATCATGGCAAGCAGATAGGCATCTATTTAATCACAAAAAAATCCCCAACAAAGTCAAAAAATGGCCTGAGGACTCCAATTTTGGATTCCATTGAAAAAGACTTTATGAGCTCCATTGATAATATTTCTTAAAATCTTTTCAAAAGAAAATAATGAGAAATTGATATAATTGTCTTTACCATAATTTGATAAGAAAAATTATATGACTCCAACATATGATTTTCAACCACATCAGATTTCCCCCCATATTACCTTCACTGAGAAAAGCTGTAAAAATCATTCATATTTAGATAAAGATGCCTCCAACAAGGTAGGAGGGTTATGGCCTCAAGCTGAAGGTAAGACAGTCCTCCTGAAAATAGAACAGTTCAAGTGGTTTCAAGGGTGAAAACCTGCTCTTCCCAATGGGAAGCTTTACATCAACTTGAAAATCTGCAATAGAATATCACAGGTAATTTGGGAATAAACCCAGCTTATACACTAAACTGACCCAGACCAATATACTGAATAAAAAACCCTTGTGCATATCTCAATTAATTTCTCATAAGCATAGGAACAAACTACTCAAAGGAAATTGATAGTTTTTCAAAACGAGATTCCTGAAAAAACTTACAAAAGAATTATTAATAATATTATAGAATATCCTTTTTCAATTATGTATTATCTGTAAGAATCCCAGAGTGGCTAAAGATTCAAAGGGTAGAGAAATACAGAAACCAAATCATTATCATTCTTTATTTTCTTCAAATATTATTTGAAAAATTGAAGAGTAAAAATGGGAATTTTACCATTGAATGCATTTAGTTTCAGCTGGAAATAAATTTTAATCAAAAAGATGAAACATGATGAGCCAAATTTTAGAAATATTCAACAACTGAAGCAAAATTTCCATAAAGTGAATATGAAGCATGACTACTTATATCTGTTTTTTATCAAAAAAAGAAATTAGCGCACCCATCAAAACTAGAATACCTAAATAATTATATTCTATGAATTATTTTGGATCTAAATCTCAGAAAGATGCAGAAAAAGCATTCAATCACCACTATAAAGTTGACAAATCACTCACCATGAGCAAAATGGAAACACCTGAAAGCAGGTTTTTCATTTGGAAAATAGCTTGGACCTGTAGCTTGAACTGAGCTTAACACAGTATTTGAATGTTTGGTGATATTCCAAGACATTCTAAACCACTTTAATATTACATAAAATTTACCTGATTAACTCTCATTTTATTTGATTCATTGAAATATAAGTTAATTTATTTATACTATATTTAATATCTGGGATAGATTAAATATTAATGTAATTTGTCTTCAGAGATTAAGTAAGACTTAATTTGCTCTTCATCTTAAAGTTTCAAACTATATTGTAGCTTCGAAGAAAAATTGATAATTTTTAATCATTTCATAAAGAAAAACCTTGTTTTTATATGAAGAAGACTCTTTTCACTTTATAGTCCTATATACTTAGGAAAAGAATTCTAATAATTTTATAGGTCACAAGAGGAATTATAGATTGAAGATAATTTTGCGTCAATCTCTCACATTCGGTCACATATTATTTTAGTTTTCTTATATATTTTATACATATTTTATTAATGTTCAGACAGCCAAATGGGAAGTACCCAGTTTTGTTTTTAGCAGAAAATCGCTTAAAAGCACATAACGAAGATAATACTCTTTCTACTTATTGAATTAATTTGAATTTTTTGAAGTTGGTATGATTTGAGCTCTTGGTGTATTACTATAATCAAAAACTTTGAGCTGTATCGGCCTCACTCTTATGATTATTTTTCTTTCCTTTTTTTATTCTGAATTTATTTTTCATAATTTTTTTAATTTTATCATTTTTGTAGTTTTTGAAGATTATTTACTTATTTTAGTATTCTTTTCAAAGTTTTAAATTATTAAGACTAAAGTAGGAGCTCCGTACAGTCTGATTATGTAGTTTTTTCAAAAATCTTCAACAGTTTTACGGTAGTAGACTTTATGGCACTGCTACTGTAAAATTGCAAACGGCATAAAAAAAATGAAAGAAATTGGTTCCAATTCAGTCCAATTCAATAATTTGAGTTGATTTTGAAAAGTAATGATACAAATTAAGAAAAAAAGCTCACAAGAAAGCTTATAAAATTAATTTATATAAAGAAAATAATTGCTATGTGAAGAACTAATTACTATTGTTAAATAATTATTCTGTTAAGAAAAGGCCTATTATTTACTATGACTTCATTGTACAAAGAATATAATATGAAGCAGAAATGAAGAGATACTGAAAGAAGTATTCCAAAATAATACATGAAAGATCATGGATGCTATATAAAAGATATAAAGCTCCTATATTTACATTTTCTCATTGAATATTATATAGCTTCTTGTGAAATACGTTTTATTTTGTTATTATAATTTTGAGTAGAAAAATGTTTTTTAAATTTATTATGTTTGTCTTATGATCCTTTTTACTATCAATTCCTTAAACATGAAATATCAAAAAAATAGGACCAAAAAATAAAAGGTGTCAAGAGGGCTATTAGAAAGTGAAACTCTATATTTTTCTCAGCTTTGAGCTTGTAGGTTTTCAGTTTTTGCTTAATATCAATATTTTGAAAGGAAATAACTCACAATATAAGAGCTTTCTGAAAGGATTCAACTTATTTTGAGCCAAAAATAAACTGAAGAAAACTGGCTTGTATCATGGGAAAGGAAAGATGAAGAGATATTATTAAATATTAAATTATTCCTTGTAGGTTTAAAAATTACAAAGAATTCAAAGAATTTCCACCAAAAATCTAAGGGATGTTTACTCACCCAATAGCACCAATATTTATGAAAATCTCATAAGTCTAAATTATAAAAAAATTGGCTGTAATTGGATTTTCTTATTTTTTGAAAGAGGATATGCACAAATATTTTTTTAGTAGAATACCATTTTCTTTATTATTTGAGTTATCTTGAATATTAATAGTGTAAAATTTGGAAAACAATGTTGGTTATATTTTTAAGATGTGTGGAAATTTCTGTTAGCTTATATTTCTATCAATTAAACCTCACTTTCAACTAATTTAAAGCCCACATCTGCTTCTGATTCTACATAAATCTGAACCAAATCTTAATCATTCAAGAATTAATTTCAAAATTTAATTTGATAAAATTTAATTCTATTATATTTTGTAAATATGTAAATAAGCTGGATATATAACTTAATAAAACATTTTCTATAAAGAGTGTATGACACTAGCTAAATTCCTTTTTTTAATAATAGATAGCTAATATTACTGTTAAGATGATGTAAAATTGAAATCAAAAGTCTAAATATAATTTTAAAAAAAATGGAAGCACATAACTGTTCCACCTCTATTTGTGAAGGCCACTGAAATATTCATTCATTCAAAAAGGAAAAAGGTGCATTCTTCTTTTTTTCAGAATGAGTTAGTCATTGGTTTTTACCTACATCTATGTAATATAAAGAGTCCTTTAAGCTGCTAATCCATTTGAATGGGGCTCCCTACTACTTTGAGGAATATTTATGTGGGTAAAATCCTTATATTATATTCCTCAATGTTTCTTGATTTTTTGATATTCCTCATTTTGTAATATTTCTGAGGTAAGATCCTTATTTTTCAATTCAACCTCTGAATTAATCATAGAAGATAAATTTCATTTTAGCTCAAAGCATATATATAACTTTGAGGTTTTCTTATTACTCAGATGTATCTTTTCATAATGATAAATTTAATGATTACAA
The DNA here is from genome assembly GCA_023105745.1 of Austropuccinia psidii. Lineage (NCBI taxonomy): Eukaryota > Fungi > Basidiomycota > Pucciniomycetes > Pucciniales > Sphaerophragmiaceae > Austropuccinia > Austropuccinia psidii. The sequence goes on from JALGQZ010000008.1 coordinate 41,388,163, forward strand.
AATAAGTAAAGGGACTTATATATCACAAAAAGGAAATTTAGAATAAATTATGTAGCAAGAAAATTAAATAAGAAATATGAATCTATGAAGGTAGTTCAATAAATACTATATTCCAAGAAACAGAAATTTAAATAAGTTTTATTCAAATTTCAAATTTTCAATTTAGCTGGTTTGAGAGGTAAGGCAGAAATCTCAGCTCTCAGAGGTGAAAGATCCTTTTTAAAGAAGTTATTTCCACTGAATTTCTTGGAATATGATATCAAAAAAGGTACAAGGAGTAAATTAAAACAATTTTGAATTAATCTATTGAAATTATTTCCTTCCAAAATTTACAAAATGATCCGATATGATTAACTTACAGGACAAAACTTCAACAAGAGGTACAGAAAGCATGTATTTTAATGAAATCCTCACAATATGTGAAAAATTTAAAATGAATTGATGAATTATTTTCTTTTGTGAAGGTAATTTTAATATACAGAAGTAGTTTATTCATTAATATAAGGATAATAGTAAATATATAAATTTAAGTGGTAATAAAACCAAATTGTTAAATTGAGAGATGGAAATAAGAGCTTTTTCTCCATTTCTTATATGTAATTTGTTTCAGTAACCAAAAATAATCTTCAGTGGCTTGCAGTAAAGCTCTCTTCTGAAATCTAGCCAGCTTATATAGTTTCTCAAAAGATATCCAAATAAGTCAATACTTCTTGATTGAAATATAATTAATCTCCTTCAAATTTTAAGTGTAATTAATTTCTATCATGAGAATAAAAAGGGGGGCTATCACATTTAACATTCAATAAATATTTTCAGGATGAAATTTCAATCAAAAATTAAATATTAATGAATATTCAGAAACTTTGTAAAAGACATTTTGATACTGAAAGCTTTCCCTTTCAGTAATGTTTCTTTGAAAAATAACTTTATTAAGGATATTATCAGCTCATTATATTTCTTCAAATAGAATAAATTCAAGTTCTATTCTAAGATCTATAATCTATGAAGTATATAATATGTAGTGAGATTCAAAATAAATTCATTAGAAAGTGATATTTTGTTTTCCTGTTTAAAAATGATGGTCTTGGATTATTTACCAAACATTTATGTTGGGGTAATTGAATTGGAAGTGTGGCCTTCATATGTGGCTTAAATGCCTTATAAATCTTCTGTTTTCTGATTTAATTTCTGTTTCATTTACTAACCTGTATCCAATCTATCTCCCTGGTCACTTTTCAAATTCAAAACCTGCTCTTAGGTGCAGCCAATTTTTTAAAAGCAACTGCTACTTGCTAGCTTGTGTTTTCTGTTATCTGATGATGGATTAACTAAAAGAATTTAAAAAAATAATGCAGTCTTAGAAATTTGTGTAGTGCATGTATTGGGCACACTTAGTGATGTTGGAGAGTAATTTGATGGAAAATGTGTATTAGCTTTGAGGTATATTTTACATAACCAAATATTCCACACAAAATATTAAAAGAACTTCTTTAATATAAATATCTCATAAGTGATGCATATATCCAAGATCTATTATTTTTCATATATAAAGATATTAATAAATGTTTTGTGAGTAAGTTAATCCATGGATTCAAGACCAAATTTGGATTCTACACAGAAGTTCACCTAGGATAGCTCTATAAGGTAAATAAGCTCAAATAAACTCCATGAGATTGTAATATGGAAAATACTCCAACACTTAATCATCAATACCACATAAAATATTTGTCAAAAAACTTTTTTTTTACATTTTCACACCAAAATAATGTTATTTTGAGGAATCCCATGTTAAATGTACACTAATAATAGTGTTTTGCATGGTTTTGGAGCTAAAATTTCCTTTATTATTACACATGAAGCTGTGGTACACCCATAGAAGATATCAGTCTTTAAGCCCGAATTACTATTTTTGACATGAAAATAGCTAAGGAGGAAAAAAGACATCAAAGAGAGCCAGGGTACCCAGCTTCTGAGACCTCTGAGGCATGGTAAGCTCTAAAGCTTGTATCCATTTTTGATCATTTCCCAGTTGGTCTATTCAAACCTTTTTGAAACCTTTTTACCAAGTCAATATCTGACTAGATCATGAGGAAATAGCAAATAAGCTGCTGTTTTGATGTTACAATCAGGTAATGAGAAACTCTGAGTCCTGTAACCAAGTTCATTATTACTTATTTCCAATTTGAAAACCTAAAAAGACTAATAAAAACCCTTTTTGGACTAGTATATATGAGATTACCTCTCGGAAACCAGCTATCTCTATACTATCTGTCCATATCATGTAGAAAATGAGGTAAAACCTCAAACATTCATTTAATATACAATTCTTAATTGATCCTTCTTAGAAATTCTGTAAAAATGAAGAAAAGGATAATACATCCTAAAATCCAAGAAAATTTACTTCATAATTCAAATTAAAAGTTTTTCTTACAGCCCATTTTTGATGATTTCACATGGAATGCGGAATCTTGAAAAATTCACAGAAAATATAATATATGATGAAATTTCCAATAAATCTTATTGCTTTTAGAAAAAAATATTTTCTTAAATAGAAGAAGATATGCAGTTGTCACTCCTTTATTTATTAACCATTGAAGGGTTGGTATTCATGTAGAATGACTTAATTAAGTAATTATGATACTCTTACATGACTACAAGTAATTTAATCATTAATAAAATTGAAGTTTATGGTTTCTCACTTAATTTGTTTTAAGTTTTCTTCATGGAATGCCTCTGTGAGATTTTTGTAGAATTAGAAGAAGCCTATTATTTCTGTTTTCTCTAGATCTCATCTTATCATTAAGATTTATTATTGATACCAACAAGTAAGTATTAGTTAAAATATTTTTCAAATAACTTTATCCTTTCAAATCAATAAGAAATATGTTAGATCAAAGAAATATAACATTTCTAATAGTATTTATCTATTAATTTCTTTATAACTGTTATGAATCTATTATTTTTCCCTTAAATCCACAAGTGATCTGTCAAATCACTCTTCCAATTCTTTTGAAGGTATTTTTGGAGTATTAATGAGTTTTTGTTGAAGCTTTGAGGTTTTCTACAACATTTGTGGTTTTTATTCAAAAATTTATTATAGCTATTCTTGATAAAGATAATTATTAATTGAAAGAAATTCATATTTTTTGAATAAATATATTTGTTATGAATTCTTCTTGTAGCTTATTCTAGTAGACAGTTACTGCTTATTCTTATAGTCAATAGTAGTTTATAACAAGTAAAAGAAATCATTAAGTAATTAATCATATATTTGTGGTTATAAAAAGTTTATTTATTATTTGACATAAGAAAAGTCGTATTCCTCTTGATCAATAGCAATAGTATCAAGAGCTTCATAGACACATCTTAAAATGTGTAAGTTTCTTCAATAAAAAACTTTATAATAGCTCTTATTATTTAGATTACTATGACTTTCCTCAAATGGAAATATAACATGATTGAATATCATAAGCTCAGAATTATATATAATTACTATTAATTCTGATAGCTTCAACATTAATAACAAATTATATATAAAAGACTAATATAATGAGCACTTTTCAAAATAATAATTAGAATAATTAAATATTAATAATGTTGTTCCATTACTACTATTAGTCACTGAAAGATATAATCATTTGAATATGAAAGCTTTAATTAGTTTGAGTGAATCAAAATCCAGTTTCAAATAATAAGAAAAGTTTTCTTAGAAAAATCTTTTATAAGAAACTGGGTAATGATAAATTCTACCAATAATTTTATAAAAAATCATAAGCTTAAAAAATGAAGTATTGGTGGCAACTCACTTAGAAGCTATCAATAAACAAAAAATACACAAACAGGGAAGAAATAATTTTGCAATAACAGAAAAGTAAAATTACTCCAAAATTCAGAATCAAGGTATTTTTAGAGGATTTGGGGATTCGACACAATATCTTCAAACAAAATTTTACAAAATCGAACAATTATGGAATATTATAAGAATATAATAAAAGTTTATAATTTCATTTTTTTATTCATGTAAATTAGAATTAATTAAAAATAGCATATTGATAAGCCCATGTAAGGTTTTTGTAAAAACATGTGAGCTCTTACCTGCTTTCACCAATTCATGGCCAAAATCATGTGAATTTACGGTAATAAATAAAAAGAGGTGTTACTTTGAAAAATCCCCCAGCCAAGTTTTGGGATATTACGAAACTGTTTATATTTTCTTTTTTTCTGTGGTGGCTTCTCAAGCACACAGAATTATGCCTTTTTTTTGGAAGATAAATCTGAAAAGTATGGCATAGTTCTATGTGCTTAAGGAGAAACAAAAGAGCAAGAAAACTAGAAGATATTGTAATAATATCCTCAAACTTGGATGGAGAATTTTCTTCAAAGAGAATCTTGTTTTTATTAATCACCATAAAATTACATGATTTTGGCCATAAATTTTCATAGACATTTAAATGATTGTTTGTTTTTACCGAAGCCCTAAAATAAATAAGAATTATTTATAATAATGTAAGATTTTTTGAATAAAATATATATGATTATGAATAGGACTGATTGTACTTATTTATGATAAAAGAAAGTAATAGATTTTCTCCTTTGATTCCCTAAGACAGCTTTCCTGGGATTTAAGATGCACTTGAAGGTAATTGACTCATCAAAGATGAAAGAAACAAAATTAAAATCTATTTTTCAACTTGAAACCTTTTGATTTTCAATTTAAATTTGAGTTGCAAATTTTATTATTTACTCCAAATGGCTTGAGGCTTCATTTGAGTATATTATTTTTAAGCTTACTGTAAATATTATTTTTTTATTGTAAATTCAATTTTATTAATATTCTTAGATTGAAATTTGAAGAAAAATAATTTCAATTTGGATTTTTGATTGATTTTTGAATTGATTTCAATTTTCTCTAAAAAATGATAAAATAAGTTATTTTCAAAGTTAAATACCAAAGAGAATCATTAATAAGTTTAGCTTTCTTTTTGGGGTATAATTATATAAGATAAACTTGTAATCTGTGTGAAAATTTCAATTAAATTCATTTATAAATGGATTTTATATGAATTTTGAGGTGATCTTTTTTTTAATTCAAAAATAGGCATATATACTCAAACTAACGTTTTGATAAGAATTTTATGAATTTAGCTTCAATTTGAATATTTGATAGCTATTTTAACCTTAATTACAAGCCTTTAAATTGGTATTTACCCTTTTAACCTTGCAATTCCCGTTCAATTGGAGAATAAACAAATTCTAGCTGTATTATTTAATTGAATTCTTATGTTAAAGTTATATAAGGCCTAACATCATTAAATACAAGAGAAGAGTCTTGATTTATATCCTGAAGATCCCTCATTCTGGTTACCTTGGTAGCCTTTCCCCCCTCTTCCATGTATTTTCCAATTTATCTATTTAAAACCATAGGATGAATTTGAATCAACATTAATTGCATCAACACAAGATCTAAATGATGTGTGGCTAATTATTAGCCCATTAATTAAATAAACCCAACACCTGAACTCTAACACTTTTCTATATAATTAAGCATACATTATGTAAATTTGAATTAGTGCTAAATAATTTTCAAAGTTTATCAAAATTTCCAAATTTCTTAAGTGTTATGCAAAATTATTAATTCCTCTAATAACAGCTTAAATAGTCACTTCTGCGTATGACACCCCATGGGGTTACCATATATTATAGTTGGCTTAGGATACAAATTCTAAATTATAGATAAAAATTTATTTATAAAAATTCAAATTTGATTAATTTTTATAAAGTCATTTTACAATCTCATTCATGACCAAATAAAATGCATAAAACATCATTTGTGGACTTCTGGATGTCATAAAAACCTAAAATGTTCACATAATTCTTTTTTTAATAGCTTGAAGGACGTGTTTTGATAATTGAATCGTTTAGATTTGGGATAGGAGCTATTACTAAGGGGTTCCAAGAAGCTGGAAAGTATAATACAATTACATTGGTTAAACTATAGGCTGAAAGTAGTTGGTGTGATGTAGTCAATAGTGGTATGACTTAGGATTCTTTCAAGTATCTCAAGTAAAAAGGAAAGGGGGTAATTGAAAGTGTTGGAATGATTTGACCAGTGGTGGATAGCTAATCACAAGAAATTCCAAAAATATTCTTTTCTCAAATTGGCTCTAAACAGGATCTGAATAATTTCTTTGGAAGTGCAGTTAAGCAGGTCTTGATCTCTACTTCTCACTATTGATTGTGAGAGAAATTGGAATAGCATTGACAATCAATTTATCATTTGGTGGGCTTTTTCGTATACCAAGTACTACGTCATAATTTTTGAGCAAGTAAAATTAATAACCAGTCTTTTTCTAAGCCTGTGAGGTATGTATGAAATAGCCATAAGGCCAAAAATGACTTTTTATACATTTGATTTAGTCATAAATCTACCTTTCAAATGAGTTTAAAGCAAAAAATAATAAAAAATAATTATGACCTTATCTTTGATGAACAAAGTTGTGAATATTATGTCATTTTGGTATTCTACCCTAAAAATAACCTAGGGTAGATCCATAGGGTGTTGAACCCAAAAATGGCTATTTCCAGTGTTATTGGAAGCTTTAAAAATCTCACAGTAAAATTGCAAAATATAACAATTTTCACAAAAGAACTTATATTTTTGACTTGAAGCTTAATTTTAAAATTTCATAAGGCTTATGCAAAATCATAAAAATTCATTTAAATTTGAGGTGTTTTGTATATTTACTGAATTGGCTAAGGATTTTCCATACAGGATGTAAATACTGTGTGAGCTTGATTTAAATTTTTTTAAAGCCATTGTATGGATTTCAATAAATAAAAGGGTAAAATCCACACAAAAAGGCAAAAAGAGCCAGGGTACCCAGCTTTTGGGATCTGCAAGAGCTCAAATAAGGTTTTCCTCCTTTATTGAAGTATTTTCAACCTTATTTAAGCTTTAATATTAGAATTTGAAAGAATATCAAACTTTATAAGGGTTTATCCTCCTCTTGGACAGTAATTACAAGCTTCCAAAGGGAAAGTCCCTATATGCAGGCTTGTAATTGACATTTGAAGAACTTTCAAAGCTTATTTAAGCTTTAATAAGCTTAAAATGAAGGTGAAATCATTTAAACCTTATCAAAATTTAAGGTTCAGTGTGCATTGCTATTTTTGCATGGAAAAATAGCAATAACTTCAAAAATTCATAGAAAATCCAATCCTGAATGAATTTCATTAGAAGTTTCACACATATTACAATTAAATGCTATCTGTCTACATCAAATTTCATATATTTGTTATTGATAGGATTCCTTGGTTTTTAGCCTTAAAAATACCCCTCTTAATCATTCTCAAAGAAAATTAACATTTCATCAAAAATTAATTAAAGATTTTATTCAAAATATTTCTTGTTTAAAAGTTTGATTTTAAGTTTTTCATGTGATCAACTTCAATATGAATAGCCTTACTTTATATTAAATCTTAAAAATGATAATATTAATGCTATATTAAAATTACTTGAAGTTGATAGTAACACCTGTAACTTTAAATTGAGATGAAAAATAAGCTACCTTACATCAAGAACCTTATTTTTAAGTGTGGTGTTGCATTTTTATTTTAGAACACCCTCTATATCTATTATAAACCATTAAATCTTCTCTGAATTCATGAAAGAAGCCTTTCCATCATCATCATAATTCAGATCAATCAGACATTTCAAAACAGGTAATATTTCATGAAATATAAACTCTTATAATATTAAAGTAATTATTGAGTTATTCTATTCTTTCTAAATTTTAAATAAATAATTGAAACAATGGATTTGAGATCATATTATTGTAATGAGAAATTACTTATTTATCATATAAAATTGTTGTCTTGAAATATTTTTTAAATCGACAAATTTCCTCTAAGAGCTCTTATATGATATTTTATCATGAAAAATTGTTTCATTTCTTTATAATGTTAATTTTTTTAAGTGTGTTTTCAACTTATAGAAATTATTTAATACTGTAACTGTGTTATTTTAATTATTTTATTGAATAAATATTATAAGTAAGTTTTTTCTGGGTCTCTGTATATTTTTTGTCTGGTATTAGTTTTTTTATATTTGTGTAATGTTTCTTTTATAAATGTTAATTATATTATTTATAAGTGATTAATATTAATATTCTCCACATATCAGTTCTCATTAAGAGATTTTATATTATTATTATTATCATAATCTTTAGTTGCTTGTAATAATAATGAAATAATTATACAATTTTATATATAATTATTATAGCTTTTATTATTAAAACATTTAATAGTATTAGTTTTTTATATCTTTTCTTATTGATAGCAATGATAAATATATTTATATTTGTGGTTATAATATTTAACTATATTATATTTTCATTTGAGAACAGTCATAGTACTCTTAATAATAAGTATTGTTATCAAGAGCTTCATAGAAAAACCTTACACTTTTTTTATTGGCTCCAAAGTCTTCCACTTGTAACAAAATTTAGAGGAGGCACAACTTGATAATAAAAAGTCTGATATTTATTCAGTATAAAAAAAATTAACATTTTGTTTTTTGAGGATCAAGATATTTTATACAAACTGATAGAACAATAGGAAGATTTGAAATTATACACTATCTTGAATATGTGGGAATTGAATGCAAATAAAAGTGAGAAGGCTTCAGTAATAGCTCAAGATGACATTTTAGGGGTTACTCAGTCCCAAGACTCAATTGAAGAAGTTGAGGTCAATATACTAAATGTGGATTATTTTGACATGATAAACCACAAAGTGACTCCAGAAGAAGCCACAAGTACTTCAGCCTCAAATTACTTGAGAAATTTGATGTCCTCAGACATTAAATAAATCTCAAAGCCAACCTGGAGACATTTTCTTTTCTGTATTTCAATTTTGACTTTTAAAATTATGTTGAAGAACTGTAAGCTATTGTTTCAAATAACCCTTTTGACCAACCAGAGAAGCTTACCTGTTTCTTCCTTTGTGCTTTCATGGTCTGGACTTGTTAAGCTTTAAAAATTTTCCATTTTACTCTGTTATTGTCTCTGTTCACAAAGCCCTTTTGGAAACACCTTTCAGAGGCCTCAAAACATGAACACTTAGTATTCCACCTTGCAAATAGATTGTTTTCCAAATTGATCTTTTGATTTGAATCAAAACAAAATGAAACAGAAGTGGTGAAATTCCCTTGATATTAAGATCTCATATTGAATTAAGTAGTAAATTTTAATTAATGAGGTCAATAGACCTAATAATAGTAATGTCACACTAAATTCATAGATGAACCCATAAGATTTACAATTAATAATTACTCATACACTTTTGAAATTAATCACAAATCAATTTTTTCTACACTTCCAATTGTTACTGAAGACTTTCAAGGTACTGAAGATGATACGTGAATCTCATTTTGAGCTGAAGATGATTGATTTTTATCAATGCTTTTTAGTAAGAAAAAAGGGAAAAAATATCAGATTATATTGCAATTTCCTTTTGATTTCTAAAACTTCAATTACATTTTTGAAGCCATTATTATTTAATCCCAGAAAACTAAATAAACCTTCCGATAAAGAAAAAGAAGCCATTCAAACACGTATCATGTGGAAAATTAAACCAAAATGATTCTAAAAATTTAGTTATTAATGTGACTAACTGAGTGCAACATTCCCCTGGGTAATTTTGCCTTTCGATATGATCTAATCAAACTTCCACTTTAAAATATGATTTTGACCTATAGTGCACATTTTATAGATCTCCTCCAAAGAACATCTGGCATCAATTGATCAAATTGGTGCCTTTTTCCCAAAGATATATTAGAGAATGTTTATTTATCAATACCATTAAATATTTTACACTCCATTCATTTATCATATTGCCAAATTTCCACCATCCAAAAAAAAAATTCTCAGCAATACAAAAAGAATTCCAATAATAATGTCACAAAAAAAACCTTATTTTATTATAATATTTCAGAATTTTTTTTTGAAATGAAAACACACTCTATTAATTACTCATACCCACACAAAGAGTGGAGTATTCTTCTTCATAAAATGACGAATGTGTTTTTTTATACATATCAGAGAAATATCTTCTGGTAGTTTATGCCTGATAATCTTACTTCCGTCATCAGCCTTTTAATAGGAAATCCTCATATATCTATCATATCTGGTCCAGGTGGAATGTGGGGAATTAATAACAAACAGAATCCCGAAAAAGAATTTTTTTTGACAGTGTATTTAATTTTTATGACTTTGAGCACCACAAAAGTAACACAAAACCGTTTATTTTATCTGAATTTTACAATAAAAACTCAAAAATACTTCATCTATTTTAAGAAAAAAATATATGCACAGCTCAACCTTATTAATCTGATTAGAGTAAAAATAAGTATTCCCTTTATTTATTTCAAATCAATCCTCCCAATTGTCCTTGACAAACTCGATATTTCCAGCCAACCAACTAAAAAAGAACCTATTTCATATCACCAATGGGAAAGACCTCGTGAAATTTTCTAACATTGTAAAACATCTTAATTCACACCTCCATCACAGCCAGAGACAAGGTTTGAAATTTATTCTGGATATTTAGAGACTAATCAAATGTCTTAAAAGGAACTATTGTTAAATTTCAACTCCCCCACATTAAATAACCAACAGAAAATTATCTCACATCACCCAATGTTGCTATCATATCCCCCTTGGATGTATCCTGGCTGACAATATGGGGTGGGATAAATACATTAAAAAAAATTCTCTAATTTTCAAAAAACTTAGTAGGGCCAAAATTAATCACCAACGAATATATTCAATTACGTGCAATAAAAGTAATGCTACTTTGAGTTTATTTTTACCACATCTTATACCAACTTTGGAGAATTAAATGAAGAAATACTGCAGAAAAATTCCTAAATTACATTTCATACCATGGGTTAAATAGAGATAACCCCCAGTTTGAAAACAGATATAATTCAGATATTTTCATCTCAAGATATGATCTATCATATACCGAGCTCCAACGCAGATTTTTTGGAATGAACATTGTATCTATAAATATACTTTTTATTATGTGGGTTTGATTTAAGAACAGTATTTAATTTAGATATCTCTTATTTTAAACTCAGAAATTATCAAATTTTATTATGCGTTCCTTATCATAATTCAGTAATATATTCAAAAAATATTAATTAAATTTTCAAGTAGTAATGTGCCTCAAAACATCAAGAGACATATTTCTGACTGGAATGAGAATCCATAATAATATTCATTACCTACTAAGCCTCATAGCCTTTATTAAAAATCCTCATAATTGTTTTCAATATACTTTATAAGATTCTACACACGGAATTTGAACTTCTTTTTTCCCATATATATGGAAAGGTGTTCAATTGTAATATTACTTCAATTCATAATTGATAAATTTATGAACCCCTTTCCAATATATACCCTTCTAAACATTCAATTATTGTCTTCAATATTCAGAGACCAAAACACATTTTTAAAGCTGATTGAAAAACGTTTCCTTTGCTGTAATCACCATTCTTTTGGGGATTATTCACTTGGAGAGGATGGTTTTTTTCAATATCAGAAGGGTCCTACATCACCACCACTTTAAATATCAACACATTCTTATAAAGGTCCAAAATTCAAAACCTGGTTCCGTCAGTTTTAGAAATATGAAGCTATAAAAATTCTAAGCCAAAATATGTTGTATTTTCTGAATTAAAAAAATTCTTATATTATAAGTATTAATTTGAAAAATTCTTCTTGATATTGGAAATTTCTTCAATATTAATTAAATGATATGTTTTAAAATGGGAATTATTTTGTTTCATAAGGATATAAATTTTTCATATATTGATGATAAATTTAATTTCAATTAGCAATGATAATTTCTGGCTCATTTCAAAAATAATAAATATGTAGAAAGTTTTTTTAACCTCCATTTGGGCTTCTGGATTTGGTATTAATATTACTTTAACTTATGCTTTATCTATAAATCTATATTATTTGACCATTCTAACTAAAATAAAGCTTGAAATATATATTTTCAACTTACAGGAGCCAAAACAGAACGCAGATCAAAGGATAAGAAAGATTACAGTCCACATAAAGTTTCGAGAATTTCTTCTGTTATAGAATATCAATTCATTATTTCTCATAGTTCTGAAAGCAATATTCTTTCTTCAATTCTATCATTTTTGTCTGTCAATTGGCTACAGATACTTAATTATTTTTGTTTCTTGAAAATCCAAGCTATAAATTATACTTTGGCCGAGTATTAAATATTTTTTTGACATTACTTGTCTCCATGTACTAGGACAGACCTTCAATATATTTTATCACAAAAATGTCAAAGTTTTTCACAATAATGAATTGGATTTAACATTAAATTTTTTTCCATGAAAAACAATTATGAAATCTGAATGACACATTTCTACAATAAATATCAAAAGCTGCTATAGCTCTTATAATTTTGGTGTCTTAACAAAAGAAATAATTTTGATCAATTACACTTTTAGGGGCATGGGGATGGAGACCACACCAGACAGGAGTAGCGAGTTCAGGAACACACACAAATCAATGGAATGAGGGAATTTGATACACCCTCTTTTGATTCCTTGGAATGGGTGTGGAATTAAACGGACTATTAATATTCTATATTCTCCTATTATGAAGAAACATTTTTATCTCCTTATAAAGGAATTCAAAATGGCTAATCATTGGGATTTTGTAATAAAGATGTGTTCATGTTCTTTTTTAAGTTATTGATAGATACATATATGTAAAATATTTACTCATTTACCTCAATCTTATATTCTTTTAACGGATCAAATCACAAATGAGGAATTTCTCTTTATATTCTATATATTCCATTGAATTCCTCTGTATATTGAAAAGAGACCTGTTCTTAATTACCCAGGCCTATAGTTTTCCTTTATTTTAAAGCTTTTACTTGTTAAATAAGTATTTAGACCCACTCTTTCTACTAAAGAAGGGAGTTATTTCACTGTGGAAATCTAGAAGCTCCAAAGGGTGGGTTGATTCTTTGTAGACTACCATTATGAGAAAGGATAGGGTCTATGGATATCCTATCACTTTAAAGTAAAATTGGATTGTTAGAATTAAATTCACAATAGTAAATTGTCAAATTATATTAGTAGATCATTTCATGTGATCTCAGATTTCTCATTTTAAAAAATAGGTTTACCCGGTATTTAGAACCCTAAGCAGTCAGACAATTGTTCCTTTACTTAAATAAGTTCTTTTGGGTTTAAAAAAATTTGTATTATCTGACAAGCTGTTTATAGAATATGAATTCATCAGTGAGCTGCAAAAAATAGATTCATTATAAATAAAATTAATATTTGGTTGAGTAAGGGTTGAAGTTTACTGAAAAAAGCTAGGATGTCTAAAAGCATTTATTAAGAATATCTTCCCTTTTGATTGATACCATGGTACATTTTCTTGAAGTAATGTATTAAAGACTAATTTACTGCCATAAGTTTTCAAATAAAAAAGATACAGGTAGGAACCTGTATTCTTCTGAAGAGAGAAATTTCTCACAATTACTGGGAACTTTAGTTTGATAACAATTTCTTTAATCTTTTTTCCAAGTTAAAAACTATCAAAAAACCTCTCATTTAATAATAATAAACTATTTCTGTAGGAAAATTATCGATGTATTTCTTCTAGAAGTACAAATAAAGGGATTAAACTTAATTCTGACTAGTGAGGAAGTAATTACTGATCAGATAATAATGGTCTTCATAGTAATCTGTTGGAATTCAATTAATGGTAACTTCCTATCTGAATTAGCTGGCACGTTGATAGGAGAAGGTAACTTGATGTATTTCAAGGGACATTTTCCCATTCCAATCATATTTTCACACCAAATCTGTGAACTTTTGGCTTAATGATCGCTGGAATATAATCCTTTGTTATATTAAAATCATTGCTTATTTATTTGAGGTCAGGATAGTGTGGTGGCCAACACATTTTTCTGACATAGTGGTTTTATCTGAAGGTTTTTCTGAGTTTTGTGGTGTGTATGGGTGCATTTTCCTGAATTATTACTAGTAAGGTCCTATGAAGTATTCGTGGGGAAAGTTCCATTTAATTAATTTATTGATTGACAGCTGGTCGATAGACCTTCCGTATTATTTAAGTTTGCCTAAGAAAACAATCCCGAATTCTCTTTGTGATTGAGAAGAAGTGAAAATCTCACCCCATGCGATTTTGGAGTTCCAGCACGAGTAATACTTTATATAACGGATTTTAAACAAACACTTTCCTTGAGAATTTTTTGGCCTTTTTTTCCAGCACAAACAAAGATTCATCTATCTATATGATTCTCTACCGGTGTCTAATTTTTTACCATGAATTGTGAACCTCTCATATAATTGTTTGTTTCAAAACTTGATTGGTTGTCAAATTTTCCACACAAGCTACAGTAAAGAATTTTCATTAAGTGATGATTTTACTGAGTTTGTGATTATCCAAATCATTAAAAATAGTTTGTCAGTAACTCTTCTTTTGGGTGTTGACTTTCCCTATTTGTTTTTACTTCCTGAACACATTTTAGAAAGTGGTGAGAATGATTTTACTTATTTTTACAATGGATCAAAAGGACAAGAAATAATGACACATTTGAGTGATATTTCTACATGTTTTGTTTTATTATTGATATGGATGAATCTCTCATTAAAAATGATATAAATTAATTAAAACAGAAGATAAAACAATTGAACAAGTGATTAGTTTTAAAATACTAAAACAATTCGGGACAAAAAATTATTTACAACATTGAAAGCCAAAATGTCAAAAGACATGTACAAGGTGAGTGAATTGTTTGATGGTATTGGAAACAGATGTGTAATGGAATTCTAAATTTCATGAATGATTTTTCAAGCTGGAAAGAGGAAAAATAATAAAAATTGAGGAGATGAAGACAACCAATCAAAAGAAGGCGTTGTCCAAATAAAAGGAACCTTAGTCGGTGAGAAATAGGAATTTAAGTTCTCACTGCCAGAATTTATGAATGTATATTCTCCCTTCCTGAATTTTAATTAATCATTATGGAAGTTCGCTTTATATTTTATTTCATTTTAAGCCATAAAGAAAGTAATAATTAGCTTTCTTGTAAAATAATGAAAATGGGCCCCTACATGAGTGAGACAAGTAATTTATATTGCTACCAATGCATAGGCTACTGATAAATAATACTAATTTTTCAAGGAATTTTCATGCACCCATTTTCAAGTATAGATTCATATATCATAAGCTTTATTAATTAAAGTATCAGGTATATTAATCAATATGGAATCTTAGAATGATTGAAGAAGATGACGGATTGTAAAATATAAAATCAAAATATGTAAATTAAAATGAAAATCAATTAATTTAGACTTTAAATAGGTCTTTCAATGCAGCTGACCACATTTTTAGCTATTTTTCCGGCATTGGTTCCAGTTTTCAGCCTGGAATACTAACCTTTGACGGAGGAAATAAGCTTTAAATGGTAGATACTCAAATATAATTCATTTTGAAAATTATCAAGCAGATTGTTTTAGAAGGTGCTCATTTTAGGTGATTTTGCATATTTTTGACCATTATAAAGTGATTTTTCACATTTTTCTCAGCCTTTGAAGATGAAATTTTTTATGAAAGGTGAAGGAATCTCTCTTAATACTAATAATGAGATTCTACATAAAAGGGGAAGTGATCTGGCTTATATAAGTAAAAATGCACATAAGAACTCTAAAACTTGAAGAAATAGTCACAATTACATCAAAAAATCAGATTTCTTCAATAAGGGAAGGTAATCGTTAAAATGATGCCATTATATTTCTCCATTATTCACGCTCAAATAAATTTCACAGGGTGATCATTTTACTTTAATAAGCGGGAAAAACTGTTGTAAAACATTTTAAATATTGCATAAATAAGTAATATCACATCAAAAAAGCATATCTCCATAATGTAGAGGTGAAGCCAGCAGTATAATCGTTCCAGCTTATCAATCTATTGTTAAAACCTTCCTAGACACTCCAAGGTTGATCATTTTATGTCCTTAAGTGGGTAAACTGTGATAAATGCTTCAAAACCGACGGAAATAGGAAAAATTACTTAAAAAAAAGCATATTTCACCAAGAAGGAGAGGTGGAAAAATTATTCTAATAGAGGATCTTAAAACTCAAAATCCCATTTTGAATTTTTTTTCCTAAACTCAAAAATTAGCTCAAAAATAACTCTTTGGTTCCAAAAATAAGCTTGTTTTCCGGGCTCTAGCATTTACAGAAATTTAAAACAAAATTTTAAGGGTTTTTTGCATACATATAGTGATTTGTAATCCAGTACTTTTAGTTCTAATATTCCTTAATATGACCATTTCAGTTTTCTATTATGGCAGCTCCAGGAACTGCTACACGGATGATGATTTTATGGACTTAAGCTGCAAAAAATATCTAAAAACATTGCAAAACTCACAGAAATGGGAAAAATTACACATACATCATATTGGTTTTAGAAGAGGGAAATGTGTCAAAATAACCCACCATTGATACAAATGTTCAAGAGTAAATCAAAAAGTGTCTCTCTTAAAAAAGATCTTTAGCAACATTTGAAAGTATTTTTAATTCATTTTTCTCTTGAGAAATTTCAACTCTTTAATTCGAGGGGATCATTCCATGCAGAAAAGGGGAACGAAGAATTTGAAAAACTGGTTTTATTACATTCAAAACTTAATTTCAAAGTATTGAAATACTTCATTATAAGTTTTTTTTCAGTGTTTATGTCTCTTACTTTACAGTTCCCCATCTATTTCGTTATCCTAAAGTGCCATATTGATAAATATACCTTAAAATCCGTCAATACGTTTAGTGGTGGCGAGTAAAAATTAAAGCTTATAAAATATTATCAAATATTTTTCTATATGTAGCTGTAGCTTGTGAAATTTTTCTGAAATATAATTATGGTAAAGTGACTCTTAGGACCATTTACATTTAAAAGAGGTGACCACTCCTCTCTTATAGTAAAATTAATAATTATCTGGAAAACAAAAAGATACCTTTGCTTTACTGTTCTCATACTAATCAAATCTCAGAGTCCTAATTTAATTCTTAAGATAGATGAGATTATAGTAAGCAGTTCTTTTCCTCATTTATTCTTTTTGAATTGGAAAATGTTTCAATACCAATTTCATTTCCCAATCTCTCTCTTTTTGGCTCAAAAAAATAAGACGGATTTCCAAAATTTGAAATTAGTGGATATCAATGACTAAATTATAAGGGGATTAGTAGAAAAAAAGCTTTCAATTGTGATTAAGTTCAGTTTCATTTTTTTTATATTTTTCAATCCACAAGAACAATTACTTAATTAGCTTCTGACACAATGGAAGCCTCAATTTTGTGGACAGCCTCCATTTCAAATCCCAAACCAAGAACAAATAATGAAGAATAAAGGTCTTCCAACTAGCTTTCTGTTTCAAAAAACAAGGATAAAAATATTAAATTATTCAAAATATGTTGAAAATATTCTTTAATCTTTCAGAAAAAAGGAATTGATCTGAAAACTTACTCGAAATTGGGGAGTTTTATTTCCTGAAATCGTCCCAGGAAAACCCAATGATATTGCATTTTTCAATGATCTAATTATTAATAATACCTATGAGCCTATTCAGGCTGTAGAATGAGCTTTCATAATTTTTCCTTTTAACATCCTACAGTTATTCTTATTTTATATTATCCTTTTGGAAGGGGGGTGGCAATATTGAAGCTTTGAAACAGTTTTTTCAAGAGCTTAGGGATTGAGGAAGTTATATCAAATAATTATTTATGTACCTTTAAATTCAGTTTATCTTAATATTTTAGTTAATTTTCCTTTCACCTTCCCATTTATGCCTAATTTCTAAAGCTAGTGCGAATTATGTTTTTTTAACAAGTATATGTGTTTGGGTTTTCCATGGATTACTAACAGAATTTAAATTTAATTCAACAATGAATCGATTTTTCTAATTCAATTCTCTTAAAAATATCGGAAATTAAAAGAAGAAGCTTTTCAGAAAATCTCTGAATTATATTGTTTCATCAAAAAATCTTAATCTAACTTTAAAATTCATTGAACTTTCCATTTTTCAGGTAACAAATTCAATTCCAACAGTCTTCTGGTCCAAATTATAAAAGCAGTTAAAAATATTTCTGGACAAATTTCTTAGGGCAAGATTCATTGACATTCAGAAACAGAATATCCTATTTTAAACTATAGCTGGATTACTTTCAATTCCTTTAAGGGAATTTCAAATTCATTTCAGTCCAATTTTTAATTCTCTTCCTCCCTTTAAAATCTCAAATATTCAATTTTCCTACTGTTATCAATCCTTCCAGCTTTAAGCTTCATCACTTTTATTTAATTTAATAAGCTTAATTAGCTCTTTACTTCTTTACTTCTGGTTTTTGTTACAATATTTTACAATCTAAGCCATTTCACTTCAATACAGCTATCATAATAAATAAAATCTCAAATTTAATAGAACATATTTCAGGATTACTCTATGATCAAGTAATTGAATAGTATTTACAGCTTTAACTATTACTATTAAACAGATCATGAATGATAATCAACTATAATTATGAGGTTTCTTTGGGCTTTACTAATGAGAATTAGTGGTGGTGAGAACTACTGAAAGCCCTGGGTGCAGTGGCTATCAATTGACCAATTATAATAAATACCAAAATACCTATAAGACTTTAATTATATCCTGTTTCTTCTCCACACAATTTATCTGTTGATATACAGTTTCACTATATAGGAATTTAAGAGCAGGATGGGGATCCCTTCTTTGGGAAGAGAAAGGTCCCTTTTTATCCCTAAAGTGGGTGGAAAAGACTTCTGTTCCTATCCACATAAAAATAGTGAAGAATCTTTCACTTCCAAAGGACGGCTTGTGGTCTATACATCCCATTATAGCCTTTATTGGTCTCAGATGTTTTTTTGAAACCAAATCTGTGCATTTTTCCCCAATAAAGGGTGAAAATTTTCATTTGGGATACTCACAGCCTTCTTATGACATTTCTGACACATATAATGCTTTACAGTACTCTTATGGAGTCCTTATACAGGCCAAACTATGGGTTGTTTGAGGATAAACAAGCTGCTTTGTAGAATTGATACCTCATATTCAAGATCATGGGAAAATATCCCACAGTATGTGAGTTTTATAGTAATGTGGTATTTTTACCTTGAAACTGCCATATCTTTTCCAATTTTAGTGTGATCATTTGAGATATAAACACATATCCAAAAAGTTCACAAAGAGATTTTTTAATAATTATTTCTTTTAAATAATTATCTTAAAATAAGTAAAAATGCCATAAAGGGGAATAAATGCTTAATTAACTTGGAATATGATGAATAAGCATGTTAAATAAATTGAAAAATTAGATTCCTCATGATAAAACACGCATATATTATTTTTATGGCATATCTGTAAAGTCAATACCTAATGAGTAATAAGTGAAAATGCCATAAAAAGACATAAATTCTTCTTTATATCAGAAACCAATGAAACAACATGCAAAAGTAATTGCACCATTGGATTCCCTGTTAAAGGCTTAACATAAAGAAATCTTATATAATATCTCTATAGCTAATACTTAAGGAATTAAGCTGAATATATGCACTTTTATGATCAGTGCATACATTCATGGTTTTTAGCTAATATCTCCTGGAATATTCATGATAGAGAGTTAAACCAAATATAAATTTAACACATAATTACTTGAATAATACAGATATGAACTTTATTTGACAAGCTACAAACAAGGTTATAACCTGTAAGGGTTTATTGAACAAAATTTCTAGTGCTGTTAACCACTTTGTTGTGAAAGTGGTCCAAGCTTATGATAAAGTAGATATTCAGGTTCTACTAGTTTATACGTGAAGAATGATTCATTTTTTATTATAATATTCAAGGTAAAATCCCCTGAAATCATGGTTTGAAGTTTAAAATGGTAAATTTTGACAGAAAAGATGAGTTACAAGAAAAATTATCAAAGATAGATTTTTTATGATGTAATAAAATTCTCTTGGAAGTTTGATAAGGACATTCCAAGATATAAGAATTCACTCTCTGAATGGCTGTAACTTATATAACTTAAAAGTTATCAATTATCAAAGCTTAAGCTTAAAATTGATCATTTATGATCACTCACTGTAATCTTATTTTAAGTTTCAACAGTCATATAAGTGATAAAACTGGTGAATACTATTATATTATGATTAATACTAATAAAATTCACAAATTTTAGGCTTCTTTCAAGCATATTATGTCATCAAAATTAGAGTTATAGTGATAATTCTAAATAATGGCATAATAATGAGATAAGATGGTTTAATTATGATGTAATCATCACTAAAGCTTAAAATACTGATCACTTCCAGTAGATACCATCAGTAAACGCCTACTAGAAGCCTTTTGGAATGTAGAAGGGAGAAATTTACTATAAATAGAGCTCTTTTTACTCTATTTCCCTCTCAGACACATCAAAAACAATAAAACACTAAACAAAAAGGTAAAATCTTTATTCTTTATATATAAATATTTTAGATTATAAAATACAAAAGGTAATATATATTATAATAATCAATCTTTACATTATTAATTCAATTTTTTAGCTTTTTTTGTTAAATCTCTCTAAAAATCCTATTTTCCATGTAAAATTAAGAATATTTGGAAATTCTCTTATTTTATTTTGTAAATACAATTGAAATATGTTGTATTTACATTTTTTGGTGTAAAATCTTTCAAAATTATTATATTAAGTGGTAAAATTAGGTTTTTTTCTCTTTTTATAATAATTTCTCTCTATTATTACTCTTAATAATTTCATTATGATGATAAATAGTATTTATATTAATAAATAACTTAAATATTGGTAATATTATTGTTATTAATAGGTTTTTATTACTAAAAAAATTTCTTATGCTATTATTATTTTATTGTAACAATGATAAAGAGTTTTAAATATATTAATTCCTAAATATTAATATATTTATTTTCATTATATTATTATATTTATTCAGTAATATAGCTATTTTACACCATAATTGTAATACTTTTTTATCAATATAATTATTCTTTATCTTATTGATTAATTTCATAAGGAAATTCAAAGTACAAGAAGTGAGATATTGGCAATATTCACTTATTTTTTCATAGTCAAACCTTACATTTAGAGATAGAGAGCTCAAAAGTGGCTCATCTTGTAGTGACTGATGAGGTATAAACAATGGCCCCTCATTTTCTATTGTTAAATTTATTCATGGAAAAGCTATACCAATTTTAAATTCCACTTTTCAGATATGGATTTTTCTCAATTCCTGTGCTAGGATAATTTGCTTCATAAATTTTGATACAGTTGAGATACAGGAATATGGATGTAACCATCAGAATTCTCTGATTTTTCTCTTTCCAAAAAGACCCCATTTTGAGTATCTCACACTAAAACTGGAGAATTTAGATGAAAGGTTGATATTTCTTCACCCTTATTTGGTGTTTGTTTGACCCTAACCTCTGTAGCTTTTATTGCAGCTCAATTTGTTTATTATCATTGGATAGCCCTCATTTAGAGCTTCATTTTACTACCTGTTTGGCTTTTTTGGTTCTCTTTTGTTGGAATTTATATGGGAGGTGAAAATTAAGGCTCATGATCAGCTCTTTCTTTGAGCTGGAATAACTTTGTTATTCATTTTCCTATGGTAATAGGAGTTATTTATTTGGAAATGGATTCTTTTTATCTTTATTTTGGATTCCATTGTGAGCCATGTTTGGCTCAGATAAGCTTTTAGTGGCTTTTCTCTCTACCATTGGTTTTATGATACTTGGCTTTTATTGTTGTGCTCTAGTTTTGAGTCACAGGCTGACATATTCTCCCTCCAAAAAAGGCTCATAATGGATGAGACTAATCAGCCCTCTTAGAGGCTCTGAATATTCTCAGGTAAAGGTTTCCATCTTTTATTTCATCTTATTTTGGAAATTGAATTGAGAATATTATACTTTTCATTCATAAATATGGCAAAATGAAGAAATTTGTTAAATTCCAAAGAATTAGGAAAAGAATATTATCATTTCTCTCTCAGAAATATTCTTTAAAAGAGTGTGGAAGCTAAGCATCTATATACAAAGCTTTAAGAAGTGTTAATTTTGGCTAGAAATCCAAAAAAAACTACAATGTTTGTAACTCTTGAATAAAAAGTAGACTTAATCTCATTCATCTTGAAATAATTGAATCTTGAAGCTTCCTCAAAAAATGGAAGTGGTACATGTAGGTTCATTCAATTCTTCTCTCAAAATGTATTTGTCATACTAAGATTTGTTTTTTAAATATGGAAGGTAATTTCAGCTACCTATACTGAGAAAAGAAGAATAGGATTGATATCATAGGATTTTTAAAGGCTTGAGGTGATTAAAAAATGTCCAAAGGTTAAGAATATACCTTCAAAACATATCATAGGGAAATAAATTTCCAGAAATCCTCTGAATAAATTTTTAATTAGGGCTTCAAAGGAAATATTTTAGTCAGATTCTTCCATGAGAAGACATAAATATTATTTAGAAGGAAGATTGCAGCCATTTACATATCACTTCATAGAATGATGCATCTGGTTTCTAAGTATAATCTACATTCCTTGCCAAATACTTCACTCTACCTATCAAAAAAACACAAAATATAGAATTAAGTTTTTATTTTGCTTGAATTTATATTTATTCAAATTTTCATTTTCAAAATCTCTCAATATTCCATTGAATCTCCTCCTTATACAATAAAGCTTTCTGGTATTCAAATGATAGCTGTGTGCTAGATTCAATGGAATATAATTAAATATCTGAATAATATTATTTCTGAGGTCTTCATATTTTCTTGGAAAATTCAGACCTTGATTTCTCTTTTTATAAATATAATTTAATTTTCTCTTTACAAAAATTTCAAGAAAATTATTTAGCTTATTTTTTGTTTCAGCCCATTTAGATTTTGGGAAAACTTTTCTATAATCAAATTTATTTTACCTTCACCTCTTCAGTTTAGCTATAGAATTAAAGCTCAAAGACCTGATAATGATCAAGATATATAGTATTATGTTTCAATAGCCCTCCAAACACCTTTGAGATTTACACCCAAGTAGTTTTGAGATGTTTAGCTGAATGAAATATGAGCAAAAAAGATCATATATATGAAGAGAATTAATCAAAAGGTTTTATTTTTGTACTCAAGGTACTCAAAATCAAATTATAAATCAATTTTTAAATAATGATATTAGGTTAGACCAGACAATTATGAGGAGATTGGATAAATATTCTCTTCTATAGATTTATCCTGTATTCCCAAATTTCTCAAAAAGAATCTTTTTGGGGAAATTTTCATTTTTATTTCATATTACCAGTATTTGCTATCCCTCTACTGTAAAAAATCAAAATCTTTTCAAAATTTTGTTTCCCTGGATATTATCATATTTTTTATGATTAATATTGAGTTTACTCATTTTCATTACAAGGATTTTTTCTTTAATTATCATTACTATTATTAATATTATTCTAGTTAATCCAATTAAGCTTTCTTCATTTGTTATTTTTCAATATTACAGTAGCAATATTTGTGTAGATTCTGCTGCTGTAAATTTGTCAACAATTGGAGATAAATCACAGTGCCACACTTTACAGTAAGTTCTACTGTAAACTCAAGAAATAAATCATATGAAAAAAGCCAAAATTGAAATAAAACAAATAATTGCAAAAAATGATAAAAATACGTAAAATAAAAGAACCATTAGACAAGTAATCAGAAATGGAGAAATGAAGAAAACAAAGATGACAATTATGATGACAGTAATGATAATAGCAAAATTATGACTGATCAGTCCTAATTCTCAGGTTCAAAAAAAATTAAAATAAGCTTTATTTGAAAAAAAATAGTGGTAAGTATAATGATCAAGATACATTGTTATTCACTTCATTAACAAACTTTTGGAAAAAAGGAAGTTCTGTAATTTTTTTTTCAACATGAGAAAAAAGTAGAATTATAATTCACACAAGTCAAGAGGCTTACCCACAACAGAGCTATTTTTATAAGACCTTTTCCTAGCTGATGAGATCTTAGAAGAGTCCTTTCAGGATAATGTATCAGTATAAGTTAATAAAAATCTTAAATGAGATGGAGAGATAGTTTTTCTGTATGAAAGGCTTAAAAAAACAAATTAATTTATTTAATAACAGTATATCTTTGAAATTAAGGAGTAAATCATTGCAAGCTGTAGATGGATTTTTATATACCCAAAAGACCACAAATAATAAAAAATTATACAATTATAAATAAACCAAATTTATTTATATTATTAATAACAAAATCAAAATATAAATATAAAATTCATATAGAAAATTAAAATTTTAAATATAATTTAAAATAAAAATTAGTTGGGAATTTAAAATTGTGAAAACACATTTTTACTTGAAAAAATTGAGTAAAAATAATTTTTCAACAAAAATACTAAAATTGAAATATTTTTTGAAAAAAGTTAAATAAAAATTATTATAACTTTTTATCCAACAAATAAACATATGAAAATTATTTCACCATTGGACTCCTCATAAAAACTAAGGTGGGGTCACCTCTGGGTAAAATTTCTGTAACTCAACTCTAAATAAGCTTAAATTAAGTTTTTAGTATTTTCTGTACAAAAGTTGAAAGTCCTCAAAACCCTAACTTAATTCACATCACATGTAGTGTTAACCACCAAATTTTGTGTTAAAATTGAGGTGTTGTGTGTAGTTTAGAAGCTATGATGAATTGAAGTATTTTCAATTCAAATGTCAAAATGTGAATGTGTATTACATAAGCAAGCTTTAATTTATATATGAGGTATCAATAATTACAGTTGTGTGCTGCAAAAGCTCAATTGAATTACATATTTAGATTACAAGTATAATAAATGATGAGGAATCAAAGAAAAAATAAATTGTAAAGATTGATTCTGAGGGGGAAAGGGATCTTGGCTCTAAGGGGGAGCCAGACCCCCAAATTGCTTGCTGAAAGCCATGAGATGTCAAAATTGATGCATAATTTCCTCACTTTTGGCCTGGAATTGAGTCACAGGGTCTGTGTATCAATTGATGATGAGGTTTTGATACCAACCAGGATAGTTTTAACTGTTTCCAAGAGGGTAAAACTACCCTTAAGATAAAGCAAACATTATAAGAACAGTTTTAACTAGTTTCAACTTCTCTTACACCTATTCTGACATTTTTTTAAGGCTTAAAACCAGGTATTACTATAGAAATGGCTGAAAATAGCAAAAAATGGGTAAAACCTACCCTTTTTTGGTCTAAACCAGGGTTCAATGATGTCATAATTGGCTTTTCTGTTGTCAGAGTTTTTTTCACGACTGAAAAGAGTTAATTTTACTTTTGGAGTAAGAAAATTGGTTGCTGTAAAAGAATGTCCTCTTTACCCCACTTTTCTCTTCATGTTAGAATCTTTTCCTTTTATAATTAGTTTAAAGACTGTTAAACCAATCAATGAAATATTCCAACCACCCTTTTCTTATCATTTTAAAACTTTTAGCCACATGAAAAAATTATTATAATCATTTTTTGTAACTCTTATAATGATTTTTACCCTTGAACCACCCCATAAGTGAAATAAAGCATTTTTCATCACTCTTAACTTTGTCACTTTGTTTCCAAATTCACTCTTGTCATTTTTGGGAATGTTTTTTCCTTAATTTTCTTTTTAAAGACTCTGTTCTTATATCAATTTCCTGCAGTCCTTTTCTCAAATAATTTTAATTTAAATTTCTTTTGTAGCCTTAAATATCTCTTGTAGAGTATATTTGGATAAATCTTTATTGTTTGTAAACCCATAAATGCTTATAATATTATTGTTTTATATTTATAAAATTAAAAAAAATAAGCTTGGCATTTTTTCTTGTAAAAATCTTAATTCTTAAAATTCTTAATCATATTTTTACCTTATACAAATTTTGAGGACAGGAAAAGTACTTGATTTTGAATCAAATTTTTGTATCCACACCTTTCAATTATGCTGTTATTTTGATGAATATTATAAAATAAAACTGAAATACTGTCTTATATATCTCAAATTTATAGTAGAATAAGAATCAAATACTATGTATTCAACTTAATTGAATCAAAGAACAATAAAGGAACTCAACAGTTCTTAAACCATCAAGTGGCTAAGAAGGGCATTGAATCTCACAAAAAAATAAAATTCTGGTTTTAACTTAGTTCAGAGTACAGGTCCATGCTCAGACTTCAATGTGCGCAAACTATCTTCCAAATTCAACACCTGTTGTCAGGTTTAGCCAATTTGATCATGGTTATTATTCCTTTCCAGAGGTAATTTCACTTTCCACTATCTATCATTTGAAAAAAAAAACAGTTTTTTTGGAAGAAAAATCACAATTTTAAATGCAGAAGTTTGAAAGTTGAGATATACTAATATAAATTATTTTGAATAATACTTATCTTCCAAAAAAGTAATTTTAGTTGATTTTGAAGAAAAAACACAAACCTTTAGAGAACAAATACAAGAAAAAATTCAAAATACTCACAACTACTTAAAAAAGAACCTTTAGATAAACTTAAGAGGGTGTTATAACAGAAATTTGTGAATTAAAAATCTCAAAAGTAGATCTAATATCAACAATACTATCTTATACTGTGATACTATTTGATCATAGAAATTAATTACTAGATTCAAAGCTTTTAAATACTTCAGATTCAACCAACTGATATGAAATAGTATATTACTTATATAAGGATTTTTACAGATGAAAAACTAGTTATTATTCAACAAATAAGGAACAAAAGGCTTTTTTCATATTTCAAATAATAACACAGAAGAATTAAAGATATCAAAAATGAAAAGCAAGTTATGGGAAAGTAATAAGCCCATTTATATTTAAGATTTCATTATTTCTTGCCACATAAAATTATTCTAACTACATAATTGTGTGTTTTTATGTGGTTACCAACCCACCTATGGTTTAGACATAATGAATTTACTAAACTGAATGCTCTCTCATTTCAAAATAGGAATTTTCTGTAAATTTATCAAGTATATTGGTAATTTTTCTCATGTTTTTTATTATCTGTGAAATTTTGAAGATTCTGTTTTTGACCTGGAATCATCAAAAATGGATTTTAGCAAAGATTGAGTTTGTGAGAGCATAATTCATTTTGGTTCAAATTGAAATTAATCCCATAATCTATTTGTTCTGAAATCTTTAAGAAAATTAGGTCATAATTGTATTTTTAATGAATTTTTGAAGCTTTACATAATTTCTATATGATGTAGGCTTGGAAGATAATATCCTGTTTCCACAAGGTAATTCCATGTAGTCTATTCCATAAAGAGCTTGATTGTTCTTCTTTTATTAACTTGGAGATGTATCATCAATAATCAACATGGCTTAAGAAGTCAGAAGTGTTCATTACCTTCTTGGCATATCAAAATAGAATATTATTTTCTATTTTCTCATGATTTAATGAGGCTTACCCTTGGCAACCAAGTTTCAAAGTAAATCAATTTACTGATGAAGTCATTATCAGCCATAGATAAATTTCTTCAATCTGGGTATGCTTCAGAGTAATCATAATTTGGGGTCCCTGGCTCCCTATATTGTCTTATAGCCTCCTTAGAAATTTTTATATGAAAATAATCAGTTCTAGACTGAATATTCAAATTAAGTATTAGTACATAAAACCTTGATTTACCAATAAAGTCCTTTTTTTGATTATCAAAGATGTTAATCACGCCAATACTAGTGGGTATGTAATATGAGTTTGTTCAAATCTGAATAAAAAAAGGTAAAAAATTGCTTAATGTATTTTGAATGATTATTTGTTGAATTATTTTCCATTTCAAAACCTCATAGGGTAGCTTTCCAGCAATACATCATATGGATAAAACTTGTGTAATATTTGGTGTTGTCACAGGGGTTCTTCAAAATGAAGAGGGCCTGGCACTCAGTAAAATGGAACTCACTTATGGAGGGCTCAAGGATAAAATAAGGTAGAGTACACTTAATAGTGTAATAAGATAAAATTTCTAATAAAAGAATTATAAGCAAATAAGAAACAAGAATAAGAGTAATAAATAAAAGAGCCAACCACAAACAAGTATAATTCCACTGTTTAAACCTGTCAGAAAGAAAGAGAAGGGTTAATAAGAGTATGGCCACCACAACTCATACTGAACAGGTGAGAAGAAATGCAAAGACTAACTTAATACCAATAAATATAATACCAAAAATAAGAGTAAGAATATTCATCAAATAATAGATCAGCTATATTAATTAACTGGAGAAAAGTCCCCAGAGGGAGGAAGAGGGGCTGGTATATGTGAGAATCTACCAACCCTTATCCAAAGAGTGAAATTTCTTGAGATTAATCTTCATTAGAATTGATTTCAATAATACAGCCCCTGTATGGATGTACAGGTTCTGTACAAGAGGTGTGGTGAAGCTGGGTTATCATTCACTTTCAGTTGTGTGAATCCAAACTGTATCGGAAATATCCAGCCTGTACAAGTATTGACAGGCTGTATTGATGAACCAAGCTGTATGCATGTTTCAGCAAGAAGATTTTCTGAAACTGATTCTTGATGTACATACTGTATTTTCTGGTTTCATGAGTTTTAGTGGTTTTAAGTTTGAATGCCCTTACCCCTGATAGTGGCTGTGACAGTATACCCCTTTCAAAACTGGTGGGCTCCTGAGCACCATAATACCTTGCCACTCTTGAGTGTCTTCCCCAATTCCCCACAAATTTTCAAAAATCTTTAATCTTTAATTTTCTTTCCTCTTACTCATTATCCTGAAGATATTTGTCCTCATTCCCCCTTTTCTTTATTCCTTCATGTTAAAAAGTTCTTCTATATTAAGTAAGTGATTTTCTTTCTTGAGTGATTTCCCACCTGAAGTCATTTTCTGCTTTGAGTCAAGGAGTGTTGGTGGCCATGGTCTAAATCCTAAAATGGAGGCTACCATTGCCTCCAGATTGAAAAATGGTGAAGGATGGCTATATTAATGCCAATCATCCCCTAGGAATAAGCCATAGTTGGTTAAGGTGTTTTCTTGCACCAAATTCTTCCATATGCACATTGAGAAGGGGTCTTGTCCCCATAAATCTTGAATTTCTGGGCCCCAGATGACCTTTTGAGGTCGTTTTGGTTCTTTTCATGTCATTGAATCTTTCTTGAGGTTTGGAGTTTTGGCCATTTTGGTCAATTTTGATTTTTATGGCCCATAGCCTGTGCGCTGTGGTCCATAGGCCATGGTGTGTGGTATGTGGGGGCAATTGAAGTTCCCTTGGGACTAACTTTGAAGGGGCTACCAGGGGGCCACGGATGATGTTGGTGGTCAATTTAGTCCATATGGCCTGGATTGTTGAGACAAGTCCAGATCCATAAGGAGGGAGGGGAGTTCCACCCTTTCTGATTGGACCCATATTGAGAACTTTGAGGAGGGCCATAATTGAGCATGGCCCCCAGAAGTTTGATATTCATATCTGATGCCTTGACTCTTTTGCTTTCATAAATCCAGACATGAGCTCCAAGCTGACTGAGCTCACTTAATCCTCCCCTTCTGTTCCACTTCCATCTGTCCTTTGTGGTTCCGGAATCCTCAGTTGGCTGTGTCCTTCTTGGTCAATTCCTTGGGTCACTTTTATCCTTCTCAAACTTATGATGGGTAAAAGGCAGTAGAAGTTCTTGATCCTGCCTGTACTGATTGATTGAAGAAGGTAAGTAAGTGTTTCTAACATTATATCACCTGCTCTTCAAATTTCCATCATTGTTTTGTTTGGAAGAAGCCTTGTCAACATCCAGGGGCTCCACTTTCCAACGTCATGTGGTATCTGTGGAGTAAAAATGATGGTCTTTTTTGGAAAGAGTTCCCAGTTCCTGAGGCTCCTACCCCTGATGGTACTTCAGGGTATTCCAACTGTAAGTATTTTTATTTTCTTTATTGGTTGTGATTCTGATATTTTGTATTAGTGACTGGTTCCAGGCAGAGGGGTGTGGCTAGGTGGACCAATGTTGGTGGTAGGCCAATTCATTCTAGTTCATAAGTCCCCATTTCCAGGATCAACAGCCAGGGTGTGGTTGAGAGACTGAGAAGAATTTCTGATTCACCCACAGATCCCATTGCTGAAGTTATTCATGAGCTAGATGGGGAAGAAGTTGAGGTGGTACCTAATTCTATTGGACACCAATCCAGTATTTCACCTTCCCAACCTTCCTCCAACAGATTCCATAGTCAAGTAATACCAATTGACCCCAGAAATTTCCAACAAGTCCTTTCCACCATTCCATCCTCTATTCCTCCTCCTTCACCAAATCCTTCCACTGCAAGGTCTTCCTTTGCTTCAACGGTGAGACCATCCCCCATTCCTCATCCCAGAAATATTCTCCAATGGTCACCTCTGATAATTACAACCTGTGGCAAGTTCCAGTAGAAGAAGAGAAGATCGCTCTCTTTTTCTGTTTCCTGAAGCCCAAGTGTTTCATCAAAGGGAACATTGGCTTATCTGGCTTACCAGAGAAGATACAAATATGGCAAATGAAGGCCAAGATGGTGTGGCCAGGTTTTTTAGAATAGTTGGCAAAAACAGCAGGGAGGTAATTACTTATGATAATTATAGGATGATCCCTGGGACTGCTTCTGAAGAGATGGCTTCTAAATCTTCATGGTATTAGGATTAATTTATTGATGACTTCCAGAGAGCCTTTTATGATTTGGGAAGAGATAACTAGTTTCCTTGTCATTTTTTTTGTTTGGTTTGACTTTTATCCCCACTCTTATAGCTAATAAAATTAAGATAAATGGAACCTCCCATTAAATGATATGGGAGGAGATGCTGCTGTTTTATAAAGAAATAAAAAGAAAAAATAATTATACAAGAAAATAAAGAAAATAAATTAAGAGAAGAAGAAAGTAAAGAAAAAGAGAAAATAAAGAAACTTCTTAAAGGTGTCCTTCTTGGGGTGAGTTGCTTGAGTTTTTGCCATAAATTTTGCTGAAAGATGAAACCAAGAATTTTTTTTCTCACAGAGTGGCCAAGGTGGTGTTTTGCAAGAAGTAGAAACTCTCAGAGATGAATACCAGGAGATGTAACTTACTTTCATAACTTCCACTCCCCACCAAGCACAATAAAGAACAGAAAACCTTTGCCACAATTGTCTTTGAGTTAAAGAGTGTTTTGAGTAATTATAAATTGAATAATTTGGAAAAAGAAAATAAAAATAAAAAGAAGAAATTTGGCCATATCTTGATGAAAAGTCCAAATTTGGAGGTATTGATGTTGCAATGCCTTCTAAACCTTTCCAAAGAATTTTACAAGTTCTCACAAAGTGGCCAAGGTTATTCTTACAGAAAATTTGGGTATAATACTCCCTTAAAGGTGCATTCAAGGAGAGGAACTTTCTTTCATAACTTATACTCCCCACCAAGCACCATAAAATCAAAATCTTGAGGTATTTTGGCCAGGTGTGTAAAGGTACAAAGTGTGGAAATCCTTCACAAGGTCTGATGAGTTGATAAGGTTGGAAGCTGGCTCCCAAGCTGTTCTTTCTGGGTCGTCACTGAATCCTTCACACTCTACAAGATATCATAATGTACCTCTCTTGAGCTTTGAGTCCAGGACCTGAGCCACTTCCCATTCTTCTTTCTCTTCCACTATTACTGGTGGTGGTTTCAATTGATTTCAATTTGGGATAGTTGATTTCTTCACTGGATCTAATAAGGACACATTAAAGACATGGTGAACTGACTTCCATTTTTGAGGAAACCTGTGGTGATATGCATGGCTTCTAATCTTCTTCAAGACTTCAAAAGGTACCAAACATCTTTCTGAAAGTTTCTTGGTGGGTCTTTTAGCCTTGATATTCTTTGAGGCTAGCCATACTTTGTCCCCAGGTTGGAAATGAGGTAGAATTGTCCTATTTCTATCTGCATACTTTTTAAATTGCCTTATTGCTGACTTTGATTCTTCTTTGACTACTTGCTGTACTGATTGTATTTTTGTTAATAACTTTCCAGAAGTTTTTTCTTGAGAAATTTTAATTGAATCAAAGCTAGGATTTCCTTTATAAATAGTGAAAAAGGCTTATTTCTTAGTTGATGAATGTTCTGAATCATTATAGGCAAATTTAGCCATAGGGAGCCAGATGTTTCAGTCATCTTGATGATAGCTGACATAAATCCAAAGATACTGTTCTATAATCTTATTTACCTTCTCTCTATGTCCATCTGTTTCAGGGTGGAAAGCAGTTGAAAGATCTCTTGATATCTTGAGCTTCTGACATAATTGGGTCCAAAATCATGAAACAAATAATGAACGTCAATCACTAACAATACTGGTTTGAAGGCCATGATTGGAAAAGAAATAACTGATCAAGATTTGATCTAATTACAAGGAAGTAGTGGCTAAATAAGTTGGAATGAATATTTCCAATTTTGGGAATCTGTCCACAACTACTAAAGTTGAGTCAAAGTTTTTGAACAGTGGCAATCAAGTGATAAAGTCAATTTATATGGAATTCCAAGGACCAGATGAAATTTGAAGAGGCTTGAGTAATCCAAACTTCTTATGATTAATATTCTTGTTCCTTGAACATTTCTGACATGAGGAAACATATTCCTTGATTATTTGATTCATGCCAGCCCAATAAAAATCTCCCTTGATGAGCTTGAGGGTCTTCTCCTGGCCAGGATGGCCAGCCAATGGTGAGTCATAATGCTTTTGCAGGATATCCAGTTGAGGTTCTTTATTGCTTGGAATAACCACTCTATCTCTTAACAACAATAACTTGGCTTGAGCTTCAAGAGAATAATCTTTAACTGATTCACCCCTTGCTAGTTTCTTGAGTACTTCTTTATAATATTTGTCTTGCCATACTTCTTGTTAAATCTGGTCAACTAATTCTGAGAACATTTCTACCTCAATTGAAAATATTCTGGATTCTTGAATTCTATCTTACTTAAGAATTTGATGAAAATTTTGAGGATTCTTGCTGATGAAGCCAACCCTGTCTCTGGGTACACGTTTTCCTAACTTTAAAAGATATCTGGTAAATTGGAGAGCCTGCCTGGGTGGTAAGTGATAGTGAAATGAAACCCAGAAATAAATTAAGCTCAACAGGCTTGAAGACAAGTAAGAGCTTTGGAACTCCTGAAGTATTTAAGAGAAGAATGTTCTGTCAAGACTTCAAAAGAATGAGAAAGAGAACAAAGAAAAGCTCTCCAGCCCTTGAGGGCCCAAACTATTCCAATAAGCTCCTTGTCATGAATTTCATAGTTGAGCTCAGCTTGGAGTAGCTTGTTACTATCAAATGCAATGGTATTCTTTCCTGAGTCATTCACCTGACTCAGTACCACACACAAGGAATAAGCAGAAGCATCAGTCTCCACAATAGTTTGTAGAGAAGGATAGAAGCAGTGGTGAAGGCTTCTTTGAGTAATTGAAGCTGACTAAGATCTCCCTCATTGAAGATAGAGAGAGAATATTTTTTGAGAAGGGAAGTGAGAGCAGTGATATTTTTGGAGTAATTCTTAACTAAACAAAAATGAGAATTTGCAAAGCCAAGAAATGATTGAAGGGCCTTGGTTTTCTTTGGTGAGGCCAATTAAGTATTTGCTGCAAATTTTAAGAATCCATCTTGAGGCCATCACTTGAAGCAACATAGCCCAAGTATTCCAAACTTGAGGAATGGAATACACACTTTAAAGCTTTAGCAAACAAATTATTGTCCCTAAATCTTATTTTCCTCCTCAGAACCAGAAAAAACCATAATATCATCTAAGTAGCCTAAAAAAGAAATATCCAATAAATCTGCAAACATATCATTCAAAATGTTTTGGAATGAAGCAGGAGCATTTTTCAAGCCAAATGGCATAACCAAATACTCATAACTACCATATTTAGTTATGAAAGCAGTTAAGCTCTCATCCCCCTCTTTAATTCTCAGGAGTTTATAAGCACCATGCAAATATATCTTGGAGAAGATAGTGGAATCATCAAAGACAGTAAGGAGCTGATTCATTGGAAGAACAGGATACCTGTTCTTCCTAGTGACACCATTGAGTTTGTGGTAGTCAACATACAAACAAAGGCCACCATCCTTCTTCTTGAGAAAAAGAACAGGTGCTGCTGTTTAATAGGAGCTTTGTCTGATGAATCCTTTATCTAAGTTCTCTGAAATGTAGGCCTGCAGTGTTTCTGACTCAATATTTGATAAAGAGTAGATAACACCAACTGGTGGTAGAAGACCCTCCAGTTTGATATTATGATCACAGGCACAGTGTGGAGGAAGCTTCTCTGCTTTTACCTTGGAGAATACATCCAAATATTGGTGATAAACAGGAGGGACTATTCTCAGCACAGTTTCAATTTCTTCTGGCTCTTCCTCCTCATCCCACTGCTCCTCCAGGGAGGGATAAAAAGATAAAGGAGAAAGGTCCATATCCCCTTACAAGAGATGAAGTGAAGATATAGCAACATCTTCTCCAACATAATTTATCTCTTTGAAGACTTCATCTCTTGATGGAAGTAATGACTGAGAGGGTATGATGGAAGGAATGGGGACAGAAGGAGGAAGGGAAGGTGTCTTAAATTCACAAAACAGAGAAAAACTGTTGGCAGAAGTGGAAATTTCATTACTAGTAGAAGAAATAATACCACTAAAATCCTTATTATTAGAATTATAGGTGATCAATCCATTTTTCCAATAAATAATGGGATTAAAATGGTAAAGTAAATAATAGCCCAATATTAGGTCTTCTCCCTTGTGTGAATCTATGATAAAGATATCCCATTCAAAGCTTGGAAAAGAAGGTAAGTCAACAACCCACTTGGTATAATGGGTGATAAACGAGTAAGTGGATTAATTGGAATCCAAAATGAAAAAAAGAATATTTTCAGGGAGCTCTTGCATGGTCAATGAGTACTTGAGAACAAAATTCTTCGAAATAAAATAGTTTTTAGCACCAGAATCAATGAGAATACTAAAAAAATATCAGAGACAGAATAAAAAATAGGAAATTTTAAAGATTTCTTGACACTAGTATTCATAGTTCACAATTGTGCTCTTGAAGGAAATAAGTGAGAACCATTTAACACATCATTATTTTCACTCAGACTTTTCCCTTCTTGTCAGGAAGCCTCTTGATGACCCTGGACTATTCTGAGGCCTCTTGAAGAATTTTACAATTGGGTGCTTTCCACCACAATAAGTGGATAATTCTTCTTTAATCCTCCTCTCCTTTTCAGAACCAATTAATTTATTGTCCTTATTGAGGAGAGCAGCATGGGGCTTATCCTTTGAAACTTAAACATTCTTCCCCTTCTTGTTCTTCTTGTGATGGGTATTTTTTGAGGATTAATCTTGAGGTAGCCTGGAAGGATTGGATAAAGTTACTGGAGGCTTCTTGTCTTTATTACCACCCTTCTCCATATGCCTCTCATGGTACCTTGTATCTAATTCCAAGGTAATATCTGTGAGTTCTTGAAGAGTATCCCAGTTACCAGGGTGGGAAGCCAACTGGTCCAGAGGTCTTGGGAACAATCCTTTTCTATAAACATGAATATAAGCCCTTTCCCCCCAATCTCCAATTCTTGACATTAAGCTTCTAAAATAAGCAATTTACAAGGATACATGACCACTTTCCTTCATCCTAAGATTATCCAACTCTTTTCAAGCTTTCCTTAATTCATTGGGGTCACCAAAAAGAGTGAATATCTGGTTTTCAAACAGCTTCCAGTTATTGAGGATGTAGGATGGGTCTTCATTGTAAATATTTGAGAGGTATGGTTCAATCCACTTTCCAGCCCTACCAGTGAGAAAAGAATTTTAGTAAATAACCTTCTTCTTGTCAGAGAAGAAGTTTGCTGGATAATTATGGAAAATCAATTTATAGGATCGGATGAATCCTCTCAATTTATGGGCTTGAGTACCCTCAAGATAATCAGGTTCCTTCATTTATAGAGTCTTGAATTCTGGGGCTCTTGAATTGTCCCTGAGGGAAACTGCTTTAGTGAGTTGACCCATGAATTTAGTCACTTGGTTCATCTTTAGAGAAAAGAGGTTGATTAGAAAGGGCTATATTAGGAGCTTTGGAAACCTAAGGAGCACCTGCAAAGGCAGCTACCACTTCAGCTTCTTAAGACTCTTCCTCTTCCACAGACTCCTCCCCCTCTTCATCTTAATCTTCCCCCAATTTACTTCTAGGCCCTTGAGAGGTGCTTGGATAGCCACCCAACAAGCCAGAGAATGATCTTGATCTTCTTAACTTCACCCCTCCTCTTCTGGAGGGTGATGCTCCTTCAATTTGTGTTCCTCTGTCCAAATTTGCACTCAGTTGATGAACTGGTGGTGTGCAGTAAAGAGGATCCCTTTCTTCAGGAGTGAGAACAGCTTGATGTCTTTGAGATCTTTTATTCTTGGCTGGAGGGATATGCTGAACTGGGATTATTAAAGAATGAGAAAAAATAGGAACTTGATGATACTGGGGAACAAAAAATGAGGCTTGACCAAATGAACTAATAAAAAAATGAGAATATTGATGAAATTGAGGAATCAATCAGCAGTCTTGAGGTGAAATCAATGTGAACAAATATTGAGGAATGAAAATGACACAATTAAATTCTTGTCAATAAATCAAAATTCTTAAATACTTTCAAATAAATTTCAATCAATAAATCAATCAATTCAATCAATTATGAAGTTGATTCAAAATCAATATCAATAATATCTTGAATAATTCAATAAATGAATAATGTCTTAAAATCAATTCAAAGTCTTGAGGTATAAAATCGGTCAATCAATATCTTTATGAGTAAAAATAAGAGTAATAAATCAATTCAATTTCTGAGTTCAAAAAGTCAATCCTGAGGAATTAAACAGTCAATCAAAATCAATCCAATCCAACAAAATCCTGAATTTGAATCAATTATCCTAATTAATCCCAATCAATTGACCAATACAATAAACCTCTGATAACCTTAACCAGACAAAGGAAGACAAATTTTAGGATGATTAAGAATTAAGATGGAATGATATGGTAAGCAGAATTAAGAGATGAAAAAAGAGTCAATTTTCATATTAATAAAAAGAATGAGATGAAAATTGATGAGAAATCATAAATCATAAAAAGCATGAGAAGTCATAATTGATGAATGAAAGAAATGAATATAAATGAATGAAAAGAAATAAAAAATGATGTGTTAACTAATA
The DNA here is from genome assembly GCA_023105745.1 of Austropuccinia psidii. NCBI lineage: Eukaryota > Fungi > Basidiomycota > Pucciniomycetes > Pucciniales > Sphaerophragmiaceae > Austropuccinia > Austropuccinia psidii. The sequence continues at coordinate 41,425,484 of JALGQZ010000008.1, forward strand.
TAATGTCACTGGGGCTCTTTGAAGTGAATAGGGCTTGGAATTCAGTAAAATGGAGCTCACTTATGAAGGGCTCAAGAATAAAATAAGGTAGAGTACACTTAAGAGTGTAATAAGATTAAATTGAAAATGAAAGAAATATAAGAAAAGCAGCAACAAGAATAAGAGTGAGAAATAAAAGAGCTAACCACAAATAAGTCCAAGTCCACTGTTTCAACCTGTCAGAAAGAAAGAGAGGGGTTAATAGGGATATGGCCACCACAACTCATACTGAATAGGTGAGAAGAAATGCAAAGCCTAACTCAATACAAATAAATATTATACCCAAAAATAAAAGGAAGAATATTCATTAAATAATAAATTAACTGGGGAAAAGTCCCCAGAGGGAGGAAGAGGGGGTTGTACATGTGAGAATCCACCAGCCCTGATCCAAAGAGTCAAATTTCTTGAGAGGAATCTTCATTTGAATTGATTTGAATAATACAGCCCCTGTATGGATGTACAGGTTCTGTACAATAGGTGTGGTGAAGTTGGGTGATCATACAGTTTCAGTCATGTGAATCCAAACTGTATTGGTAATATCCAGGCTGTATTGATGACCCAAGCTGTATGCATGTTTCAGCAAGAAGATTCGCTGAAACTGATTCCTGATGTACATACTGGATTTGCTGGTTTCATGAGTTTGAGTGGGTTTAAGGTTGAATACCCTTACCCCTGATAGTGGCTGTGACAGGTGTAGACTCTAAATCTGGCTACAAATCCATGGATTTACTTACCCAAAAGAAATTTATTCATCTTTTTCTTTGTGAAAAAAGCTTATCTTTTGGTATGGATATGACTTATTAATTTATCATAATTAAAAATATTTTTTAATTTATTTTTGGCCTGTTCTTTTATGTGAAATATATTCTAAGACTCACAGATAAATTAAGTATTTGGAAATACTCAGAAAGATCTCATCTACAGCTTATTTTCAAAACTACTCAGCTTTTACAAGTAGTCACTATTCATTTAATCCATATGTAGCCCTGCTTTTCACTTTTAATTATCCTCAGATGAGTAAAATAAATGTTTTATATCCTACCAGAAGATTAATTTATTCCACAAGAATTCATACTTTATTTTTGAACCTTGTGTCAATGATTGAATACCAATATTAATTCTGCTTCCAAACCTCTTCTTTTTTTTCTTAACAGCTATTACTATATTTAAGATAATCTATACTTAACTGGTTTATACCCATCTTTAATACATCTGACTGTTTCTTGTGATTTAACTCACAATTTAATACATTTTGAATCATAATTTTTTACTCATATCAATTTTTTGTATTTTTTATAAGTAATTATAATTTTGATCTGAAATAAAATCTCTTCATCAAAAGATTAAATCATAAAAGTCCTTTATTTGAAATTTTTTAATGTAAAAACTTTAAAATATATTATATTTTCATATATATATTTCAGGCAGTTACTAAATACTTAAATTTTGGTATACATTTTTTTCATGAACTAACACGGGAAAGCCCATGTGAAAAAATAATTACATTCCAATTGAAAGGAAATAGTAATTTGACACAAATGGATCAAATAAAAAAACCTTATATGTTACAGAAAATAAAACATACCTTTTATTGAAATGATATTGGAATGGCCTATCATAATAATATAAACAGAATATCAAAAGAATTTATTTCACTATATATATATATATAATATAATAATGAATGTTAATATTTTTCATGTAAAACTTATCAAGCAAATTCAAGAACTCTAAAAAAAACTGCTTGAAAGAATTAACAACGTTATAATAATATATTTTGGTCACATCACAATGATAAAGTGATTGATTGTTCATTTTTGAAATATGTGATCTAATTTTTCAATATATTTGAGTATAAAAAAGATAGGTTTTTTTCCAGTTACTACAATCCCTTGATTTTTTGTGTTATTTCCTTTTTTATAAAAGAAAAAATGAAGACTGTCTTATGCTCAGGTCACAGGATCAGGTGGTTGAATATATTCAACAAAAAAGGAATAAGGTTTTACCAACTTACCTCAATAATAAAACTTATTATAAGATGCTAAACATGTACAGTGCCCTGCCATTTGTATGCAAACACCAAGTTCATACAGGCAGGGCCCCTTTATGAACGCCAAAAAATTGTGCAGCAATTTTTTTTGGGGGGACTTTGTCTCTCATTGGCAACTTAAGAAAAAAAAACGCATGTCATTGATTGCAATTCAGAGCAGAGGTAACAGCAGGCAACACAGTAGACAATCAACTCAGGGAGGAAAAAAATGAAACGCAAAAAAACCTTGGTGGTCCTAATATGAGGTTGGACCACCACACTGATTGATGACCATCTGCATCCTCCTTGGCACTGATCAGAGGTAGTCATTGAGGATGCCAGGGTGAATGTTACTCCAGCAGGACTGAATAGCATGCTTGAGTTCTTCTAAATTTTGAGGTTGGTAAAGCTTTGATATTTGGCTTTTCATTGACTTCCAGATGTTTTCGATTGGGTTGAGGTCTGGTGAATGTGCTGGCCACTCCATCTTGAGTATGCTGTTTTTTTTGTGCCACTGATTGCTGAAAGCTGCCGTATGAATCGGCGTGTTGTCTTCCATTAGGAGAAGTCAATGTCGTCCTCTGATCCAGGGTGCTTGCTCCATTTGCTCAACAAAGGGGCGAAGGGCTGGGCGGTAGACCTGTTGGACCATCTCTTGGGAATTCATCCAACCGTCCAAGAATACAATGCTGCTACGGTGAGCAGCACAAAATCCCCCCCAGATCATAATGATTGACGCCTGGATCGATGGTTGACAGCGAGGTTTTCAAGCAGCCACTTTTGGTTGGCGGTGCGCCAGACTCAGACTTGATTGACTCGTTTTCCCAGCTCAAAAGCCAATTTGTCGTTCCAGATTACTTTGGCCCATTCATTAACTGTCCAGTGCCTATGAGCCGGCGTTGAAAATCTTGAGGTCGTAAATATGGCTTCTTAGGGGTGATTCGTGAGTGTTTCCCCAGCTTGTGAATCTTGCGTTAAATGGTGTGATTTGAAACGTGCGACGTCATTAGGGATGTAACTTGAGCAACGGTAAGTTGTCGACATCAAGTAATAATACGGCTGAGTTGTGGCCCGTCATGCTCAGTGAGTTTTGTTGAGTCATAACAGTGCCAATCTGTTTGTATTTTTGGAACGTATTGTAAACAGTTGTCAGAGGGAGATTATTCCACTCTGCAATGGCCCTAAACAAGAGTCCAGCCTGACACATGCCCACCAATTGGCCTTGAGTTTCAACATCTAAGTATGGCATCTATGGTGGGTAAGGTCATATTAGCAAGGTGATAAATTTTACAGAAATGAAAAAGCCCCACTCACTGATGGTATATGACTTCATATTTCTGCATCTGGATAGAGATGATGGATCACTATTAAAGTAAGTAAATACATAGCAATATGAAAAAGCGACAGCAGTGGATGACGTTGGTTGGAGACAAGGATGGGGGGCCTATTCAATATTGGTGCGTGAATCATCTTCATACGTGGAATTTCTGATTTTGCAAAGAGGGCAGTGGTCAATGTTGCAAAGTAAAAATAAAAAAATTGAATTGAGGTTGACGATAGGTCAAGAGAAAAAAAAAAAGAAGTTCGACTTTGACGGCCTGCGGGACCAGACTGACCAATGAGAGTAGTCCTTTGGTCAACTTGCTGCGCGCGCGGGCGCATGCTGATACAGGGCCCTGCCTGTATGAACTTGGTGTTTGCATACAAATGGCAGGGCACTGTATACTTTTGCCTGTTTGATAATTTAAGGTCCTGGGAATCAGAGGGCATATGTCCTTGTCATCCCCATGCATCACTATCAGAAACTGGGAGAATCATGCACCTCTGCCATACCTTCTTCAAAGAAAATTGTTACATTCTATCCTATCCTGCCAGGTATTGGGAAAGAGCTTCACAAGTCACTGTAAGTCTCTGCTGGGGTCGGAGCTTTCAGCGGTTTGGTTTGCAAACACAACGGCAAATACCAAACAAACCTTTTCTGAAGACTGATTCTAATCGTCCAAAAATATCAAAAATGAAGGGGAGTTTTCCCACATATCATTTGGTAAGTTGGACATATTGTGGTTTCAAAATAATCACATATCCTGGGGTTAGGCTCAAAAGAAACCTAACAATTGAAGCTATATTTCATTACATGTTTCTTCTCCGAAATAAAGTGGCGTTAGCTTTGCGAAGCTACTGTTGTAAGCAATCGTCGAGCATGAATTCAAAGGTTTCTGTAAATGGTGTATTATCTTTTAAATTAAGTCTGGATAACAACAAAGCCCCATTCCCCTTCACCTCAGGAACCACAATACCCTTTTACTTTTACAAGTTATAGTTTTTCAACTTGGAAAACCCCTCCAAACCAGTTCAAATACCCATTTTATTAACAGTACAAAGCAAAGACATTATCTTCTTTTGGTTATATATTCAGAGTGAGTTTTTATTGGGTAAAGCGTTTGGGGATATACAGGCAGCTCAAATTCATTAAAACTATTGAATTGACAAGTGGCGTGCTGCAAAACTTCTACTTGGCCAGAACATCTTTCTCATAAATAGCTACATACTACTAGCTATTTCCCTTTCACCAATAGTTGCCACTGAATCTCCGTTTCCATCATGTTCTATATGACCGGTTGCGCCACCTGCTTTCTTGGGCTTCGAACGCCCCCATCGTACCATAACTTCTTTTCCAGAAATTTGCACCCTGACGCTACATCTACTGGCGGCGTCTTCAGCAACATTACGATTAATGAAATTAACAAAGGCGCATTTAGATGTGGGTACTACCACCACCGATTTGATCTTGCTTGACTCGATGCCGATTGAGGTGAAGAAATGCCGGATCAATGACTCATTCGCAGCTTCAGGAGGTAAAGACGATAGAAAAAGTGATATGATAGATTCGTCTTCTGGTGGCGTAAGACCAGTCGTGGCGGCATAGGCTGAAAGAATTTTGCGTGCCACAGGGTCATTTCGACCATGATCTGTTTTTTATTAACACGAATGTTAAGAAAATCACATGACCATCATCAATAAAATGTTACTTTTTTTCATAAGTCATCTTGACTCACAGCGATCTTGAATGTTTTGTTTACTGAGCTCATTATCCACTGGAAGTTCATGACGATAGGGACAACCATCTCCACGGGCACATTCCCCTTTTGCATAGAATGAGCAAATATGTGGCCTATTTCGTTTCTGAGGAGACATCATCAGACGAGGCGAAAAAAAGGGCGAAAAGATGAAATTCATTAGAGCACCAACGAACATAGTATGGATCCGACCGAGCCAAGCGTTTTAAAACTTCTTTACCAGCTGCATCTTGGCGGCTATAATTGATCAATTCCGATGAGCCTTCCAGCTTATTTTCTATCTGCAATATCCAATATAAAAGAGCACGTGATTGGTAAAGATTTAAAGCTAAAGAATAAGTTGCTTGGCCAGAAGTTGCCCTACATTTTGAGCATAATATTCGCGGTTGATATTGCTGATAGGAGCTTTTGAATTAATTCCTAAAGCGGTGTCTCTGACCTGAGTTGGTAATCCGTACTGAAGGTCGAGCAGACAGGTCTGACAAACATTCTTGAGCTTAGCGCAGGTTTGACATATCTCAGTTTTCTTGTACCTCATTCCAGCACCAGGAAGCCATCTGAAGACCGTAAAAGGTCGCGTGCAAATCTTGCATTCCTTTCCTAATGATTGTTTCGACATTCTCACATATGGATTGGCGCCCAGGCAAGTCTCACATAAAATCGGAAAGTCGGAATCTTCTTGGCCAGCCTCTGTTAAAAGAATCCAAGGTATCAAAAGGATGGCACGATGAGCTCATAAGGAGCTTGAGAAATGTGATAGTTTGGACATTAGATGAAAAAACATACTGTTTAAATCATCTATAATAATTGAAGCAGACGATAAGAAGGATTGAAATCGTTAGGAGACTGATTTTACAAACTTGAATTGACTGAGTAAAGAAACAAATTGACTGAACGCTTTGGAGGCATCTTGATATCTCGATTAGAACCAGGATGTGACGAATGGATGGATGGCTTGATGGATGTTAGATTGATGATCCTAAGCAAAGAAAGCAAATCAAAATAGAGCAAAGTGTTGGAGGAGCGATTCGATAGTATCCACCGGGGCGACTTGCCCTTAAAAATCTGAACTGAGTGTTGAATTTTCTGCAAATGCCCAGCCCTGCCTGAGCAATGGATTCCCAAGGGAAATCTCATTCAAAACTTCCTTCAATGATAAATTTCAAATCACTCTTCAAAATTAATTGATGAAGATAAGAAACTATTATAAGATCCTCAGAGGTCTTAAATTCAATGAAACATTTCATCAAACAAGATCTACACTCAGCTTGATTTGCTTTAAAAGCAAAACCAACATGGACACAGGAGAATTTTACAGATTTATTAGAAAAGACTACCTGGAAATTATTTTTCCTTATTTCTTAAAGCAGCTTATTGCCCAAGGAGGTAGTATTAAATTCAAAAGAGGAAGAAATGATATAGACTCCTTTGGTGCATTTTCTTAATCTTGTTATACCCAACAAAAGCTATGAGATTTCAAGATTAAAGATTTAGTAATGGATAATTTTACCTCATAAGATTTTATGCTTGAGAAGAAAAATTAAGCATATAGGATATAAATATCAGTAACCTTGAAGATAGATATGTTACTATTGGTATAAATAGAAGGGAAACTATTTAAACTTGCCAACTTGCAAGCAAGGCAGCATCTATTAGGAGCAAGTTTCAGGCAGCCAAGAAAGAATAATTTGTGTGTAAAAAGCTATGTTAAGCACAAAGTAATTCATAATTAATACCCATTATGAAGCAAGAAACTTTTGATTTATTTTATTGATATTACTATAGATTTTCATAATATGATGAACCTTGGGGTTCAGTTTTGTTATTTCAGCTAATTAATCACTACTATCGAGAAGACAATTTTCATACTGTCCCAATTGCTAGGTAAGCACAAAAAAACATCAGTCAACTAGTAAAGCTTATAGTAGGAAAAAAATTGGAAAACAATAAAAGAAGCTCAATTGAGAGCTTATGTGATAATACCTTGGAAAAATTAAAATTCAACAGTGGTGGATGAGATCAGGGACCCTAGTATTTATACGATGATATATAGATATCCAATTTCCCAGGATAGGAGAAGCCAGGACCCAATTATCCAAGGCCAATATTACAGATTCCATTAATTATTTAAGCTATTATGTTAATGCTTAACTATTCCTGAAAAAAATCATGTATTAATGATACTGACACATTGTTAGACTTTAAAGTACTTGAGAATTCCTATGAGTATTACAAATGCACTACAGCCTATCAAAGGATGATGAATCACATTTTCCCTAGAGATTTTTCTGAATGATAGATCCTCTTATATATAAACTGTATATTTTAATACAAATATATTTAGCATTTATGTTTTAAAACTCCTCAAGTGGCATTTTCAAATTATACACAGGTCTAAATATAAGTTTACGTTGACAAATTAATCGTTGGCTTTGAATAATCAAAAGTAATAGGAAATTTTATTTCTGCATTTAGGCTTGAAATCTATGAAATCAAAGCATATAAATTCTTCCTTGAGCCCATTCTTGAGGATGAATAAATTGATAATTTCTTTTCTTTTTTTCTTCAAATTTTGTAATATTGGAAGAAATACCTAAAAAGGTAAGATATTCATCTCAACATAATCAAAACATTCATCAATCTTTCTTTTTATTCAATAGAAAACTTTAAGTATTTATTCCATTAATTAAATAGATAGATAGAGATCCTTATCACAGCAATATCAAGAATCCTTGATTTTTATACTATATTGATATTCATATACTACTGGATGCTAAAGTTCTTAATTAGACACCTTAGAAATCTCACAGGGGCCTCTTTTAATCTGGATTCTCTTAGAAATGACTGGGTACTAAACCTCAAAAAACAGCTTATATATTCTTCCATAGTCAAAAATTGAAATAAGAATGGATTAATCTCAAAAAACCCAAGTAAGGAATCAGGAGAAATATCAAAATAGGATATTTAAAGTATAGGTCAGTGTCACAGGGGCTCTTGGGAATAACAAGAGTTTCCTAGCACTCAGGAATCAAGAGCTCAAATGGAGGTCTCCAAGAGGTTAAAAAATGCTTTAAAAATATAATTCTTTAAAAAAAACAAGAGCAAGTAGAAATATTAAGAAGGTAATAAGAAGGAAGCCAAAGGCCAAATATCCAAACAAATGACTCTTAAATTTGCCGTTTTAACCTTCCAGAAAGAAAAATGCAATCAGTAAAGGATATTACCACCAATATACACTTACAGGCAAAGAAAAAGGTGAAAATTACTGACTTATAAATATTAGTATTGAATTCCAAGAATAAAAATAAATCCAGCAGATTTATTAGCTGGGGAAAAAGTCCTCAGGGGATGAAAAAGTGGCCAGTATATGTGAAAGGTTGAAATACTGATCCTTGAGGGCTTAAACCCCAGCCGTATTGATGATTTACAGCTGTATTTATTTTTTTGGGAACTAAAACTTGTCCATATTGAGAAATGAAACTGTGTGTATCAAACTCCCACAGCATATTAATGAATTGACCCAAAATTTCAATGCCATACAGGTTGTATGGACCAATAGAGTTGTCCAAGGAGTGCTGGAGCTCTTGATTCCTTGAAAACTTATTTTGAGAATAACAAACTTTTGAAATTACCCTTGGAAAATCCTTGGACAGTATTTCCTTGGAGGAATACTGTTGGAATGTAAAAGACCAATACCTGAAGGGCCAGGTGATTAGTTTCCTCAAATGGTCTTCTGAGTGTCATCCATGAATTACAATCTTGATTCCCTGAAAGGCTTCCTTCAAAAATGGGTTGATGGACTGGTGACTTTAGTTAAAATGAAAGAATTGGGTCCTGAGATGTTCACTATCTAATTTCTGAGGAAAATAGTGAATAATGGTATATAATACCATATATGTCCCTTACAAGGCTCTTGTAGGTCTGGGTCCAAGATTCGAGAAGTTTTTACCTGGTCCTGAGGTGAAAGCCCTAGGAAGGGTGGCAATTGGCCATGGCTTGATTTTTGAGGGTCCTGTGGTCCAAATGGCCATTTTGGACCTTGAGGGTTGGTGGGCAAAAATGTGGTCTGGGCCCATCGGCCCCTTTTGGATTCATTGAGCTCAGGCCTAAAGGGGTCTATGGTCCACAGGCCATAGAGGCAATAGGGTTGCTAAATGGCCCAAAAATTTCCTAATAAAAGGTGGTAGGCCATAGTGCCTGATGGTGCTATAAGGGGACATAGGCCCCTGGAAGGCTCAGAAGACTCACAGAGCCCAATTCTAGTTGAATGACCTGGGGGAAAGGATAATGAAAAGGGCTCAAAAGGCCAGAGGATTCAGGATATGGCCTGTGGGTTATAAATTAAAGTTGAAGATGTGATTGGCCAGAAAATTTGGGTGTGCGCAGAGGCCACTAAAAACCCCAAAGTGCCAATTGGCCATAAAATGGTTAAGGAAAAGAATTTTCATCAACCAACAATTGGGGGGGTATTTCCCATGGTTGTTACAGGTTAGTTGGAAAAAAATATTCTCAATTAAAGTACACATTTAAAATCCTTAATAGCTATTTGTGACTCTATAATCAAATTATAGTATTCTAAAAAAGCTACAAAATATTTGGTTTTATCATCATTTATGATATATGTATGAATTGTTAGAGAAATTTAAATAGCCAAATTATCTGGTTTTTTCTGTATTTTTTTAATTTTTACTCTCAGAATAATTATCAATACCAAATAAAAATATTATGTATTGTTTTCATATAATTACATTTATAATCTAATATTGATTGATCAAAATGATTTTTCAAGTAAAATGATACAAATTAAACATTATTAGGAGGGTAATTTTATACACCTCAAAGCCATTTGGCCATAAATAGATTAGAAATAATTTCAAAAACTTCTTTTTTATAGCTTCAGCCTTTTGGGAATTCATTTAGCCTATACAAAAAGTTCTTACATTATAATATTTAAAATTCTATTAAGTATTCTTCCCTTTACTGAGGATGGTTAGAAAGATAAAATCCTTGAGTAATTATATTCCAAATTATTAGTTTTATTATTAAATATCTCATACAAATTAATATTTCAGCTTGGTAATCTATATATATTAGGGGGTTCCAAAGTCACCAAATCCCACCTTAAAATAAAGCAGGATTTGGCTTCCAAATCCCAACACTAAATCCTGAGTTTTTCATGTGTAACTCACATGGTATTTCAACCAAATCCCATGCATCTGGTATCTCAGTTTGAAACCTAACAAAAATGAGTATTCACAATTTACAACTATACAATATATTCTTCTACACTCCGTTTTTGACAATCTGACCAAAAAGACTACAATCCATTTATATTTCTTCATCCATATAATACTGCCTCATTCCAAAGCAAAACACATCAATTCAGATACGAAGCTCACCTGCAGCCTGACTCATCCATCAGGTCACTTAATCAGTACTGATTATTCAACCATAATTAATTGGCCTTCAATAAAATCCAGTCTAGAGTCATGTTTTGGTACTAGTGGTTTAACATCAATTGGAAGTACACCTTCATCAAACCAGAATGGGGTTCAGCTTATGGCAATTCAGGTAAACAAAAAATCATGACATTGCCTAAGTTTTAGCTCAAGCAGAATCTGAGATTGATGGAAAACATATAAAAAGAAGTATATGGCAGCAAAAAAATTTGAAAATTTTACTGGGGCTGGACTAACCAAACAAGATGAGAGTAAAGGAATCAAATCAATGAGTGAAAATATTGAAATTATGTGTCCTTTCTATGCTGAAATGGATGCACTATTTGGCCACAAGCCCAATGTCACTCCCATTGAAAGTTATTATTTGCAAGAAAAAGACAGCTTGAATGGTGATGATGATGATTATATCTTGCTTGATAAGTTAATTAATCATCTCTTTTTCTTTTTACCTGAGATGTTTAAAGCTCATTTTCATTTTAAAGGAGAATAATTGTCTTGAATCACCTCTCAATCTGGATCCTTTGCTTGATAATGATGATGGCTTGGTTCAAGCTGAAAACCTTCAAGATGAATCAGTACGTACATTTAAAACTTATATTTATGAAATCCAATCTTTATTACTTTTTATTTGACCAGAAAAGTAAATCCATAAAGCATTTGACACAAAAGCATAATCAAGCATTGATTCCAAACTTCAATGACAAGAGTGGATCTAGGAAAAGGCTGATGGATGTGTTTGCACCTACTTACACTAATTTTCTTTAATCATGGAAAAAGGGTATGTCTTGAATTTATGGTTATTCTGAGTGATCCTACTGACAATAGTCATGATTCTTATTCTGCGAAGCCAGTGATAATGCTTGTTTGGAGTGGAACAAGGAGAGGTGGCATGAAGAGAAAGTGAGGAATATGAAAAATCAATGGCTTGAAGGAGCCAAGCTATGAAAGCAAATGGAGTTTGACACAAAACAACACAACAAGAAATATTAATTTAAAAAAAGAAAAGTGGAATTGTGAAGTGGAACTGAAGGAAAAGCAATGCCAGATGGATCTCACTATAGCCGCATTTTCATTAAGCAGGCCAGTTGCAAAGCTGGAATGCATTCTGAAATTAATCAATAAAAAATAACACATTAGGTATATGTCGTGTGTTCATTTTATAATGTGGTGATTTGGCAAATAAAATTGATGTTTATTTGAAATTTGGGCACAAAGCTTCAATTGATCCTACATTGTGAAATTGAATTGCAATTTATCACAAAATTGAAACTTTGGGAAAGTTTTGTATTTATATTTTATGTGCCAAAGACCAATGACCAAGTTTTTTCAAATCAAATTTGAATTCTCCCTCCATTTTTTTTTTGATTTTTTGCAAATTCAAGTGAATTGCCTCTACCAATTGGAATTCTGTTTTTTAAATAAAAAACTCTGTTGCAAAACTACCCCTGGTAAAGTTTTCTCTCCCTCACTCCTAACTCTTTCACTGAAACTGATTTTTTTGCATTGGTAAAATTTCATTTTTTGTTTTTTCAACTAGGTCAATTATTTTTTTTACTATTTTTTTATTTTTGCTCTCACTCACTCCCAACTCTTTCACTCAAACTGATTTTTTTCATCTTTTTAAAAGGTCCATCTTCACCATCATCATTTCAGTGTCAGCCACCACCAACCATTCATCTATCCATCTCCAGCACCCTGCTCTCCACCTCTACATCACTCTTACCTACCACCATCCACCCCTCAGTAGCCCTAGAACCTCTCAAAAAGCCTTCTAGGAAGTTCTAGGGCTTCTCTGGCTCAAATAAATCCAAATAATCCTTGAATAGCTTTGGAAGGCCTTCTGAATCAATTGCAATACGGCTTAAGGTGTTTTTTTTAAATTAAACAAGACTTCATCCTCAATCAGGATGAAGTCTATTATCGCTTACACATTCTGATTTTTTTTGATTTTTAATTTTTATAATTATGATTATAACTGAACTTTTTTTTTCGAATGATCATCACTGATGATCATTTTTCCATTCTTTTTTTCAATAATGATCATGATTGATCATCTGTATAAACAATTTCACTTTTTTATTATTCTGATGATCATCATGACTGACTAATGATTTTTTTCTTTTTTATAATGATCATCACTAATTATCTTTCTTTTAATTTATTTTTATTTAATGATTCTCATTACTGATGATTTTCAATTTAAATTTATTTCTTTTCTTTTCATTTCTGATGATCATCATAACTGACTAATTATTTTTTTTCTTTTTTCTGATGATCATCACTAATTATCTTTCTTTTAATTTATTTTTATTTAATGATTCTCATTACTGATGATTTTCAATTTAAATTTATTTCTTTTCTCTTCATTTTTCTGAGGATCCTCATAAATAACCAATCCTTTTTTTTTCTATTTTTTTTCTCATGATCATCACTGATGATCAATTTTTCTTTTATTTTTTTTAATAATGATCATTACTTATCATTATTATTCTTTAAAATAACCGTTACTCTTTTCTTTCCTTATGAATCTTTCTTTTTCTCCAATTGATCATGATAATAACTAATGATTCCTATTTTTTTATTTATATGTATTTTTTTGGATTATTTTTCAATGATGATAATTGATAATGCTAATGATTCTGTTTAATTAATTTTCATTTTTTTTATCTTTTTTAATTATTTGTCAATATAGGGGTGGATTATTTATAAGGGTTATTTCTGCAATTTCATTTAATTTCACCCCCCTTCCCTCATCATTGAAATTCAAAAAAACCTCTCCTCTTCCCTTTGACTCTGAAAATCATTCTGATGATGTCATGGTTAGTACTAAACCTTATTCAGCACATCATCAGAATGATTTGAAATATTATGAAACTATTATTCCTTCTCTCGATGTCATGGCTAGGACTAAACCAAATATAGAACATCATGAGGCCAATAATACCAAGACAAATAATAAAACAAAACTGACCTGAAGCCAAATACAACATATCCATGATTCAAAACAGATAATTTCTAACCTTTGCCATTCAAACAGAGCATATATAAACTTCTCAACCATCTCAATTTACAAGGAAGAAGCCAATGCCTCATGGCTAAAACTTCCATCAGTAAACACTTCACCTCATCCTTATGTAATAATTGATAAACCAAGAAATCCCTTTTTACCTGTTGTCATTTATGAAATAACCCCTTTTGAAAATTTATCTTGCCACTCTCAAATACTAATAGATCTGATTATGACATTAATGACCTTATACCAAAATAGCCAAGGTATCAAACCAATAAACAAGTACTAGGTGGAATTATGAAAGTTATTGGCTTTCATCCTGGTTCTTCTTTTGAAAAATCTGCAGGTGCGTGTTTTTTTTCCTTTTAATTTTAATAATTACTAATTAATTTCAAAAATTTGAGGTGTTTAATCCCAAAAACCTGGTTTGAGTCCTCAACAAATTGAAACAGATAAGAAGAAATTATCCAGACTTCAACAATATGACAAATTCATTTACTTAAGAATATCTCATTTTTATAAATTAGCTGCAAATGAAAATCAATCATTAATGGAAGCAGACAAATTACCAAGCCCAAGTCAACTTTAATGGACTTCTTCCAAGCAAAAGGAAGAATTAAAATATTTGACAAATGTCATTGTCACTCAGGATGGATTTTTCAATAAGCTGCATAAAGATTTGAATTATCCCAAAACCTGGACTTATTTTATATTTTATTTTGTCTCCAAAGAAGATTTACATCTCTTTCCAACTGTCTTCACCCCATCTGGACATGGCTTGCACTTCCCCCAATTGAAAATGGACATTGATTTTTCAAAAAAACCTGGGACAATGGAAATTCTTTGGAAGATATCATCAATGGTTCATCACAAAACAAAATCTCCTCCAGAAATTGTCAATAATGACAAGATAACTCATTTTAGATGTTCTTTTCAAATCAACTACAAATTATTTAATTTAGGTGAAAAATTCTTAAAAATGACACCTACCAAAATTAATTCAAAATTCAATGGGTACTTTGAAATAAATATGAAGGACCAAAAAAAGATCTAAAAGGTATCAATTTTAAATAATTTGATTTTCTTAATAACATTTCCACTCTGTTGTATGCCAGTAAATTAAGTACATAAGTAAATTTTCATGATGAAGTTTACAATTGATTCTTATTTCATTCCAAATTAATTGGTTTAATTTCTTCACACATATCTACATCATCTTCCCCATTGTCCTTATTGGACAGATTTTCTTCTTGTGGTGGATCATCATCTTCATACAAATCAAACCATTCATCTACAATTTTTGCCAACATGTTATGTAAAATCATGAAAGGAAAAACCCAGCTAACAAAGTATTCAATCTCATTATTATCCCTCATTTGATTTTGCATTTCCCTTAGAGAAAATCCCTTCCCCTTCAAAATTCCAATTGCATGCTCAATTGTGACTCTTGATTTTTCTAGACAGTAATTGAAAGTATGGTTGTCTTCATTCTGTGCCACAACTCCCTTATATCCTGGGACAACCCAAGGAGAGCTTGCATATGCTGAGTTGGCAAGTAATTATTGATCTTTTTTATAAAATTCTTGAGGTTTTTGTGCAATTTTCATATGTTGATATACATTTGAATCATGAAGTGACCCAGTACAGCCAACATTTAGAGCATTGAACTGTTTTTTAGATCAAAAACCAGTTATATTGACATGGAATACCTTAATTGTAGACGATCATTAAAAATTAAATAAAGAATGAGAATTCAAAAGCTTACCTATTTTTAAAATCAAAATAGAATTTCACATCATTGAGGGGATTTTGTGAAAATGGTATGAGACTCCCATAAATAAATCCAATGCACCCAGGTAAGCCTTCAGCTTGCATAACTTAAGAAATCCCTCCGTGTTGTTCTATTGTTGGCCACACAATCATTTTTTGCTTCAACTTCATTAATATTTGTATCACTCTGTGAGTGTACAACTGTAAGGTTTGACTATGAAACAATAAGTAAAAATTACTAATAGTTTACTTATTGTACCATGAATGTTCTTATAAATAAAATAAATAAGGTAAAAAGATAATTTTAATAATAAATAATTATTATAAGTATTGTGAGCCTTAGAGGTAATTTCATATACCCAAAAGACCACAAATACAAAATTAACATATTAATATAAATAAAATAAATTTATTTATATTATGAAAATAAAAATCAAAATATAAATATAAAATTATATTCAAAATAAAAAATTAATTACAATTTCAAAATAAAATTACATTAAATTTTGTAATTATAAAATTACATTTATACTTGAAAAAATTAAGTAAAAATGAAATTTTAACAAAATTGTAAAAAAATAAATAAATTTGGAAAAAAGTTAAATAAAAATTATTATAACTTTTTATCCAATAAATAAACATATAAAAATTATTTCACCATTGGATTCCTCATAAAAAATCAGGTGGGGTCACCTCTGATTGAAATTCTTGTAACTCAACTCTAAATAAGCTTAAATTAAGTTTTTAGTATTTTCAATACAAAAGTTGAAAATCCTCAAAACTTTAATTTAGTTCACACCACATGTGGTGTTAACCATCAATTTTTGTGTTAAAATTGAGGTGTTGTGTTTAGTTTAGAAGTTATGAGGAATTGGAGTATTTTCAATTGAATTCAATTGAAATGTCAAAATGTGCGCATGTATTACATAAGTGAGCTTTGATTTACATATGAGATATAAATTATTACTTTACTGTACTGTACAATTCAATTGAATTACATATGTAAATTATAAGTATAATACATGATGAGGAATTAGAGGAAAAAGAAATTGGAAAGATTAAATTTGGGGGGGAAAAGGAACTCCAGCTCTAAGGGGGAGCTAGACCCCCAAAATCCTTGCTGACAGGCGTGGGATGTTAAAATTCACGCAAAAGTTCATCACTTTTGGCCTGGAATTGAGTTGCAGGGTCTGTGGACTCAATTGATGATGAGGTTTTGATACCAACTGGGGTAGGTTTAGCTGTTGCCAAGAGGGTAAAACTACCCTTAAGATAAAGCCATCATAGTAGAAACAGTTTTAACTGGTTTCTACGTCTCTTACACACATTCTGACGTGTTTTGAAGGCTCTATACCAGGTATTGCTATAGTAATGGCTGACTTAAGGGTCTAAAATGGCTTAAACCAGCCCCTTTTGGTCTAAATCAGGGTTCAATGATGCCATAATTGGCTTTTCTGTTGTCAGACTGTTTTTCACGACTGACAAGAGTAAATTTTACTTTTGGAGTAAGAAAATTGATGGCTATAAAAGAATGTCTTCTTTTCCCCACTTTTCTCTTCATGTTAGAATCTTTTCCTTTTATAATTAGCTTAAAACATTGTTAAACCAATCAATAAAAGATTTCAACCACCATTTTTAAATAATTTTGAACCTTTTAACTATGTGAAAAAATCATTATAATCATTTTTTATAACTTTTATAATCATTTTTACCCCTGAACCACCCCAAAAATGAATTAAAGCATCTTTCATCACTGTAAAGTTTGTCACTTTGTTTCCAAATTCACTCTGGTCACTTTTGGGCATGTTTTCTTTTCAATATTCTTTTTAAATACTTTGTTCTTTAATTAATTGCTTGCAGTTCTTTTCTCAATTAATTCCAATTGAAATTGCTCTTGAAGAAATCTCTTTTGTAGCCTTAAATATCTCTTGTAGAGTATTTTTGGATAAATTTTTATTGTTGGTGAAACAATAAATCTTTATAATATCATTGTTTTATACTAAGAAAGTTATAAACAATAAAATTGGCGTGTTTTCTCCTAAAAATAATATTTCTTACTATTTTTAATTGATTTTTACCTTATACAAATTTTGAGGACAGGAAAAGTACTTGATTTTTAATTAAAGTTTCATATCCACACCTTACATTTGGGGGCCCAGCCATGATATTTTACCTGTGACGTATTTTTTTTACTCTTTTTAAATATTTTTTCTTATATTGAAAAATTTAAAAACATATAAAAAATACTTATAATTCAAAAAATCCATAAAAAATAATTTTTTTCATATTATAAGTGAGGCTTATATTTTTATTTCTTTTTTGAAATATCCTTTTTTTACTTAATTAATTGGTTTTTTCATTAATTTTAGTGTCTGACAATGTGGTAAGACAAGAAAACATTGAAACAGCCTCAACAGTCACCAGCATTATTCCTGCCAGTACTATTAATTCAGACCATAATAGTACTGTTATTGTGACTCAAAATAACCAACCTGAACCAATATCTTCTGAATTGATTAACTTGGACATAAGTAATACGCTTCAGAAAGCTAAGAATTTGGCCAATAGTAAGTTTTTTGACGTAAAAATACTATTTTGAGCCTTTTTAACCATAATTATGCCTTCATCCAGGTCAGGAGCTAGCTATAACCCCTCAAGCAGCTCCCAGAAAGGTAATAGACGTGATTATGGCAGAGGCCAATCAGGTACAGAAGGAAAAGGGTCAGTTGATGACTTCCAAACAACTAAAATGGGTCATTCTGAAGCTGATAATACCATTTTACCTTCAAAAAGAGCTGACACCGCCACAACAAGCCTCTGTGGACGTATACAAAGCCAGCCACAGTGCATACAACAATGCACTTCAATTCAAGGAGTACCAGATCCTTGCAGACCTGTGGAAGAATTGCATGAATTCTTATCTAACTGTGAGAAAATTCCTGGGCCATCCCAACACTTGCAAATTGCTCAATGGATGGCATCCATTGATGGAGAAGAAAAACATGATGCTTTTGACACTAGAATGGAGGAAAAGCAACCCTCCACCACCAAAGCAAGTGCCAAAAACAGCCCCAGTGGCCAGCAGCAGCAATTCCAATGTGAAAAAGCAGCCAAAAGTTCCAAACAAGGGCAAAGGGAAGGCACCAGTCCCAAAACCTTACAGCCAGGGATACAGAATTCCAAATATTCAGCAGGATGCCATGGAAAATGTATTTCAGATGGCCAGAACCATGATGGAATTACAGAAGAAGGAGGAAGCCAGATTAAGATTCCAGAAATGATTTCTGGTATATTTGATTCCATCCCAGAATTGTATCATGCTATAAATGACGTGAAAAAACATCTTTCTGATAAAAATGAAACCATTTGTAACAACATTAAAACAAACAACCTGAGTCTGTGCCAAATTAATGAAACACTTATGTGTTTTGAAAAAGTTTTAAGAACAATAAAAATTTCCAATAATGATAATTCTTTTGGCAATAAAAGAAATGAACAATCTGCCATTATTAAAGAATTAAAAGATAAATATTCTAAATTCAATATTGATGACATAATTCAAAAAAGAATTAAACAAACCATAGATATTATCAAAACAGATAAAAAGAAAGTCCTTGATGACATTTCAAATTCATTTACTGAAGTAAAGACATATACCATTGCCTTGAAAAAGTGTTTCGATGCTTCACAAGAAGAAGTATCAAAATTATCAATGAAATTGAATCAAGTCACTGCTGATAATAAAAGACAGACAGAGTTATGGCAAGAACTGACACATAAAGAAGACATGTATAAAATTGAAGTAATAAATTCAATACCAGGCTTTCAACATGAATACAGAAATTCCCAACGGTGTAGCAACAGTAAAATGAATGATATTGAACAAATACGGAACACCTTACCAAGAATTTCTACACCTCTGAATCAAAATGGGAGCACAAGAATTCCAAATTCACAAGTATTGGATCCTGATAATTCACAGTTAAAAATGAATTATCCACTCCTTTTCATAACTTGGAACCATCAATGGGCCAAGCACTTTTGAGAGAAGTTCCAAAACTTAAAGAATGGCCTCACTTCAGTGGTGAAGGAGAGTATGACCATATGGAATTCATTAGAGGTATTGACATGATCAAAGAAGATTTTGAATTACCAGACAGATTGGTAACAGCAAGATTTAACACCTTGTTTACCAAATCAGCCCACAGATGGTACATCAAAATAAGACAAGCACATGGACACCAGAGTTGGACTTGATGGAAAACCCAAATCATTAACAAATGGGCAAATGATGCTTGGAGGTTTGAAGTTGAAACAGCCTTTTAATATGCCAAATTTAATGCTGATAAAGACAAAGCTTTACCATGGTTTTGCAAACAAAAAGACAGATTAACAGAATTATATCCAGACATGTCAGAACTTATGATCCATAGAAAGATTCTGAGACAATGTCAAGGTGACTTAGAGCATGCTGTCAAAAGCAGGACTACTGAACAATCTTCAGCAGAAGATATTATCAATATATTAGAGGAAGTAACCACCAGAACCAAAATTGGTTCTAGTAGGGTGAATCTCAAAACAAGGCTTAACACACCTTGGAAAGATTCTGTGGACAAAAACCCCAAAGAAAATTCTAGTAATATTAAGTATAAATCTGCAGATACAGTCAGAAAGTGCCATATTTTCCAAAGAACCACCCATTTAGCCAATACATGTCCAAAAAGGGGAAAAATCAATGAAATTGACATTGAAAAGGAACCAGATGTTGAAAAAGAAGACATAATTGAAGAGAATTCAGATGATAAGTCATCCATATTTTCTGAATCTTCAAAAGATATAGAAAATATCAATGCCACTTTTGACATCATGGAATCTTATTCCCACTTGCCACAATTGAGCAATGCTCAACTTGATTTATCAAACGTTCAAGATGCACAACTTATGAAAAAAAAACCAAACAGAGGAAAAGGCTATACAGCTGGTAACTCCTGTATAACAGAAGTGGTAATTGACAACAAGCCCACCAAAATTTTGCTTGACCCAGGAGCCTTCTGCTCTTGTGTTGGAAAATCTTTTCTTAAGACTTGTGTACCAAATTTTGAAGACCAATTGTTACCAATTGATGGTATAAAATTCAACAGTACAAGTAACCCAATGAAAGCATTAGGAATCTTTGAGACCAATGTCATATTCCCACACATAAATGGGAATTTAAGAATAACATTTGAATTTGTTGTTATGGAAAATTGATCTAGTACCCATTTTATATTTAGAAATGACTATTTAATCATGTATGGGATAGATTTATATAATAACAAAGACAGATACTTTACTATTGGAGACAATAAGCACCAAAAATTTGCCTTTTTACCATTTAAAAGACAAATTACAGTAAACAAAGTATCACCAGTCAACTTAGAGTTGGAGAAATTCAAGTCTGAACAGTTAAATGAGGCTGAAATAAGCCCTCATATGACTGATAAACAAGAAAATTAACTTTCTTCCCTTTTGTATGACCACAGAGGAGCATTTGCTTCAGACAAAGAACCTCTAGGAGCAATTATTGGTCATGAAGTTGACATCATTCTTAACATCGAGAGACCTTATCCACCACTCTTAAGAAGACCTGCATATTGAGCAAGTCCAAAATCATGAGAAGCTCTAGAAATTCATATCAAAGAACTTCTGGACCTTGGTGTAATAAGAAAAGTAGGCCACAATGAAGAAGTAGAAATAACTACACCAGTAATAGTGGCATGGCATAATGGAAAATCCAGAATGGTTGGGGACTTTAGAGCTCTGAACACTTACACTGTTCCAGACAGATACCCAATACCAAAAATCCAAATTGCCCTTACTCAAATATCTCAAGCAGTGTATATAACCACTATGGATGCCCTTAAAGGATTCCATCAAAATGTGGTGACACCAAGAGCAAGAAAATACTTGAGAATTATTGTTCATTGTGGAGTGTATGAATACTTGAGGATGCCCTTTGGTATCAAAAATGCATCTTCACACTTCCAAAGAATGATGAATGAAATCTTCCCTGAAGAGCTCTCAGAGGGATGGTTAATCATTTACATTGATGACATTATTGTCTGTTCCAAGACTTGGGAGGAGAACATGTACAGATTGTCCAGAGTTTTGACAAAAATTCAATCAGTAAACATGAAAATATCCTTGAAGAAATGTCATTCTGGATTTAAAGAACTTAAAGCACTAGGACATGTTGTATCTGTTTTGTCCCTTGGAATTGACAAAAACAAAGTTGCAGCAGTATTGCTAAAACCCATGCCTCAGAATAAGAAGGAAATTCAGTCATTCTTAGGTTTTGCAGGATATTACAGGCAACACATTAAAGATTTTGCATCCATAGAAAGACCACTTTATAAATTGTGTGACAAAGACACAGTATTTGAAATGACTGTTGACAGAGTCAAAGCTTTTGAGTCTCTAAGAGAAGCCTTGACCACTGCTCCACTCTTACTGATGCCAGACTTTAAATTGCCTTTTAAACTGTATATTGATGCATCAGGGGATGGACTGGGTGCTGCACTTCACCAAGTTCAGATCATAAATGATAAACCTGTAGAAGGACCCATAAGTTTCATATCCAGGCAAATAAAACCAACTGAAGCCAGATATGGAGCAAGTCAAATGGAATGTCTATGTCTTGTCTGGGGTTTGGAAAAATTAAACTACTTCTTGGAGGGATGTGTTTTTGAGGTGATAACAGATTGTACAGCTGTCAAATCACTTTTAAACATGAAAACACCCAACAGACATATGCTCAGATGGCAAATAGCCATACAAGAATACAGAGGAAATATGACTATTGTTCATAAGGATGGGAACATTCATAAGAATGCAGATGGACTAAGCAGATGGCCATTACCAAATAATATTGATAATCCTGCTTATGTGCCAGAAGAAGCTTCACCACAAATTCCAATAGAAGGAATAAGTGTTACAGACTTGAACACCACCTTCTTTGAGGAAGTCAGACGTAGTTACACTCAAGATAAGCATTGTAGCATCTTATGCCAATCACTTAACAAAGACTGTAAATACAACTCTCTAATACATGCCTTGGATGAAGTTTGGAGAAAATCTTATGATGAAGGAAGATTTCACCTACTGGATGGTATAATTTACGACAGAACTAAGCACACATGTGTCATGACAGTTGTAGACAGGTCATTAATAAATCTTGTACTGAATGAATGCCATGATAGCCCCTTTTCAGGACATCTGTCTGAAGACAGAACAAGAGAGAAATTAAAGACCTGCATATGGTGGCCAATGTGGCAGAAAGATGTTGCAGAGTATTGCAAAACCTGTGACAGATGCCAAAAGGCAAATAAATCCATTGACAAGAGACTTGGAAATATGATAAAAATCCAAGAACCAAGCAGACCTTGGGAAATTGTCCATATGGATTGGGTAACTGGCCTACCACCAGGAGGTGACAGAAGCTATAATGCTTGCCTAGTAATTGTGGACAGATTCAGTAAAACTCCAATCTTTTTACCATCTCACAAAGATGATACAGCCATGGATCCAGCTCTTCTGATATGGAATAGAGTAGTGTCATGGACTGGGATATTTACAAATATCATTAGTGATAGGGATCCCAAATTCACTTCAGCACTATGGACAAGTCTTCACCAATTATTTGGCACTAAACTGTCTTTTTCTACAGCCTACCACCCACAAACTGATGGCCTGGCTGAAAGGATGATCCAAACCTTTGAGGACATGGTGAGAAGATTTTGTGCATATGGCCTTGAATTCAAAGATTGTGATGGATTTACCCATGATTGGTGTACTCTGTTGCCAGCACTGGAATTAGCATATAAAACATCAATCCATGCCAGTACCAATCAGACTCCTGCTATTCTAGAAAAAGGATGAAACCCCAAGTTACCCCAATATTCCTTGAGGAAAGATTTAATTGAAATACATCCCACAGCTTCTAGCTTCAAAGGAATGCTAGACAAAGCTCGAAAGCATGCAGTAAGGTGCATGGAGGACTCTTTTGCATATGCTAAAGACAAATGGGATAAATCACATGCAACTCCAGATTTCAAAGTGGGGGACCTAGTTCTTGTATCCACCACTAACTTCAATAACATCAAAGGATGTAAAAAGCTGAAAGACTCCTTTTCAGGACCTTTTGTGATTAAGGCCCTCCATGGAGAAAATGCTGTTGAAGTAGAGTTATCTGAAGAGCTTAGCAATAAGCATCCTACATTTCCAGTGAGCTTGATAAAGCCATATAAATCTAGTGATCCTGAGAAATTTCGCTTGAGGAATAAGATTCCCCAAGTTATACCTCCCATTGAATCATCTGGTACTAAGAAAATTACCAAAGTTCTTAAAGAAAGGAAATTAAGAACCAAGAAAGTAAGGGAATACCTTGTTAGGTACAGTGACCCAACTTGTGAAGATGAATGGTTAGAAGAAAAAGATATACCAGAAGCTACCAAACTCCTCAGGAGATTCAGACACACTAGAAATCCCAATATTACAAAGTAATATTCTTTTTTAGGGGGAGGGAATGTGAGCCTTAGAGGTGATTTCATATACCCAAAAGACCACAAATACAAAATTAACATATTAATATAAATAAAATAAATTTAGGGTATTGGTAAAAACACGTAAGCAAATTGGTAAAAACATGTAAGAGCTTACGTGTTTTTACTAAAAACTTACGTGTTTTGGCCATAATTTGGTAAAAACACGTAAGTTTTTAGTAAAAACACGTAAGGGGTGCCCTGGGCCCATTTTTAATTAAAAATGAAACACAAAAATGCCTGTATTGGGCCAAAACATGCCCAAAAGAGGTTTTTTCCCCACAAAACCTCTCTAACTCCAAATTGTTTCAGATTTTTTTGCCCAGCCCCCCCCCAAAAAAAAAGCCCAAACACCCCAACAATCCACATTATCCCCACCCCAAACCATTTTTTTTTGGAAAAACAGCATTACCAAAGCCATTTTGCAAAGCTTTTCACCCTTTTTTTTCTTTTTTTCCCCCAAAGACTGCATTTTCCACCACAACAACCTGCTTCCAAGCCTCCAAATTTCCAATTTTTTACCTTCCCTCATCCATTAATCCCATATTTAAACCACTTTCTTTCACTCTTAACCCCTTCTGTTCATTTTTCACACCTTTTTTCACCTCTTTTTCACACTTCGAAAGGTTCTTACCCCATTCCAAATCCCCAAATCCCCCCTTTTTTTCACTTTTACACATATTTTTCATTCAAAAATGCTCCAACCCCCCACTGAAGGTGAATTTCAGACCCTTGAGCTTCTTTGGCAACATGTGCATAATGTTGCCAGGGCTCAGGGGTATGCTGTGTCCACCTTGAGGTCCAATATGACCCACAACCAAATTGAAATATGTTGTGATAGGTCTGGCACCCCAAATCCCAACAAAAGCCCCTCCAAAACAGTCACCTCAAGAAAGCTTGACTGTCCTTTTAGACTTTATGCCAGGAAATATGCCAAGAGCACCACTTGGACTCTTAAAGTCAAAAATCCTGAACATAGCCATGATGCCACTGAAAATATCATGGCACATCCTGCTTTCAGGAAATTCAATGAGCAAGAAACATCCCAAATTGCTCAAATGTCTGAATCACTCCTCATGCCAAGGCAAATTCAGGCCCAATTATGCAGCCAGAGGGAGTCTGACAGGCCTGTAATCCTTCAAGACATTTATAACCAAGTCAAGAAAATAAAGAAAGACAAACTGCAAGGCAGAAGGCCCATTGATGCTCTTATTGACACTCTCAAAGAAGAAAATTTTGTTTGGTCCTCTGCAAGAGATTCTGAGGGACACATTACCTCCTTGTTTTTTACTCACCCCCTGGCCATAAAACTTCTTCATGGCTTTCCTCATGTCATTCTTATGGATTGTACTTATAAAACCAATAAGTACAAAATGCCTCTTTTTAATATTGTTGGATTCAGCTCAACAAATAAGACCTTTTCTGGGGCTTTTTGTTTGATGAAGAATGAAAATGAAACTTCATATACTTGGGCCTTAAATCAATACATTGAAAAGGTCCTCAACAACACCAATCTTGTCCCCCCCAGTTATTGTTATTGACAGGGATCTGGCCTTGAAAAACTCTATTAAGAAGCTCTTCCCAGACTCCAAAGTCATGCTATGAATTTGGCACATCAACAAGGATGTATCTGCTCATTGCATGAAGAAAATTGGTCATGGAACTGATTTTGAAAATTTTATGGGCCTTTGGAATCAAGTAATATACTTCTTCATTTTATTTCATGTTATTTCACTTTTTTTCTTATTATTGTCTTTATTAATGACTTTGGGACTCTTTTCTCAGCTTATGTATTCACCCACTGAAAAGTCTTTCAAAGACAACTGGAAGAAGCTTCAAAAGCAAGTTAAAAATGCTGAGGTCTTGCAGTATTTGGAAAATACTTGGCTTCCTCTAAAGGAGTATTATGTGCCAGCCTGGACAAACCACCATTGCCACCTGGGTGTGGGCTCCACCTCCAGAGTTGAAGGTGCCCATGCCATGGTTAAACTTTGGCTACAAAAGTCCACTGGTACTCTCCTGGAGGTTGTCAGGGCACTCCACATGGCATTCAGAAAACAATTTATTGAAATTATCAACAGAATCTCCAAAGAAATGATTGTCCATGTCAAGAATTTTCCTCCACACATCTGTGCCCTCAATGGCAAGGTGTCTCATTATGCTCTTCAGATTGCCTTTGAAAATTTCAAAACAAAATTTCCTCCAAATGAAAAATGCACCAACAAATACAACAATTATAAAGGCATTCCTTGCAAGCATAAGACCCAAAAGGCATTTGCCAAGCGCCAAAGGCTTGAATTATCAGACTTCCATCCTCAGTGGCATTTGAATTTGCCTGTGAGGGTTTTTTAATTTCTTCTTATTATTTTTTTCTTATTAACTGATTTTACTTGTCATATTCTTCTCAGACTGGTTTTCAAGGTGATGATCAAAGTGTTGAAAAAGAAAGAAAGAATGAAGCCAAGAAAATATTTGAAGACATTGGGGAAGACCTGTTTCAAAGACCAATGGCAGAAATCACCCCAATACTCCAACATTTTCAAGATGTTTTGACTGGAAAAGTCCCATTTGATCAAATTCCCAAGAGTCAAGAGGATGATCAATATTATGAAGACCCTCTAGAATGCAAGAATATCCGTGGAAGACCCCAAGGAGCCAAGAATAAAAACAAAAGAGAACCTTCAAGATTTGAAATCATTGAGAGTCAAACCAAGAGAAGAGGAAGACCCCCATCAAAAGTGACCAGCACAACAACTTCCAGATCCCAGTCAAATGTCCCCTCTCCAATTATGGAAGTGGACTCATCTGAAGATTCTGAAGATTCTGAAGATTCTGAGGACTCATTGTCTAAATCCATCAGTTCATCAGATTCACTACCCTCAGCAACTGAATTAAATAAATCAGAAGTAACCCTTAGAAGGTCCAGAAGATTGGCAATTGGAAGCAAAACATCACAAAGAAAATCACACAAGCCTGCCACCAGTTTGAATATCTATGATGCAATTGACCTGACCTGTGAGCATTGTCAAAGCAACTATCACACAAGTGATGAATGCTCCAAGCTGTTTGTGAGTTTTTGATTCTTTTTAATGTAATTTTATGTTGCTTATTTTGATATTTATTCATTTTTTGAACTTATGTTATCAGATAACTGGCTCAGAAGACTTGCCCAAGTTTATATTGAAATACACCTTCAAGGCCATCAATGTCCAGGGTGATGGAAACTGTGGCTACAGAACAGTATCCCACTTCATTTACAAGACTCAAGATCAATGGGCTGATGTGAGAGGTGACTTGGCTGAAGAAATTCAACAAAATCAAGACCTTTATGAAGCCATGAACACCTTAATTCCCTCAGTATCCTCTTATTTGGAAAGAATTGAATGGTATGAAGATGTTGGCCAGGCTCCAAAAAGCAAGTGGATGTCCATGCCTGACATGGGGGATCCAATTGCAAATAAGTATAAAAGACCAGTTTTCTTTTATTCCACAGCCCAATCTTTTTCCTTTTTCCCTTATTTCTGTCCTCCAAATGATAATCCCCCCATTTTCATCTGCTTCTTGAATAGTTGTGCTCATTTTGTTCCTTTGGACATCATCATTTCTAAAGTTTATCCAGTCCCCCCCATTACTGTGAACTGGGAGATTCATGCCCAACCACAAGCCCTGGGGTGGGCTGATAAATTTAAGAAACACAGAATGTTGTATTTGTCCAATCTTCCTCCCCCCTCTCAGAAAAAACCCACTATTTTGGAGGTTGATTCTGATTGAATGATTTTTGTATATACAATTTATGCCAATTATCCCCCTCCTCAGTCATTTTTATTGCTTAAATCCCACCTCAGCCTCCTTTTTTATCAAACATGTGGAACTTTTGTACTTGAAAATAGTCATATTACACACAAGAAAAAAAACAGTTAAAAAAAAACACCCATTGCGCCTTCACTTGTGGTTCCACCCAAAAAATTTTCCCAATTCATGAGCTTCTGGTTCTTTATTTTCCAGATTGAACGCTTTAATTTAAAAAAAAAATGAAGGAAATTCATAAGTGGGAAGTTATTAAATTCACTTTTTAAAAATAAGCATATTACAATGACGGGAAAAAACATTTGAAAAAAAAACTCTTTTTGCGCCTTCACTTGTCCCACCCAAAAAAATTCCCAAAATTATGGGATTCTGGTTCTTTATTCTTCACATTGAACCCTTTATTTTAAAAAAAAATCAAGCAAATTCATAAGTGGAAAGATTTTAAATGAATTTTTGAAAAAAATATGCCATTTTGGCATATTGGCAAAATTTGTGAAATTTGGCAAAAAAAAAAATTTTGAAAAAATTTGTGCTTATTGACATGCCAAGTCGGGAAAAATATGGCAAAAAAAATTTAAAAAAAACCTCAAAACTGAGCCTGAGGAATTTTTTTTGAAAATTAAGGTCACTTACGTGTTTTTACCAGAAACTTACGTGTGTTTACCAACACCCTAAATTTATTTATATTATTAAAATAAAAATCAAAATATAAATATAAAGTTATATTCAAAATAAAAAAATTAATTACAATTTAAGAATAACATTACATTAAATTTTGTAATTATAAAATTACATTTATACTTGAAAAAATTAAGTAAAAATGAAATTTTAACAAAATTGTAAAAAAGTTAAATAAAAATTATTATAACTTTTTATCCAATAAATAAACATATAAAAATTATTTCACCATTGGATTCCTCATAAAAAATCAGGTGGGGTTAACTCTGAGTGAAATTCTTGTAACTCAACTCTAAATAAGCTTAAATCAAGTTTTTAGTATTTTCAATACAAAAGTTGAAAATCCTCAAAACTTTAATTTAGTTCACACCACATGTGGTGTTAACCATCAATTTTTGTGTTAAAATTGAGGCGTTGTGTTTAGTTTAGAAGCTATGAGGAATTGAAGTATTTTCAATTGAGTTCAATTGAAATGTCAAAATGTGCACATGTATTACATAAGTGAGCTTTGATTTACATATGAGGTATCAATTATTACTGTATTGTACTGTACAGTTCAATTGAATTACAGTTTTAAATTGTAAGTATAATACATGATGAGGAATTAGAGGAAAAAGAAATTGGAAAGATTAAATTTGGGGGGGAAAAGGATGTCAGGGTGAGTCTATGTAGTAGCTTAAAAATAGTAAATACAAGCTAGCACTATGACTGTGACACATCAAAATAAATAAAAATAAAGTCTTCAGGTCCTACTGCTACGTGGTAACAGTGGTGATGAGTCTATTGAGGACCTGGGTTGCAATGCTCTAATATCTTTGACTGTAAAGAAACACTACAATAATTATATTCTAATTATATCTTTAATAATTCTAAGGACACTACTGATGAATAACAGTCTTGTCACGTAAGAATATTGGTAAAAGTAAGATAAGATGATGGGTTTTCAAGGGGAAAACCCTTCTTTTTATATCTTTCAAGACTGTCAAGAGTTATTAACTCTTCACACGTCAGAGGAGTGAAACTTTTCACTCCAGTGGTCAGTCTGTGGTTCTGGATCCTCCATTCTGACGTCAATATAGACAGAATTGTGGTTTTGGAACCACAAATGATCATTCTGGATCAATACAGGGTGAAAAAACTTTTCATCTGCCACGTCAGCACTAGGATGACGTTGTTCTGGTGTCTGTATGATCAATATTAGTCATTCTGGGCGGGTTTAAGCTTTAAATAACCATTATTTTAAGTATCAAGACTGTACTGGTTGGTACAGGTTTGGTACAGACCAGTATTGGTCAAAATACTTCCAACCAAGATATCTCAGTCAGTTTTTGAGATATCAAGAAACCAAGAGCACAGAATTGAAGGTCTTAATGAGCTCTTCAATTTGGTATTCTTCATGTTTACCCTTCTTGCAAATAGCAAAAGTTATAAGGGTTTCAAGTTTTTGGATGTAATTTTGTACATCAGTATGAGGCTTCAAAAACTTCCATGCTAGATATCTTCTTCAATTTGGAAGATATCTGTATTCTGATGATACAGTTTTGTAGGGCTTGATTAGCTCTACAGTTTGGTATATTACACTGTACAGTTGTATGAGTGTATGCCAAAGATACAGGGTTTTGTTTATTTTCTGCTTTTCAGAATATCTGTATTTTGGTTATTAAACCTTTGAACCAAGATCCCTCAGTCAATTTAAGAGATACAGAGGTCTAAGGTGTCTCAAATTAAAGCTCTTGTTGAGATCTTTAATTTGGTTATACTTTTGTACAGTTTTGTACAAGCCCTCTTTGACTTTCAGGGGGACTTGGTTTTGAAAATGAGGTTATATGGTATCTCCAGTTGTAGTGGTGTTACAACAACATGGATGATATCATTGTGTAGTTCTCTATGTGAGCTTTAAGAAAAATACCTTTTTGGTATAGAATAGCTTAAATATGCATAAGTTAGATGGGAGGTGAAAATAAGGGTTGTGACTTGTTTATTCTCCTCTAGGTTTCCTTATTCTGTTTGGATAAGGTTGGTGTTTAATTTAAGAGGATTGTTTTCTCTTAATTATTACCTGTATTGACTATGTTTGTTCAATACTTGTCATACCATTATTTATGGTATGTTGGATGTCATGCTAGTGCTCTGTTTTGAGTCACAGGCTGACATACCCTCCCTCAAAAGAAGGCTCATCATTGATGAGACTCTTCAGCCCTCCTGGAGGCTCTGAATCTTCTGAGGTGTATTTGTCCATCTGGGATTTCTTTCTCAGTTAACCATTTGTCTTTATCTGCTGGTTGATTCTTAAATCTAACCAGGTATTGCCTGTTGTCTTTCCCATTAATTCTTATTTTCCTGGCTTTAATGATCTTTTTCACTGGTCCAGGTGAGTCATCTTCCTCTACCAATCTTTCATGGGTGACTGTTTGCTTTCTGTCAGGGAATCTCTCCTCATCTGTCTGGTGATAAGGTTTCACCAGGCTCACAGGGAAAACTGGGTGTTTCCCAGAGAACTCTTTGGTCAGGTTGACTTCTACTGCATTCTTTCCTATTAATTTAATAATGGTGAATGGTCCTATGAATGAGTCTCTCATCTTCTTGGGTCCTCTTAGGTTGTTGAAGTTAAGAGTTGAGATTAGAACTTGGTCTCCTTCTTTGAAATCAGGTTCTTGGTGACTTTTATCATATCTCTGTTTGTTATATAATTTGGCTTCAGCTACACATTGCTCTGCTTTTTCACAGGCAGTCTTCCACATTGTGTGGAAGTCCTTAGCTGTGGGGTGTACTGAGAGGAGGTTCTTCTTCAAGTAGTGTGGGAACTCCTCTTGTGTGGGATTAAAATGAGGCAGTACCTGGAGGGGGAAATCACAGGTAACTAGTTTTGAATTGCTAATAACTCCTGTAACCAAGGGTGGCAAGGGTGTATTGCCTGCCCCTCCTAAAATACTGAACAAAATCTTCCTTGGAGCTCACAAACCAAAATAAAATTAGTAAGTGGCTTTACAACTGCAGAAGACAAAATTCAGCAGTCTCAGATAAGACCTATTCAATAAATAATATGAAAAATAATGTCAGTTATTTTTGGTTAAATTTGATATTTTAATGAAATACTTGTCTGTTTAATTTTAATATTTTTTAGTGAAATTGGGGTGAGTGGTTTCTTCTTGGTGATATAAATTTGGTAAGATGGGTTTTTTGAAGGTGTTCTGGAAAGTTGGATGAGTATTGATAAAGGTAATTTTGTTAAGGTAAAGTTATAATAGAGTAAAATAATCTTTTAAAGGTTTGTTATTTTTTTTAAGAGTGTTTAATAATAAAATATAATTGTATTTGTTATATTTAAAAGGTAAGATTCTTTGATATTGGATTTTTAAAGGGGTAAGTTATTTTTAAATCTTGATAAATGGTGTTGATTTTACTGGATAAAGTATTTTAATAGAGTAGTAACCCTAATATTGGGTACTGGGTAATTTTTATTTTTATTTTAATAATAATAATATTCCACTGAGCTTAGCTACTGGGTAATCTTCAACACTATACTTCCACTGAGCTTAGCTACTGGGTAAGTAAATTCACTATAATTTGCTGGACTACCTCCCAGGTGAGGGATGACTTATTCCTGTGCTTGTAATGTGCAGAGGGTATATTGTGCATGGGGGGGAATTTGAAATTTGGGGAGAGAGAGCCCCTCTATTTATACCTTTTGGGAGCCTAGAGGGCCCTCCATGGGAGTTGTCTTTTTCCACTTTAATTCCTCTTGATTTCATCATGTGACTCTGTTTTTGGTGAGGACCTTTCTTGCATGGGTCAGGTGATTTAAGGTTTGGTGATAATTTTCTCTCTGCACACCCTCCATTTATCACATGATTGTCTTTTGGTGGACTAATTATGATGTGATATTCTTGGATTTTCCTTGCATGCATGAGGTGGTTTCATTTTGGCTGAGGATTTTTCTTGTGCACAGCCTCTTTTCTGTCACATGATATTCTGTTGGTAGATACAGTATCACATGATGACCTTGTAATTCCTTTGCATATGTCCTATTTTAGGTTTGGTAGAAGTGGCTGTGTAATTTATGCAGGTGTCATGGTTGTTTTTCTTCTTTTTGAACTTTAAAATGAAGTCAGGTGATAATTTCTTGCACTGGTGAATTTACTGTTATGTAAGAGCTGATGTGATTTTTGAGTTTGGCACATGCTGTGCATAGTCATGTGGTTGAGATTTAATTGGAATTGTGTACTGCATGCAGCCTGTTGTAACTAGCTTTGGTTTGCATGAGGTGATGAGTGGTGTAAATAATTATGTTTTAAGGTTTTAAGTGGGGTTACTGTGGATATAAGATAAGGTACTCCTGGGGCTGTGTTGTAAATGAATTGCAGGAATTCCATGGAGTTGAGCTTTGCATCATGTGACTTTTCTATGTGGAGTTTTAGGTTGCTGTGTAATTCATGCAGGTGTCCTTTTCTTGCTGCATGAGTCCTGTGGCTGTAAGGGGGTGTAAAGCTGGGTGGGGTGTGTAATTTAAAGGGTGGTACCTTGTTTCTTGTAACTAGTTTACTATATGTAACCTGATTTTTACATATTAATAATGAAATTGAATAATTTTATTTAAACACATACACTGCCCTTTGGTGCCTGTGCCATGGTTTTATGAGTTAAATCCAGTTTCTTGCTGTAAAATTGACCTTTTGGTGTAAAATTTGAGTGTAAGTCTGCCTGTAGGCTGGATTTACTGCTGTTATGGGGTCCTATGAGCTTGAGCCTGGTGAAAAAAAATGGTATGGAATACCACATCCCCCTCTCCATTTAATGCTGTCCCCAGCATTCCAGGTGAGAGCTCTCTATTCTTCATCTGATTCTGTGGTTTCCTCCAATACCTCTTCCTCATTTATTGCTTCATCTTCTTCACTTTGTTCTTCTTCTGTGTCTTCTTTTGTGTTTATCAACTTTCCTCTTGGGTAGAACCTCTTGACTTGAGATGCTGCAAATCTTCTTGCTAATTCTGTTCCATCAAGTTCCTCAAGTTCATATGGTCCATTGTTTATTTGTTTGATTACTCTGTAGGGTCCATTCCATTTGTTTTTGAAAAGTAGTCCCCAATTAGTTTCTATTGCTTTGTTGTAAACCAGGACCAAATCTCCTGGATTGAGTGGTGATCTTAGTTGATGTGCCATTCTTCTATCCCAATATTTCATTGAGTCCTCCCTTGATTTTTTGAGTTTTTCTGCTGCTTTCCTTCTCATTTCTTCTTTTCCTTCTAATTGTTTAGCTCTGGCTTCCAATAATTCCTCAGTTGTGGATATTTTGTGCCATTCTACTGCTAAAAAGGTTTTTGTTTCAATGTCAATTGGTAATACTGGTAGTTGTCCAAATTGGAGTTCATATGGTGAGAAACCAGTTGTCCTTTTAGTGGAGATTCTGTCAGCCAAGGTAACCAAAGGTAGATATTTTTTCCATTTTCCTCCATTTTCTCCACACATTTTGACTAATGCATCTTTAAGTTGTTTATGGCCCCTTTCAACCATTCCTTGAGACTCTGGGTAATAAGGTGTGGTGACTCTGATCCTTGATCCTGCTTTCTTTACTGCATCTTGAAGTTCTTTTCCAAACTCTGGCCCCCCATCAACAGTTACTTCTTTTGGTGAGCCATACCTGCATATCCATTCTGAGGTGAACCATTCTGCAACTACTTTTGCTGTTAATTTGACTAGTCCAACTGTTTCTGGCCATCCTGAAAAATCATCTCTGGCCACAACCATATACTTCCATCTTCCAGATTTGATATGGACTGCATCCATACTGACTCTTTCAAAGATTGTTGATGTTGCTGTAGATTTTCCTTGTTCTCTTTGTAAGTTTTGACTTCTCTTTTGGCAGGCTAGGCAAGATTGAACCCATTTCTTTACTGATTTCTTCATTCCTTCCCACCAAAATCTTGCTTTAATTCTTCTGTAAGTTTCATTTTCCCCTCTATGGCCCATGTCTTCATGAAGTGACTTTAAAATGTAGTTTTGAACTTCTTGACTTGATATCACCAATTGAGGGTTAGGGTTATTTCTTCTTTTGAGTTGGCCATCTTCCAAGAAAAAGTTGGATGACCTTCTTTTTATCCTTCTGAATTCTTCATCTTTACTTGATTGTGGTTTTTTCATTGTACTTAAGTACTCTTGCATTCTTTTCCAAAATCCTTCTTGTTTGGTTGGTACTTGTACTCCTGAAATATTGAGTGAATTTACATTCTTAGCCCCAAATCCAGGGTGTGGCTTGATCCAATCTTCTTCTTCATCAAATTCTGGTGCATCTTCATCTTCTTCTGAGTTTTTTGGTCTTCTGGAGAGCCCATCTGGCATAGTGAAAGTTTTCCCTGGTTTGTGTACCAAATCAAAGGAAAATAGTTGAATGAAAGCCACCCATCTTGTCATGGGGGCATTGGGTAAGCAAGGGGTGTTGATCATTTCAATTAAGGCCTTGGCATCAACCTGTAATTCAAAATGTTGTCCCCAAAGTATGGTTTGAAGTTTCTTGAGAATTCTTGCAACTCCACAGAGTTCCAATTTGGGTTGTGAGTATTTTGATTCCAATTTTGAAAAAGTTATTGATTCATATAATACTGTTCTGTCCTTTCCTTCTTTGTCTTCTTGAGTGAGTACTGCTCCTGCAGCAATGTAGCTTGAATCTACTGCTAGCTTGATTTTTCCTGCTCCTTTGTCATAATCCAATTTCTTGAGGGTTATTTCTTCTCCAACTATTCTTCTGAGCTTATGGAAAGCTTCTTCACATTTTTGATCCCAATCCCAGTCAACATCTTCTCTGGTGAGCCTTCTGAGTGGTGATGCAACTTGTGAGAAGTTTTCAATAAACATTCTTACATAAGCACAAAGACCAAGAAATCCCCTTATTTCCTTCTTGTTAAGAGGTGTTGGCCAATTTTGAATCTTGTTGATCTTTTGTTTTGAGATTGTTCTTCCTTTGAAGGATACAACATGCCCTACTATGTCCAAAGCTGGAACACAGCATGCAAACTTTGATCCTGAGATAGTAAGTCCTGCTTCTTCAATCCTGAATAAAACTCTTTCTAAGGTTATGGCATATTCCCATATAAATCTTCTGATTGAGGGGTTTTCTGGTAGTGTTTCTTGATTGTAAAGTGATCTTGGTCCTTTTATTCCTCCATCATCAATAAAAATTCCTACACTTTCTGGTATTTCTTCTTGAAGTATCCAGGTCATTTGGGCTTGGTATACTGCTACTGAGTTGGTGGCTCCTTGGGGTAGTCTTGTGAGTTGCATCCTTCCAAGGGGTGTTTCAAAAGTAGTGAGGGGTCTTGTAGTGACATCTAATTCTCTTTCATCATATCCTCCCATGATGTCTCCTAGTCCATAGCATGCTCTTCCTGCAAATGCATCTACAAATTCTTCAATATGAGGTGGTAAGCCAGCATCCTTGATGGTGACTTTGTTGAGTTCTTGAAGGTCATGGACAATTCTGAGTTTCCCATTTGATTTGGCCACACAAAAGATTGGGCTGGTGTAGCTTGAGGTGGATTGCTCATAGAGTCCAGTCCTAATTCTTTCTCTGATTAATTCAGTAAACTGAGGTAAAATTGATTTGGGTATGGGAATTGGCTTCTTCTGCCAAGGTTCATGAGGTATTACTGGTATCTTGTAAGGTTTTCCATATGAGTGTTTGAGTAATCCTCTTTCTTCTTCACAGAAGGCTATTGCTTTTTCCCTTAAGGTAATAACATTTTTGAGTAAATTGATTTCTTCATTTGATAACCATCCTGGTGGGCCAAAATTGACTGCTTGGAGTCTTTCATGGGTGACCTTGAAGGTTTCTTGAAATATAGGTGGGTTTGGTGATAAGGGTGTTTCATAAGGATCTCTTGACAAAGGTGGTCTTTCCAAAGGTGGGTTAAGGTCTTGAGGCATTGGCTCATTGACTGGTCTCACCTTCTTCAGGACTGATTTGTATTTGGCTGCTAAAATTTGGTGATCCATCTTTAATTAGTTATTTTGATTCTTCTTCTTTCTTTTAATTATTTTCAAGAATTTGCTAGTGTCCTGAAATCTTGAGGTCTTCACAATTCTTCTTTCTTCTTTCTTTCATAAAAAATGTAGTTTAAGGTCATACAGGACCTACAACTAGGTGTGTAACCCCTGTATATTAGGTATACAAGTCCTGCAGTTTAAGTCATGCAAGGACCTCCTGGCCTAATCCAAGGGCTTATCTTTATTCTTGAGCTCCTTTGGGCTTGATTTTGGATTCCACTTGACTCTTGTTTTATTCTTCAATCTTCATGATTCCCAATTGATGCAAGATTATTCTGGTTGTTTCATTTCTTGATAAGGAATTTTCCTGTCTTCATTGATGGCTTGAGACTTCACTTTGTTCATTTTGGCCAATTTGATAATGCTAAACACCTGTGAAACCCCTTGTTCCTGTTACACAAAGGGAGCAGTTTATTGTCATGCTTAGGACAAAAATGGTCCTTCAGCACTTCTCCTGACTAGGACAATCCCCTCCAGCTTCTTGGCTGTTATTTTTTATAAGTTTCCCTGCCCAAGTCCACAGGGGAAGCAGTTTAGTGTCATGCTGAGGACCTCTTGAGTCTTCAAGCTTCTTTAAAATCCCAAGGGCAATTTGATTTGAGTGTTGTACATTATCTTGTTAGTCCTTCATGTTGAGTGAGTCCTGAGTCCATAATTAATCCAGTGGGTCATCCTTCAGTCCATAAATCCTGACCACTTATTCTTGAATTCCAAATGAGTTTCAATCCAGAATCAAAGAAGTGTCCAAGGTCTTGTGTTGTCCAGAGGTCAATCCATAAGGAACTCCTGTTTTTCTTCATAAATAATCTTCTTCATTTTCAGTATTGTGAATAATTTCCCTATGATAAATTGTTTCCAAATTCTCTTGCTATTTCTTAAAAAATAATGTATGTCCTTTTGTTCTTTTGTATTCCTGAATTACACCTGTTATAAAGAAATGAAAAAAATAAAAAATTGTAATAATAAGGTGATTTAAAATTTATTTTAATATTAATTTATTGATGAATTTTTTTAGTAATATTTGTTTGGATGAGGGCCCCCCTCTCCATTTAAAAAGCTTGAGTTGGTTTTCAAATTTTGAAGAGGATATGTTCTCATTCCCCCAAAACTTCCACTATAAGGGATAGTGTAAGAAATAAGTTTTCCCACCCCTTATTTTTTATAGTGATTTTGATAAGAATAAATAATGCTACATAAAATTTACATTGTTTTATTTTGAGGATGATTCAATTATAAGTTGTTTTTTTTTTTTTTTTTTTTTTTTTTTTTACTGTAAGTATAAAATAGTCATTAAATGAGATATCAGAGTAAAAATCACAATTTAAAAGAAATAAACCTCAATCACAATTAAGATCATGGAACTTTTTGGTTAAAGGTGGTAATTTGTGCCAATCAGTAAAAATTGGTGCTCTTGAGAGTATTTATGATTAATATAACATATTTGAATGATCATAATTTGAGTCCTTTATTCATATAATGACCCTTATGATGCCACAACTCTTCCTTTTGGAATCATCATTGTGACTCAGACTTTATTTCAAGTCCATTCCCTTTATGGTTCAGATTTTCTGTTACCCATAAATGCATTTTAGTTGTTTAAAAAATATAAACAGTGAAATTGAAAATTTGTACAATTGAAAAAAACTCTTCTTTGCTTTTTGAGGGGCTTTCAACATTCCATTTGGAATAAACAGCACAGTGAGGTGTTATTAATATGTAAATTCCCCAAATTATGTCATCAATTCATGAGTTTTTAATATAAATAACTCCTTCAGAGTTCAATTAATGCCTTCATGGCACAAATACTTCTTCTTTTCAAACAAGTTCCAATCACTCTCTTGTAATTGAAGAAATATTTCAAATAAATTGATCATTCATTTTTTTTTTTTTTTTTTAAAGAAAATGTCTTGATTTAGAGTTTGTTTTTTTTTTTTTTTTTTTTTTTTTTTTTTTTTTTAATTATTATTATTTTTGAGTGGAAACATTGAGCCAATTTAATGGCTCTTATTGTAATAGTAGGAAAATTATAATAAAAATAATGAATAAATAGAATATTCTTGAGATCATGAATGGGATATGCCCCTAATTCTTAGTGAAAATAAATAGTTGAATTTTGGATAAAAAATAAAATAAAAATATGTTCAAAAAGCATAAGTCAGTATATCTTTCCAATTCTTTTTTTTTTTTTTTTTTTTTTTTTTTTAAAAAAAATGAAATAAAATTAGAAAAAATAGGAAATAAAACCTTAGGTAGTTTATAGTCTTGCCTAGGACTTATCCTCCTTTTTTAGTCCTTTTCCAATCTTTTTGAATACTTCAAATAGGCAGTTTATGGTCTTGCTAAGGACCATTGGTTGTTTGTGTTTTAGCTTTGAGTCCTTGTTGATAATTCTAATGGTGGGAATTTTATGGTCTTGCCAAGGACTTTTGTGTTGTCTTTGCTTTGGTCCTTGTTGATAATCTTAGTGATTTGTTTTTCATATTTGAAGGGGCAGTTTATGGTCTTGCCAAGGACCATTGGTTAATTTTTCTTGATTATTGTTGATAATTTGAGTGGGCAGTTTATGGTCTTGCCAAGGACCATATCTTGTGTCCAGGAACCTGATTGTTGCCTTTGGGGTTTCCTGGCATGTAATTTATCTTCAAAGCCAAGTTGTATAGTTATCTTAAACAGTTTATAGTCTTATTGAGGACTCCTTTCACTTTGAAAGCACTTTTAATGTTGTAAAATCAGAGAAATATTTTCATGATGAACACCTGTAGCATTCAAAATAAAATGTGTCAGTATAATATATTATAAAATATAAGAAAAAGCATAAGAAATAAAAAATAAAATTGAGCAGTTTAATGCCTTGCTCAGGGCATGCATGTATTGTTATTTGTAGCCCTGTATTAATCAAAAAAATGAAATAGGTAAGCTTCATTTAATATTACAAATAAAAAAAAAGTCCAGCAGTTTAATGTCTTGCTGGGGACATTTTGTTTATTGAAAACCTCTTTCTTTTAAAAGTATTCTCTTGAGCTTATAAAATCCTGAAATTGGTCCTAATGTTGATTACTGTTTTTCTGAACTTGTTTCTTCTATTTTTAATTGAAATATACCTGTATGAAATTAAAAAACATAATATTAGCATTTTTAGAGACAATATTATTAAAACAAAATTAAAAGCAAGCAGTTTTAAGCCATGCTAAGGGCTTTTATTATTTTTTTCCTTCCAGTATTTCCTTGACCTAAAAAATACTGAGATTTTAGAAAAACAAGTAATCAGTAATTTGATAAGTAAACATAAAAAAATGAAATTAAGCAGTTTAATGCCTTGCTCAGGGCATTTATTGTTTTTTTATAGCCCTGCAGCCCATCAAAAATGAAATTTGTCAGTTTGATTTAATGTCCAAAAATAAAGTGATAATAAAAATAAAATAAAATAAAAAGCAGTTTATAGCCATACTGAGGGCTTTTTTTTTTTTTTTTGTTTAAGTTTTTAGCCCTATAGCAAAAAATGTCCAATAAAATCAGTTATGAAAGAGAAAAAAATGAAAAAAAATGAGTAAATTAAAAGAATCCATCAGTTTAAAGCCTTGATGAGGGCTTTTGTTATTTTTTTTATTTTTTTTATTATTATTCCTTTTAAGGCCTTTGTAAAAAGAATCATCAGTAAATTTAAATAAAATATTAAGTAAAATTAAAAATAAATAAGCATGTTATTTATATTGTTATATTATATATGTATATATTGTAGTAATTATCATCATTTTGTTTTATAAAAAACCTAATTAGTAAGAAATAACTATAGCACAAAACAGGAAAATAAATTCAACAGTTTAAAGTCTTGTTGAGGACTTATTTTTTGTTTTTTTTGTTTTACTTATAGCCCCCTTTTGTTTGCTTTGTTGTCAGAAGGTAAGGTAGTCAGTTTGATGGGCTGATCTAGAGGCTGTTACAACCCTCTAAGAGCTTCGGGTAGGCTGCTTTCATTTATAATCTCCTTACAAAAACCTTTATTCTGATCTAATCAATTTTGGGTGTTTTAAACCCCTTACTTTGTCAAAACAATTGAGTCGACTGAGGTGTATGGTGTTCTAATGGGCTCAATAAGCCCTTAATTTTGCTCAAAACAGCTTCGGGTGCTTTGCTCTTGGGGCTAAGGGGCGTTATTGACTAATGTGTTTTAATTTAATTGTACTATAATTTTGGGGTGATCGAAGTCTCTCAAAAAACGTTCAAGCCATTCGGGTAGGCTGTTGTAGTGCTGATGCTTGTTGATTCACCCAAATCACATCTTAAAATCACTTTGGGTGAGGTTTTCTTGAGTCTAGGTGGATGTTATGCATTCACCATTATGTTCAAAATTGTATCGGACTGAGATGTATGCGCGATTGAGGTCTTTCAACACTAGTTTGGGTGTTTGAAACCACTTTGACTGGAATTATTGTTATTGTTTTTTTTTTTTTTTTTTTTTCTGCTTTTTTTTTATTTGATCGCTGCTACTTCTGCTGTATATCCCTGTACAGTAGCTTTGATTTTCAATGGGTTGGGTGTTTTGGGTACAGTCGCTAGGCTCATGGGGGATGGTTGTTTCCATTGGACGCCAGTTAAGTGCCTCTTGGTGAGGTTTTCGTCACTTACTATCCTTCAAGAGGTGTTTAGCTGTGCTCATAACCACATCGACTGTCAGTGGTTGGTGTTCAAACTTTCCTCCGATCTAAATACGCTGTTTTGATAGTGCAGCTTGTTTTTCGGCTAGTTTCATCGTGACTTGCAGCCAGCTTCCTCGGCTTTCATGTTGAAAGTTGAAAGGTTGCTTGATGAGGTGCCAATGCAAGATCCCGTGTATAATCTTTTTTCCCTTTTTTTTTATATTGTGCATTGCAGGCACACGTGATCCTACTAGATCAATTAGTATTGGTCGGCGGAAAATCTTCTCCCTGAGCTGAATCCGGTACCAGGTTAAAACCTGTCATTTCTGGTGTGCTGTTTTCATCTTCCATGGCTTTGTATTGTAGTGCAAATGCAAGATCACATGAGTAGTTCTTGTTGAAGCCATGCTCTCTTGTAAACTTGTTGAGAGCGGCTAAAAAAAATAGTCTTGTCGTGTCTTGAGCAGGGGCTTTAGGTACAGTGTCGGCAGTGTTCTTGGCTTAAAATCGTAATTCCGAGTGGATTTATATCTGGTCATCAAGGTCTATCAGCACTGCGTTGTCTAGTGACAGGTGCTGAGTCTTTTAACGTTGGATTAATTTAGAGTAATGCGTCAGTGATCTGACTATATTGATTATGCCGGTGTCATGTATTAGAACTAAGGAGGAACTAAATGTCCTCGCAGGTAAACTGTAGCTTTGGTGGGACGAATTTAGCATGTTTCTCCGCCCCAGAAGCCATGATCTCCTCCGATTGATTGTGTTTCCTCGGCTAAGATAGTATCATGTGATTCATGGCCTCTACTGTTTGTACTAGGCTGGTGATTAAGCTGCAATGCATTGCATCAGGATCCTAATGATGGCAGCTGAGATTGCTCCATGAGCTACATCCTGATAAGAAGAGGGATTTAGTTTGGTCGTGATTAGGATCGTAAAAGCCCTGTTGGAAGATGAAACTGCTTTGATTGTCATCTGATTCATTTCGGTGCTAAAGCGTATTTAGGTCTTGAATGTGTCTGTCTTTAGTTCTATGCGCTTGGTGAGGCCTATCAATCTCCGTTTGAAGCTAGCTGCAGGGTGTAAGCAGTGGACTATAAATACCCCCCCTCTCCGGTACGACTTGTTTCCTCTTTTCGGTTTTTTTTTTTCTTCCAAGTCCCTCGTTAAAGAAATTTGATGTAATAAAGTATGATCTTCATTCGGATGTTCATTTGGCTTCTATCAAGGAGCTGCAACCCCATACTGATAATTTTTTATCGACATGTCATCCTTTTGTTGTGCTTCCTGCTACTTGTAAATGATCTGCGTCGGCTACCAGTTTTTTCTCTGCTGCTGATGTCAGTTTGTACATTGGCTGAGGCAAATGTAGACCGTTTGGATTGTTGATCCCATTTTCAGTTCATATTTTCAAATTTAATTTAGTTCTTCTGAGAACCTTCAAGCTCCTCAGGAAGAACAGTTGAGGTCTTTTTTTTTTTTTTTTTTTTTTTTTTTTTTAGAAAACAAATATATATATATATATATATATATTATTCAAATAAAATAAGATAAAAGTAAAAGTAATAAAATACTAAAATACTAAAACACCAGAATAAAAAAAATATAGTAATCAAATAATAAAGTAATAAAATAAGAAAATGATAAAGGATAAGATGATAAAATAATAAAATAATAAAATAATAAAATTAACTAATGTAAAAGCTGAAATTATAGTCTGTAATTGACTTCTGTGATATTTGTAAAAGTGTATCTTATCCTCCAGATGATCATCTGTGCAGTAAAATTTATATTGTTTGCAAAAAAAAAGCTAAGGATAATGTAAGTTTTTCATTTTATATTTATGATTTTTTAGTTATAATTTTACTGAGTATGAATTAAGTGGAGACTAATGTTTTTTCTTTTTTTTTTTTAGATATATTTAATTATTGATTTTTTATGAATAAAAACAGAAAAAGTAAAATAATATAAATAGTGAAATAAGAAAAAAGCAAATAAATAAATGAAGCATTTGCAATATCATGTAGGTTTTTTTTTTTTTTTTTTTTTTTTTTTAGTTATCATCTACTAATGTGGATTAAACTGAAACTAATTGTGATTTTTTTTCTTTAGACTTAATGATGGTAATTACTCATATATATATTTTTTGATGTTGAGAAAAAAGAAATATAAAAAATCTTCAATATCAAGCAGGTTTATATTTTAATTCTTCCTGCTAAGCTTATATGAATTGAAGTTTTTTTTTTTTTTTTTTTTTTTTTTTTTTTTTTTTTTTTTTTTAGAAAAAAATAAATAAATAGATATAACTATAGTATAAAATATTTGATATCAGGTAAGCTTATATTCTCTTTCTTCCTTCAAAGCTTATATGAATTGAAGCTTTTTTTTTTAATATTTCTTATTATGTCTCCTTTTTTTTGGAGTATGAAAGAAGAATTAAATGGTAAATAGGAAAGATAAAGATAGTAAAAGAAATGGAATAAATAATCATAATATAAATGGAAACAGGAGGGATGATAAATCAAAGAGTTGGGTACTTAGCAGGTGGGAATTATTCTAATTAACTCCTTTGACCAAGTATTTTATTCACTAATTCATTCTTGATAAAATTTCCTCCCC
The DNA here is from genome assembly GCA_023105745.1 of Austropuccinia psidii. NCBI lineage: Eukaryota > Fungi > Basidiomycota > Pucciniomycetes > Pucciniales > Sphaerophragmiaceae > Austropuccinia > Austropuccinia psidii. The sequence continues at coordinate 41,469,221 of JALGQZ010000008.1, forward strand.
TCCTTTGTTCAGTTTTAAGAGTTTCAAAAAGGTAGTCTTGACAGAAGACTTTCCAATCTTCTGAATTAAATTTGGTTGTACCACTTTTAAGTGTGAGGATTGCTGGTATAAGTGTTTCTTCCCAGTGGTAATCCCAAGTGGAATTTTTTAAAGTATATCCCCCTGAGATCTTGCTGATTGTTTCATTTTTAATTTGAAAATCCTGGAGGTTGAACCAGTCTTGGCATTCCCAGGTCCTCCAAAATAGTGATTTCCTGAGGTGTTCATCCATGTGGAATATTTCATTCCAGTATTGATTTCCAAGGTTGCCATCAATTCCATCCCAGGTAAGTAACTCTAAGAATTCATACTTTGTAAGGTTGAATCCAGGTAATTCTTTCCATGGATGAGATATGACATTTTCTGATGGTGAGTTTTCTTTTTTAAAGATGTCCTCAAACTCAATGTATGGAAGGATTATTATGGAGATATCTGGACATGGTTCTGGTTTTCTTTGTAAGAACCATTCAGGATATTCATTTATTTCTTGTTGATTAATGTAATTGGTCCAGACTTCCTTTTCTTCTACCCAGCTGATATCTGTGTCCAATGACCAGGGATTTTCTTCCAGTAATGGCCATGACTCCATTTTGTAGGATTTTGGTGGATTTTGAGATGTTAAGGTAAGATGAATTGATAATAGTATCAAATTTATTTATAAAAAATAGTTTGAGGGTAGGTTGAATGGATTTTGGATGATAATTTTGGGTAAGAATTTGGATATTCCTCTTTGATAAGGCAGGAGGTCACTGCCTAGTGATTTTTATGATTTGGGTGAGTGAAATTGATGATTTTTATTGATAAGAATTGATTTTCCTCTTTGATAAGGCAGGAGGTCACTGCCTTATGATCATTTGGGTTTTGGTGAAGAAAATTGGTGATTTTGGTTGCTAAGAAATTATTTTCCTCTTTGATAAGGCAGGAGGTCACTGCCTAGTGATTTTTAATTTTGGTTGAATGAAAATGGTGATTTTGGTTGATAAAATTGAATTTCCTCTTTGATAAGGCAGGAGGTCACTGCCTAGTGATTAATTGAGTTGAAATCTGACTATTTTATTTGATTTTTGATTTTTAGAGCTGTGATGTGTCTTTAAGATGGACCTTGATGGTTTGAAATTTAATTGGTCCATTAATTCTTGAGTAATTTGATCATTGGTTTTGTCAGAAACCTCCAAACCTTTCAGCAATTCCTTGATTTCTTCAATTTCTTGGTTTCTTGATATTGATGAAGTATTCTTAAAGTGCCAAAGGTTTTCTTTATTGAAATCTTCATCTTCTGGTGACCAATGAAGTTCTTCATTGATAATTGGGTCTTCTTTTATTAATTCTTCCCCATAAAATCCAAAAAATTGGTGAATTGGCCATGGTGGAGGTGATTGTTTTATATTTTTTAATGTAAGGTTTTTTTTATATTTTTTATTTTTAATTTTTAAGGGATAATTTGTTGATGAATTTCTTCTTTGTTAAGGCAGGAAGTCACTGCCAAGTGAGAGAGAAAATGAAAAAAAAAACTAATGTTACATTTTATAGATGATACTGATACATTTTTGGAGAAAAAATCTTGATTTTGTTGGTTTTATTCAAAGTTGAGCTCCCCCTAGTGGGAAAGGTGAGTGTCTGTTGAGTAACCTGGCCAAAATAAGGTCTTTGAGGGCTTCCACAAAGTTATTTCTTTCCTCAATTTCTGGCTCTGATGGAAATTCTGACCACCATAGGTCTTCATCAATGAATATATATCCATCTCCAACCCATTTCAATTTTCCAGTTTGATATGTTGATCCATTTAATCCAAGGTACCACTGAGCCCAAATTTGGTTGAAGTAAAGTCCTCTTCTTGGTAGTGTGGCTATTTCAAATATATCATCCCAGCATTTGTTTTCAAGGTTACCTTTAATTCCCTCTTCAGTTAATAGTTCTAGGAATTGAACATTGTTCAAGTTTGCTCCTGGAAGGTGACATAAATATTTATCTTCACAGAAACTTTCTTGAGCTTCATCTCCATAAATATCTTCAAAAGTGATATATGGCAAGTAAATGTAGTTGTATTCATTTTCTAGGATGGATTCTGTTTCATCATCTTCATTGGGAGGTTGCTGGATGAATTCAGGGTTTTCCAGTTGCCATTCATAAGGTTCTTCTTGGTTGTTCAATGGTCTGTCCAAGAAGTTGATATGGTATGTGTCTTTTAAATTTTTGTCTCTTTCTTCCATAATTATGAGGTCTTTTTCAATGTCATTTATAATTTCTTCATCTGAGAGCTCATGATGCTCACTAAATCTGACTTTCTTCTTTTTGGGTTTAGGTTTGAAAGGGTTTCCATATATTTTCTCATTTCCATCTACTAAAATCTGGAAAGTTTCTTCCTTACTGTTAATTGGCTTGTAAATTATATTGGGTAATTCATCTTCAGAGGTTGAGTCTTCAAGCTGTCTTTTGAGGTTGTTTGGCCATTTTTTATTTTGTAAATCTTGGCCAAATTCATCACTTTTTGGAGATATGGATAACTCTTGGGTCTTCTGGGTTAAATTGATTATGGTATTGTCTCTTTTTGCATTTTGATGCTTCTTTCCTGGGGTATTTCTGACCAATGTTGCCATATTGCATAAATCCATTCCTCTAGGTGGACCAGTTTGCCATCCAAGTGCTTGAGGCTTGCATATTGGCATGCATAATCTTCTTCCATCAGGCTCTTGATAACTGAGTATCTCACCTTGTTTATGGGAAAATTCTAGTCTGATATTGTTGTCTGCCAAGAAAGGTCTTCCAAGTACTGTATGGACAGATCCTTTTGCAATGAAGAAGTGAATTAGAGTTTCTTCACCTGAAGCCAAAATGATTGGAGTAAATTCTGAAAGTGCAACCAATGAAGTGGTATGGCCTCCAATTCCCCTAAGGTTCATGTTAAGATTTCTTGTTGTGAGTGAGGCTTTGATTGCTATTTCTTCTGGTATAATGTTGAGTTCTGCACCAGTGTCCACTAATGCTCTGATAGGATATTCTTCCTTTCCAATGAAGATTTCCATAAATCCCAAAGGACAAGCATAATGAATCTTGGGCTTTGGTATTTCTTTGAATCCAAATGTTAATAGTCTTTCTTGAAGATCCATTGAGTTGAGTGATTTAATTTTTTCCTTGTCTTTTTCTGATAATTCTTGTAATTTATGGACAAAATTGGGTGACATCCTCAAAATTTCTTCAATGGTAAGGTTGATCTTTTGTTGCATAATTTTCTTAATAATTTTGTCAATTTCTAGTTTGCTTTCAACTTGTTTTTTTTGAGGTTTGATGACTTTCTTTTCTTTTGGAATGTCTTCATCTTCATTCTTATTGGCAATATTTTCAATTTCCTCCTCAGGTTGGTCTGGTTTTGGAATATTTGAATTTTGGAATTTGGTGGGAATTATTACTCTTTCTTCCTCTTTTTCTTCTTCAATGTAAGTTCCTGGAAGAGCTGTTTTCTTCTTTGGCTCTTGATTTTGGGATTGTCTTTCCAACCTTTGTTTTGTCTGTCTTAATCCAATGTGTGATTCAAAAGGGTCATTGGCTGAGGAAATGGTAGGTGGTTTCCAGTTTGACCAATCTTCAACATGTGCAATTGAGGTTGATTTATCCTCTGGTTTCTTTTCAGTGGGCTTAACCTCTTCTTCTGGTTTTGGTTTTACCACAGGCTTCTCCATAAATTTCTTGTTGAGTTCTGCTTGTTCTTTTGCAAAAGCCCTGACTATGTCTTTGGCACTTTCATTTCCTTCCATAGGTACTCTCTGATAGTTGGGAAATAGGTAATATGCCCCTTGAGTTCTGACAATTCTTTTGTCCAAATCTTCAGCAAGGTGAGTGCATCTAGTTGCTGTATGACCTTCTTCCTTGCAGTAAGCACACTTCAATGGTGGTCTTGGAGCCATTTGGGCTGGTATGTATGGTTGGTAACTGGATGAAAATGGTGGTAAAGGATTCCTTGGCCTATATGGCTGGTTATTTTGAGGGAATCTTTGCTCTTGATTATTGTTCCAGTTCCTTCTTGGTGGATTAACTGCTTCTGAAAGTGTTTTGAGTTGATTTAAAACTTCTTTAACTGATTCTTTTCCCTCATTTCTTGGCTGAGGTTCTGGTTGTGGAGGATTTTTGATCTTTTGGGTGAGTTCTTTTACTTGTTTTAAAACTTCATCCCAGCTTTCATCCTCAAATCTTGTTTTCTTTTCTGCAGGTTTTGGTTTAGAAAATTCTTTTTGTTGAATAAGTACCTTGGCCTCTAAGTCTTGTTCAATGTATAATTTCAAAATATCCAATCTTGGAATGATGTAACCTCCATCCAAGGCTTGAACCATAGCTCTGTCTTTAATCATTTCTTTATAAATTGATTCTTGCACACTAGTGGAAAGGCTGGCCAATATTTCCTGGTTATGATTGATATCACCTTGGATATATTGGTATCTTTTGAGGTAAGTGATAATTGCTTCATATTCCCCAATGAATTTTCTGTATTGAGTCATGTTTCTTATTCCACCTTCTTGTTGAGTTTTTGTGAATAAATCAGTGATTGAGGATAATCTGTATCTTCTTTCAGGTGAGACTGTTCCCCATCTTCTTTTCATATCCACTTTCAATTGATCCCAATCAGCTGTTTCATATCCTGGCATTCCTTCAATATGATAACTGATTTCTTCATCTTTTGTCCAAAATGCTATTTGTCTTGCAATGTCTCTTCCACTTTCTCCTTCAATTTCTGCAATATTTTCAACTTTCTTGATGAATCTTTCAACATCCTTTCCATCAAACCACAAGTTATAGTCCTTGGCTCTGATTTTCACTATTGGAGTAGTGTTTCTTGGAATTTCTTGATGTAATGGAGTTGGCATTTGGGAAGAAATGTTGACTCTTCTTGGTAAGGTACTTTGTCTTTGTTCTGTATAAGTTGTTGATGTGGCCATGGGTCTAGGATAAGGTGAAGGTGATCCATGCTGCCTGAATGATCTTGGAAGGGTGGTTTGCTCTTCAAGTGGACTATTTTGTGGAGTATAACTTTATGATTTACTTTTCCCTTCTTTTTTGAGTAGTGCTAGTAATTCTGCTTGCATTTCTAGCATCTTCTGCTGAAGTTTCTCTGTTGAAGACATTTCTTCCTGTCCTTCAACAGTTTCTTCATTAAGGTTTTCTTCCTGGATTTCTTCAATACTGGAAGGTAACTTTGATGATGAGGGTTTATCCATTTTTGATTTATTTATTTCTTCCTTTGATTCTGGTATTGAGTTATTGATTTTATTTCTTTCAAGGAGATCAAGGAAGAATTTCTCCACAACCTTCAAGTCCCTTTTATTGGTTCTTGGTGTTGCAATTGGGAAATTTGAATATTTCTCTGATTCCTCTCCTAGTTCTGTTTCTTGCTTTGGTGGATAATAGTAATGATCAGAGTGAGTTGATGATTCAGATTTTGGAGATGATGATTTTGGCTGATTTTGATTGTTTGAATCCAGTTTTTTTTTTGTTATAAAAATAGTATTCTTGGATTTGTTGAGAATTTTTTAATTGATTGGAATTTAATTGATTTTTTCTATTGAAGTTGAGGTTATCTGGCCACTGTTGGGACACCAGATGTGGGAACTCCTCTTGTGTGGGATTAAAATGAGGCAGTACCTGGAGGGAGAAATCACAGGTAACTAGTTTTGAATTGCTAATAACTCCTGTAACCAAGGGTGGCAAGGGTGTATTGCCTGCCCCTCCTAAAATACTGAACAAAATCTTCCTTGGAGCTCACAAACCAAAATAAAATTAGTAAGTGGCTTTACAACTGCAGAAGACAAAATTCAGCAGTCTCAGATCAGACCTATTCAATAAATAATATGAAAAATAATGTCAGTTATTTTTGGTTAAATTTGATATTTTAATGAAATACTTGTCTGTTTAATTTTAATATTTTTTAGTGAAATTGGGGTGAGTGGTTTCTTCTTGGTGATATAAATTTGGTAAGATGGGTTTTTTGAAGGTGTTCTGGAAAGTTGGATGAGTATTGATAAAGGTAATTTTGTTAAGGTAAAGTTATAATAGAGTAAAATAATCTTTTAAAGGTTTGTTATTTTTTTTAAGAGTGTTTAATAATAAAATATAATTGTATTTGTTATATTTAAAAGGTAAGATTCTTTGATATTGGATTTTTAAAGGGGTAAGTTATTTTTAAATCTTGATAAATGGTGTTGATTTTACTGGATAAAGTATTTTAATAGAGTAGTAACCCTAATATTGGGTACTGGGTAATTTTTATTTTTATTTTAATAATAATAATATTCCACTGAGCTTAGCTACTGGGTAATCTTCAACACTATACTTCCACTGAGCTTAGCTACTGGGTAAGTAAATTCACTATAATTTGCTGGACTACCTCCCAGGTGAGGGATGACTTATTCCTGTGCTTGTAATGTGCAGAGGGTATATTGTGCATGGGGGGGAATTTGAAATTTGGGGAGAGAGAGCCCCTCTATTTATACCTTTTGGGAGCCTAGAGGGCCCTCCATGGGAGTTGTCTTTTTCCACTTTAATTCCTCTTGATTTCATCATGTGACTCTGTTTTTGGTGAGGACCTTTCTTGCATGGGTCAGGTGATTTAAGGTTTGGTGATAATTTTCTCTCTGCACACCCTCCATTTATCACATGATTGTCTTTTGGTGGACTAATTATGATGTGATATTCTTGGATTTTCCTTGCATGCATGAGGTGGTTTCATTTTGGCTGAGGATTTTTCTTGTGCACAGCCTCTTTTCTGTCACATGATATTCTGTTGGTAGATACAGTATCACATGATGACCTTGTAATTCCTTTGCATATGTCCTATTTTAGGTTTGGTAGAAGTGGCTGTGTAATTTATGCAGGTGTCATGGTTGTTTTTCTTCTTTTTGAACTTTAAAATGAAGTCAGGTGATAATTTCTTGCACTGGTGAATTTACTGTTATGTAAGAGCTGATGTGATTTTTGAGTTTGGCACATGCTGTGCATAGTCATGTGGTTGAGATTTAATTGGAATTGTGTACTGCATGCAGCCTGTTGTAACTAGCTTTGGTTTGCATGAGGTGATGAGTGGTGTAAATAATTATGTTTTAAGGTTTTAAGTGGGGTTACTGTGGATATAAGATAAGGTACTCCTGGGGCTGTGTTGTAAATGAATTGCAGGAATTCCATGGAGTTGAGCTTTGCATCATGTGACTTTTCTATGTGGAGTTTTAGGTTGCTGTGTAATTCATGCAGGTGTCCTTTTCTTGCTGCATGAGTCCTGTGGCTGTAAGGGGGTGTAAAGCTGGGTGGGGTGTGTAATTTAAAGGGTGGTACCTTGTTTCTTGTAACTAGTTTACTATATGTAACTTGATTTTTACATATTAATAATGAAATTGAATAATTTTATTTAAACACATACACTGCCCTTTGGTGCCTGTGCCATGGTTTTATGAGTTAAATCCAGTTTCTTGCTGTAAAATTGACCTTTTGGTGTAAAATTTGAGTGTAAGTCTGCCTGTAGGCTGGATTTACTGCTGTTATGGGGTCCTATGAGCTTGAGCCTGGTGAAAAAAAATGGTATGGAATACCACAGTAGTCTACTGGAAGTAGTGGGTTCCATCCTTTCTCTAATGTGGCAGGGGTTTTTCCTGTCACTGAGTGTATACTTGTGTTGTATGCCAATTGTACAGCTGGTAGGAGGGTTACCCAGTCATGGGTATATCCCTCATTGTCTTTATATTCCATGCCATATGCACAAAATCTTCAAATGATGTCTTCTAATGTTTGAATCATTCTTTCTGCTAGACCATCTGTTTGTGGATGGTAAGCTGTGGAGAATGCTAGTTTGGTTCCCAGCATCTCATATAGATTAGTCCAAAATTCTGATGTGAAATTAGGGTCTCTGTCACTAATTATAATTCTTGGAACTCCATAGTTAGCTATCACATTGTTCCAGAACAATATGGCTGTGTCCATTGCTGTGTCCTCTTTGTGACAGGGGAGACATCTGACACTCTTGCTGTACCTGTCTACTACTACTAGGCATGCATTAAAGCTGTCTTTCCCTCCAGGGACCAGGCCTGTTACCCAATCCATGTTTATTATTTCCCAGGGGTGTTTGGGCTCCTCTATACTCTGGAGTAATCCATATCTTTTGCCATGACTTCTGTTGGCTTTCTGGCATCTGGTACAAGTGTTGATGTATTCACTCAAGTCTTGTTCCCACTTTGGCCACCAAGCTGTGCTAAAGACTCTTTCTTTAGTTCTTTCTTCACTCATATGTCCCATGTATGGGCAGTCATGGCATTCCTGTAGTATCAGGGAAATATGTTCTCTATTTATTATTACCAGGGCACTTGTGTGTTTTTCCCTATGGTATAGTAGATCATCTATCAGGAAAAATCTATTCTCTCTGAAGTTTTTGAGCCATGGCTCTTCCAATTGGCTTTCTAGTTCAGGACTCCTGTACTTTTGTTTTAATAGTTGTATCAATATACTACACTGTTTGTGTTTATTGTATGATGATTGTACTATGCTAAAGAACTCTTTATTCAGATTAGAGGAGCTGATTCCCAGTATGGGTATCTCTTTGCTCTCTCCAAAGCTCTGTGCTGGGTTTGATGGGTCATTCCCTAATGCCCAGTTTGATAGTTTGAAGTTCTTTCTCTTATCTATCTCCATGCATTGTATGGGTATTTTGGCCCCATTTTCTGGGTCATATGCTGGATTCTCTTGGTCATTTTTCAGTGGCCACCTGCTGAGGCCATCTGCATTAGTATGACTTTTCCCTTCTTTATAGATGATAGTCATATTCCCTCTATATTCTTGTATGGCTATTTGCCACCTAAGCATGTGTCTGTTTGTTGTCTTCATGTTCAACAGTGATTTGAGGGCTGTGCAATCAGTAAAAACTTCAAATACTGCTCCTTCTAAGTAGTAATGGAGTTTCTCTAATGCCCATACCAAACAGAGACATTCTGTCTGAGTAGCTCCATATCTGGCTTCTGAGTCTTTCAGTTGTCTTGATATATAGCAAATTACTCCTTCTTTGGGTATTCCATCCACTAGTTTCCTCTGGTGTAGTGCTGCTCCTAGTCCTTGGCTACATGCTGCATCTATATATAGTTTGAATGGTAGTTCAAAATCAGGCATCATCAGGACAGGGGCATTGGTCAGTTCATATTTGATCTTCTCAAATGCATCTCTTCTTTCTTTGGTGATTTCAAAGACTACATCTTTTGAGCACAGTTTGTATAGGCTACTAGTGATGTGTGCAAAGTTTTTTATGTGGCTTCTGTAGTAACTAGCAAAGCCCAAAAAAGATTGCATTTCCTTAATGTTCTTTGGTACTGGTTTCTTCAGTACTGCAGCAGCTTTATTTTGGTCTATAGCTAGACTCAAACCTGAAACTTTGTGTCCTAGGGCTAGCAGTTCTTGCTGTCCAAAGTTACATTTTTTAAGAGATATCTTCATGTTGATTGGTGTACATTTTCCCAATATTTTATCAATTTTCCTCACATGGTCTTCCCATGTTTCTGAGTATATTATGATATCATCAATGTACACTACCATCCACCCTTCCATTATTTCATCTTGAAATATGGTATCCATCATCCTTTGAAAATGGGCTGGTGCATTCTTAATGCCAAATGGCATTCTAGTATATTCATATATGCCCATATGGCATATAATTCTTAGCAATTTGATGGAATCTGGTTTCACCCCATTCTGGTGGAAACCTTTCATGCAATCCATTTTTGTAATAAACTTGGCTTTTGCTAGCTTATCTAGTGCATGTGGTATCCTTGGGATGGGGTACCTGTCTGCTTTGGTGTAATTATTCAAAGCCCTGAAGTCACCACATAATCTGGATTTACCATCATGCCAAGTTATAAGGACTGGTGTAGTGACCTCTACTATCTCATTATGTCCTATTTTTCTTATTACCCCCATTTCTAGGAGTTCATTGATATGTTTCTCAATCTCTTTCCTAGTTTCCATGCTGGCTGGGTATGGTGGTCTCCTAAGCATAGGTGGATATGGTCTTTCTACATGCAGATATAATTCTATATCATGTCCTTTGATTTTTCCTAGTGGTTCATCTCCTATTGCAAAAGCTCCTCTATGCTTTCTCAATACTTTCAGTAAGTTGAGTTTCATTTTACTGGTCAGTTGAGTGCCATATTGGGCTTCTTTGAATTCTTCCACTAGTTCTTTCAAGGTGTTATCATTTGTTACATGATTTATGTCAAAGGAATTTTTTTTGTCTTTGTTTGTACCTATGGTAAGATATCTGTTTTTACTATTGCAAATATCCATACCATACATTCTTTGGTACTCTGTACCTAGTAAGAATCCTTGTACATGTGCATTCTCTAGAACTACAAATTCAGGTTCCAGTCTGATATTTACTTTTTGGTGTGGGATAATTATCTCTTTGATTATTTTCCCCAGTGAGTGCATTTTGCCTGATGCACTTTTAAAGTTTCTAGCTTTTGTTGGGATTATCTCTTCTTCCCATTTGGGGAAGTGTTGTTTCAAGTATTCTTTTGCCACTATGGAGCAACTTGCTCCTGTGTCAATGATCATTGGGTGTTTACAGTTCTCAATGTAAACTGTCAGTTTTGTAGGTGTTCCATGAATGAATCCCATGCCTCTATTTGGGGTTACCAGGAATGTTTGTGCATTCTGTGTGTGCTTACAGAGCTCTTTGTCTGTTGTTATTTGTGGTATTCCTGAATCCAGTTCAATGTCTTGTATGTCAAGTGAACTTTCTTCATTGCATTCCACTATGTATTCTTCTATGGTATCAGGTTCACTTTGTGATTCTGCTCTCATACCATTTCCCATGCTGTCAGAATCAGATTTTTCACCTGTTTGTTCTTCTTCTGATTCTTCATCAATTGCATATATTTTCTTTTTTGGTTTTGTGAAATTGTTGCCATAGTGGTCTGGTGATCCACAGTTGTGGCACACATATTTCTTTTTTGGGGTTTCTTTCCCTTTTTCTTTGTTTGTCTCTTTAACTTCAGACCTCTTGTCTTTGAAGTTTGGTTTATAGGATGTGTACCTTCCTATGGAGGTTTTTTTTCTCACATCTTGTATGACATTTGCTATGTCATCAATGCTGCTGATGTTGTTGCATCTGCATTTGACTGCATGTTCTAGGTCTCCTGGCAATTTTGTTAGGAGTTTATGGTTTCTCATTTCTATTGTCATATTGGGATCAATAGCTTTTAGCCTCTTTGTTTGCTTGAGGCACCATTCATAAGGGTCTTTTTCTGTGGAGTATCTATCACTTTCAAAGGACATGGTCTTTTGCCAGATCCAACTACCATTGCTATACTTTTGTATAATCTGGTTCCTCCACCATGGCCAGCTTTTCCTGCCATGTATTTCTTTCATCTCAGTATACCATATGTTTGCATGGCCTCTGAATGCTGTGTTAAGTCTTGTTGTGATCCAGTAGTCTGGTATCTTTGGGACATCAACAAAGAGTCCATCAATATAGTCAATGATTTCCATATGGTCATATTCCCCAATTCCTGAGAACTTTGGCCAGTTTGTTACTTCTGGTAACTGTTTTAGTGCCTGTTTCTCTGAATAGTTGAGATTTTCCCCATCCTGGTACACTGACTCTGATCTTAACTTTGGAATCTGATATTCAGGTTCCTGGTCATAGTCTTTATCCTCTTCTTTCAATTTTGTAGAGGTAGTAGGTTGACCTTGTGTTGGAGGGTATTGATTGTCTTCCCTGTCATAGAGGTAATCAATTTCTTTGTCAAGGTTATCCTGTTGCTGCTGGATACTCCTCAGATCCCTTCTCACAGTTTGTTGTTCTTCTAGAATTGAACTCAACTGTCTGTTAGTTTTTTCAAATTCTGTCCAAATTTTGGCCAGATTTGTATTTAAGTCTTTGATGACTGTTGCTTGGAAAGCATTTTCTTCTTTCAATGTTTCCACTTCTGTTCTCATTTTTCCTGAGGTTTCATATGTCCAATCCATGAATTTGGTGTCACAGGGGCTCTTGGACAGAAATACAAGAGTGGCCTGGCACTCAGCAATCAGGGAACTCACTTGGAAGACTCCAAAAGGATAAAGAATAAAAATAATAAGAATGAATTCCTCTAAAAGATATGCAGGTACAAGATGAGATGCAAAAGAGGAAAGGGAAGCCAAATGGCCAAAGAGCCAACCAAGTAAGTCCTTAATCACTGTTTCAACCTGCCAAAAATGAATAATGGAATTAGTAAGGATATGACCACCAAATATCCATTGACAGGCAAAGAAAGAGAAAAGAGAAAAGTGCTAAATGACTGACTTAATAATATCAGTATTTGCTTAACTAAAGTGAAAAGAAAATAGAGATAAAATAAAATCAAAATATATTAATTAACTGGGGAAAAACCCCCCAGGGTGGAAAGGGTAGCCGGTATATGTGAAAAGTTGGGAGCTTGAGTTCTTCAGGCTGAAAACTGATCTGTATTGATCCTTGAGGCTGTATTGATTGTTTTGGGAATTGATACAGCTGGCTAATATTGAAATTGAATTGGGTTGAATGAATTTCCCATGATTGAAAATGAAATACAGGTCTTGATGGATCCAGACTGTATTGAAATGAATATGGTTGCCAAGATGGATTGAGTGGAGCTTTGACACTTGACAACTTCTTTTTGGCACTGCCTCTTGAATACACTTGAGAATGAATTGAAAGTATTCCCTTGGAATGAATACTTGGAGTGAGAATAACCAATGACTGCTTGATGGCGTCATTGGTCTTTGACGCTGAAACACTTGCTCTTGAGCCTTGATGATTCCTCTGAATGATTGGGTGCCTTGATGACGTGATGAGATGTTGGAATGTCAAAATGAACATTTGATATTGCCACCATTGAATTTCTGTTGAAAAATGATGCACAATGATATATAACATCATTCATGGCATATTGGTTGATTGGCAAGAAGATTACGTCCAAAGGTCTTGAGATGGAAAGGCAGAGGGAAAAGGATGGATGTAATGACTTCAGAGCTTGGAATGGTGTTTCTGGGCCTTTTGGGGTTTTTGGCCATTTTTGGGTTCTGAGCCAAAACTGGCCCAAAAGGCGGGAAAGTGTCTTTTGGACACTTTGCGTCAAAGTGCGCAAAAATGCGCAAAATGCGCAAAAGTGCGCAAATGCGCAAAGTGCGCAAAAATGCGCAAAATGCGCAAAAGTGCGCAAATATGCGCAAATGCGCAAAGTGCGCAAAAAGTGCGCAAATGCGCAAAAGTGCGCAAAATGCGCAAAAGGTGTGCAAATGCGCAAAATGCGCAAAAATGCGCAAAAATGCGCAAATGCGCATTATGAGCCCAAATGGCCAAAAACAGCCATTTGGGCCATTTCCCCTGGTTTTGAGGGAAATGACCAAAAATACCCATTTGGGCATAAATTGCCGCTATGGGTGCTGGATTGAGGTGAAGGGCCATGAAGGCCCCAAAACACAAATGGCCATAAATGGTCCATAAGATAATGACGTGGCCATATTGGCCACTGGTGATGGATATGGCCAATTGGCCATAAAAGGACTGTGGCTTGGTATGCCATATGGGGATCCAAGGAGGTGAATTGCCATGGTTGTGACATTTGGCCAATTTGGTCCATGTGAATTTGTTTTCAAACTCATGAGTGTGGATTGTAGTTTCAGTCATTAATTCTGGGTCTATTGAGTCAGAACTATCAAAACTATTTGTAGGTACAACTATTTCTTGCTTTTGTGTACTTCTTGGACTAAGTCCATCAGCTTTTTCATCAATGGGTCTGCTTCTTTCTTCCTCTGGTTGAAAGAAGTTTTGTTTTTCCCTTGGGCTCCTTTTCTCCTGTTGGGAACTACCTGGAAGGGTTGGGGAGCCTTGGATGAAGTTTCCTTTGGCTTGTAGGGCCTGGAACTTCTGGATTGTTGTGGGGAAGATGGGACTTCTCCTTCCATTCCTGGGGGTACCTGAATCTGACTGGGCTCTTCCTTGTGCCAAGATCTCTCTATGGCTTGTATGGCTGCCTAGTTCTCTTTGATTCTGGTTGCTCTTTCTTCTAAGAGTTTGAAATTCTTGTTGGGATTCCAACCTTCCATTTCTGTCATAAGTTCCATCCAAGCCATTTGCTTGAGACAGATCTTCTGGGTTGTTATCCCCACTTCTGCCCATGATGCTGCCATAGTGAACATTTTGTTGTCCATGCTCTATGTGAAGAGGTCTCTCAGGAGTTTGTGTATTTGGAGGACCTGTTCTGCATCTGTCCAATCTCCTGGTTGGACTTCTGGGTTGAATTTGATTTGGAACAAAACCTTGGGTAGGAGTTCCCTGATGGTAAGTCCTTTGCTGGTCATTTGCTCCAGTTCTTCTTCCTCTGTGTCTTCTTGGCCAGTGTTCTGGTTGATTTCTTGGGAATCCAAGATCTCTAAGAAGTGGAGGTGTCATGTTAACAATGTTAAAAAATGACAAACAATAAAAAATGTTGTATTTTTCAAGGTTTATTTACCTTTAGCAGGCCCTTGTACAAATTTATGATCTATACTCTTTGGCAATTTGCCTTTAGAGTTTACAACTGGGTTGATAACAGTGATTTTCTGTTTCTCAATTTGTTTTGGTGATCCAACTGGTTTTGTTGGAGCTTTTCTGGGTTTTTTGGCCCTTGGCACGGCTATTGGTGTCCAATCTTTTGAGTTGATTGTCACTTCACTGTGTCTTTTCTGCTTGCCCTTGGTTTTTGGCAGCACCTCTCTGTCTTCTGAGGCTGTCACGGATGGATTTCCTTGTGACTGGGTTTCTAGTGGAATGTAGTCTTTTTCCACTATTCAGAAAAGATATTTCAGATTGTATATCAGTATTTTATGATAAAACAAAATGATTATATTCAATTCTACTGTTATTGTTCGAAATTTTTCAGTATTTTTATGTATTTTTATTATTTCTATATGTTTTTATTGAAAAATAACAGTTTTTGAGTTTTTCACTTATGTTTTATAAGTGAAAACTGTAATATCCAAGTGTTTTGTGAATGATTCACTTGGATATTATTGTGTTTTTGTATAAACACGTCAAATTTATTAAATTATAATAAATTTGATTTGTTATTATAAATATTATAAATAATATTTATTATAACACTTGATAAGAAATATCAATTAATTACAAGTTTTCACGTCAATTTGAGTGATATCTTGTTTTTAAAGGAAATATTTAATTAAAATATTCCTTATAAATAATAAAAAATTATTTTATTATTTAATATTTATTAATTATTTATTAATAAATTGTTTCTATATTAATTTTCACGCACTTTGGTGAAAAATAATAGTAAAATGAATAATATACTGTTTGTATATTATTATTTTATTGAAATTTAAATAATACTGTTGTATTATTATCAAATTTCGTGGAAAATATTGCAATACAATAAAAAAGAGGATATGTACTCTTATTCTCAACAAAAAATATTTGTAATATATATTTTTTGGAGGAAAAAATTTGTATATATGATGTATGACTCTAAAAAAAAAATAATGATAATAATATAAAATAAAATAAAATTCGAAATTTTACTTACTGTTAATGAAATACCTTTTAAATAACTGAATTTTGCGCCTAATTCAGTTCAAACACGTCCAATAAGGTTGAAAAAACCACGGCCAGGCCCCCAAAATGTCAGGGTGAGTCTATGTAGTAGCTTAAAAATAGTAAATACAAGCTAGCACTATGACTGTGACACGTCAAAATAAATAAAAATAAAGTCTTCAGGTCCTACTGCTACGTGGTAACAGTGGTGATGAGTCTATTGAGGACCTGGGTTGCAATGCTCTAATATCTTTGACTGTAAAGAAACACTACAATAATTATATTCTAATTATATCTTTAATAATTCTAAGGACACTACTGATGAATAACAGTCTTGTCACGTAAGAATATTGGTAAAAGTAAGATAAGATGATGGGTTTTCAAGGGGAAAACCCTTCTTTTTATATCTTTCAAGACTGTCAAGAGTTATTAACTCTTCACACGTCAGAGGAGTGAAACTTTTCACTCCAGTGGTCAGTCTGTGGTTCTGGATTCTCAATTCTGACGTCAATATAGACAGAACTGTGGTTTTGGAACCACAAATGATCATTCTGGATCAATACAGGGTGAAAAAACTTTTCATCTGCCACATCAGCACTAGGATTACATTGTTCTGGTGTCTGTATGATCAATATTAGTCATTCTGGGCGGGTTTAAGCTTTAAATAACCATTATTTTAAGTATCAAGACTGTACTGGTTGGTACAGGTTTGGTACAGACCAGTATTGGTCAAAATACTTCCAACCAAGATATCTCAGTCAGTTTTTGAGATATCAAGAAACCAAGAGCACAGAATTGAAGGGCTTAATGAGCTCTTCAATTTGGTATGCTTCATGTTTACCCTTCTTGCAAATAGCAAAAGGTATAAGGGTTTTAAGCTTTTGGATGTAATTTTGTACATCAGTATGAGGCTTCAAAAACTTCCATGCTAGATATCTTCTTCAATTTTGAAGATATCTGTATTCTGATGATACAGTTTTGTAGGGCTTGATTAGCTCTACAGCTTGGTATATTACACTGTACAGTTGTATGAGTGTATGCCAAAGATACAGGGGTTTGTTTATTTTCTTGTTTTCAGAATATCTGTATTTTGGTTATTAAACCTTTGAACCAAGATCCCTCAGTCAATTTAAGAGATACAGAGGTCTAAGGTGTCTCAAATTAAAGCCCTTGTTGAGATCTTTAATTTGGTTATACTTTTGTACAGTTTTGTACAAGCCGTCTTTGACTTTCAGGGGGACTTGGTTTTGAAAATGAGGTTACATGGTATCTCCAGTTGTAGTGGTGTTACAACAACATGGATGATATTATGCAGTAGCTATCTATGTGAGCTTTAAGAAAAATACCATTTTGGTATAGAATAACTTAAATATGCATAAGTTAGATGGGAGGTGAAAATAAGGGTTGTGACTTGTTTATTCTCCTCTAGGTTTCCTTATTCCGTTTGGATAAGGTTGGTGTTTAATTTAAGAGGATTGTTTTCTCTTAATTATTACCTGTATTGACTATGTTTGTTCAATACTTGTCATACCATTATTTATGGTATGTTGGATGTCATGCTAGTGCTCTGTTTTGAGTCACAGGCTGAAAAAGGAACTCCAGCTCTAAGGGGGAGCTAGACCCCCAAGATCCTTGCTGACAGGTGTGGGATGTTAAAGTTCACGCCAAAGTTCATCACTTTTGGACTGTAATTGAGTTACAGGGTCTGTGGACTCAATTGATGATGAGGTTTTGATACCAACTGGGGTAGTTTTAGCTGTTGCCAAGAGGGTAAAACTACCCTTAAGATACAACCATCATAGTAAAAACAGTTTTAACTGGTTTCTACGTCTCTTACACACATTCTGACGGGTTTTGAAGGCTCTATACCAGGTATTTCTATAGTAATGGCTGACTTAAGGGTCTAAAATGGCTAAAAATGGCTTAAACCAGCCCTTTTTGGTCTAAATCAGGGTTAAATGATTCCATAATTGGCTTTTCTGTTGTCAGACTGTTTTTCACGACTGACAAGAGTAAATTTTACTTTTGGCGTAAGAAAATTGATGGCTATAAAAGAATGTCTTCTTTTCCCCACTTTTCTCTTCATGTTAGAATCTTTTCCTTTTATAATTAGTTTAAAACATTGTTAAACCAATCAATAAAAGATTCCAACCACCTTTTTTGAATAATTTTGAACCTTTTAACCACGTGAAAGAATCATTATAATCATTGTTTGTAACTTTTATAGTCATTTTTACCCCTGAACCACCCCAAAAGTGAATTAAAGCATCTTTCATCACTGTAAACTTTGTCACTTTGTTTCCAAATTCACTCTGGTCACTTTTGGGCATGTTTTCTCTTTAATATTCTTTTTAAATAATTTGTTCTTTAATTAATTGCTTGCAGTTCTTTTCTCAATTAATTCCAATTGAAATTGCTCTTGAAGAAATCTCTTTTGTAGCCTTAAATATCTCTTGTAGAGTATTTTTGGATAAATTTTTATTGTTGGTAAAACAATAAATCTTTATAATATTATTTTTTTATACTAATAAAGTTATAAACAATAAAATTGGAATGTTTTGTCTTAAAAATAATATTTCTTACTATTTTCAATTGATTTTTACCTTATACAAATTTTGAGGACAGGAAAAGTACTTGATTTTTAATCAAAGTTTCATATCCACACCTTACAAGTATGACATTAAAAAATTATATTATTAAATAAATATAATAATATGATAAATAAATATATTAATATAAGATAGTTAATATATTTAAAAGCAATTTATTAGTTTTACCAACAAATAATAAAGGCATAAAAAATTGTTTTTTATTAATAAAAAACAATTAATAACAATAATATTACTAATATTAAAGCTATAAATTAATAAACATACTATTCATATTACTTAGAGAATTATTAAAGTAATGATAAAGATAAAACTATTATAATAAGAAGAAATAACCTACTTTTAAAACTTAGTATAATAATTTTGAATGATTTTACGCCAAATAATAGAAATAAAACTTATTTAAGTTGTACTTACAATAAAAATTAAGAGAAATTCCAAATTATCTTAATTTTACGTGGATTTGAGATTTTTAAGAGAAATTAAACAAAAAGCAGTTAAATAATTGAAGTAATCACATCAAGATTGATCATTATAATAAAGATGAGCTTTGGGCTTTAATAATATAAAGGTTTTATATATAAATAATAAATAATTTACCGCTTTATTTAATTATTTAGTGTTTTTGTAAGTGTCTGAGGGGAAATAAAGTAAAAAGAGCTCTATTTATAGTAAATACCTCCCTTATAGAGTCCAGCAGGCTTCTAGTAGACTTTTCCTGATTCTTTCTACTAGAAATGATCAATATTTTAAGGTTTGGTGATGTTTACATCATGATCAAACCATCTTATCTCATTATTACACTATTATTTAGAGTTATCACTATAAATCTAAGTTTGATGATGCCATAGGCTTGGAAGAAGCCTAAACTTTAAGTATTTTATTAGTATTAATCATAATCTAATATTATTCATCAGCTTTATCACTTATATGACTGTTAAAATTAAAATAAGATTACAGTGAGTGATCATAAATGATCAAATTTAAGCTTAAGCTTTGATCATTAATAACTTTGAAGCTATAAACGCTACAGCTATTCTGGAAGTGGATTCTGATAGCTTGGCATGTCCTCATTAAGCTTCCAAGAGCATTTCATTACATCATCAAAACTCTATTTTTGATGATATTTCTTGTAACTCATCTTTTCTGTCGAAATTCAATATTTTGAACTTCAAACCATGATTTCAAGGGGTTATACCTTGAATATTATAATACAAATTATGTCATTCTTCACCTATGAACTATTAGAATCTGACTGTCTATATTGTTTTAAGTTTGGACCACTTTGACAACAAAGTGGTCCACAGATCTATTGATTTTATTCAATAATCCATTACAAGTTTTAATGTTGTTTATAGCTTGTGAAATAAAGTTCATATCTGTATTCCTACAGTAATTACATGGTGACTTTATCTTTGGCCTATCTCTCTGTCTTGTATATTTCAAGAGATATTAGCTAAAAACCATGAATATATGCATTGACCAAAAAAGTGCATATATTCAGCTTAATTCCTTAAGTGTTAACTTTAGAGATTAGATTTATAATTGTTTTATGTGGAGAAATTTATGGAGAATCCAATGGTACAATCTATCTTAAAAGCTGTTTCATTGGTTTATGAAATAAATGAGGTTTTGTACCTTTTCTAAGATTTTATTACTTATACTTCAGTAATTATTGACTTTTCAGATATGCCATGAAAATGACATATGCGTATTTTACCATGAGGAATCCAATGGTGTAATTTCTTTCACATGTTTATCCATTATATTCCAAGTTAATTCAGATTTTGTACTTATTTATGGTATTTTACCAATTTTTGAGATAATTATCATAAGTATAATTATTACAGAAATTTTGCTGTGAACGTTTTGGATATGTGGTCATATCTCAAAGGCTCACATTTCCTACCACAAAGCAAGATTTTAACACAATCTGATATATTTAATTAGGTTATCATCCACTTTCCTACCTCTTCAATATACTTTATTAGTCTTGAAGCTCAATAATGCTTGATTTTTTTATTCTTTAGGTTTTTTTTCATGTATGAACCTTCTTAGTAGTTTATCAGCATTTTTTATATCCTTCTCAACTAGCCATTCATCTTCTTGAGTTGGATTTCTATACCTTACAAGGTATTCTCTTTCTTTTTTATTTCTTGTCCTTCTTTCTTTAAGGACTTTCACAATTTTCTTTTAATCTCCTACCTTCAAAGCAGGTATTTTAAGTGGGGGTTTGTTTCTTAGTGGAAATAATTCCTTGTCACTTGAGCTGTAAGGCTCTATCAGACTTACAGGGAAAGCTGGGTATTTGTTCATTAGTTCACCTGTGAGCTCCAATTGCACAGCATTAGGTCCATGTAGTGCTTTTATCATGAATGGTCCTGCAAAGGAATCTTTCAATTTCTTTTGGTCCTCTTATATTATTGAAATTAAGAGTTGACACTAGGACCAAGTCTCCTATTTCTAAGTCTGGTGGTTTATGGCTTTTATCCCATCTTTCTTTGGCATATTTGAAAGAATCTTGCATACATCTGTTTGCATGGTGTCTTGCTTTGTCAAGCATTATTTTAAAACTGCTTTCTGTTGGATGTATATCTTCTAAGTCTTTTTTGAGGGCATCATAAGGAAGTCTTGGATTCCAACCTTTTTCTAGCATTGCTGGTGTTTTGCCAGTAGAAGAATGGATTGATGTTTTATATTCCAGTTCAAGAGCTGGTATTAATGTACACCAATCATGGGTAAAACCATCAGAATCTTTGAATTCTAGTCCATAAGCACAGAATCTTCTTATCATGTCCTCCAAGGCTTGTATCATTCTTTCTGCTAAACCATCAGTTTGAGGATGCTAAGCTGTTGAGAATGTCAATTTTTTCTCAAACAAGTTATGGAGGTTTGTCCATAATGCTGAAGTGAACTTTGGGTCTCTGTCACCTATGATATTTTGGAATAAGCCTGTGTGGCTAATGACTTTATTCCATATCATTATGACTGTGTCCATAGCTGTGTCATGTTTGTGACATGGTAGGAACATAGGAGTTTTGCCATACCTGTCAACTAACACTAGGCATGCATTATAACTTCTGTCTCCTCCTGGAGGTAGTGCTGTTACCCAATCCATATGAAGTATTTCCCAAGGGGATTTTAGCTCTTGGATTTGGATAATCATTCCAAATTTCTTTGCTGTGGCTCTGTTGGCTTTTTGACATCTGTCACACATTTTGCAGTATTCTGCAACATCTTCCAATTTGGCCACCAAGAGCAGGTTTTCACCCTCTCTAGTGTTATATCTTCTGAGAGATGTCCAGCTGCAACACTATCATGACACTCCTGTAAAATAGTGTTTATTAGAGTTCTATCTGTTAAGGCCATAACACATGTGTGTTTTGTTCTATGATAGAGGATTCCATCAAGGAGGTGGAATCTTCCTTCATCATATGCCTTTTTCCATATTTTATCCAATTTTGATGAAAGTGATGGGTCTTTACAGTCTTTCATTAGAAGTTGGCTTAAGATATGGAAATTCTTATCTATCTTGTAGCTTTTTTTAACTTGGTTAAAGAATTCTGTGCCAATGTCTGTGACACATATCCCTTTTATATGGTGCTCCTCCTGTGATACCCATGCTGGATTTTCAGGAGTATTTGCTAGAGCCCATCTGCTAAGACCATATTCATTTTTATGAATATTAACAGATTTATGAACAATAGTCATATTTCCTCTATATTCTTGGATAGCAATTTGCCATCTCAGCATATGTCTATTTGGAGTTTTCATATTTAATAGAGATTTTACAGCATTACAGTCTGTAATCACATCAAATACTGTTCCATCCAAGTAATAGTGTAATTTTTCTAAAGCCCATACTAAGCAGAAGAATTCCATTTGGCTTGCTCCATATTTTGCCTCTGTTGGCTTTATCTGTCTTGAAATAAAACAAATTGGTCCTTCTACTGGTTTATCATTGATGATTTGTGTCTTGTGTAGTGCAGCACCTAGTCCTTCTCCACAAGCATCAATGTAAAGCTTAAAGAGTAGTTTTCAATCTGGCATTAGAAGAAATGGGGCATTTGTTAAGGAAATTTTCAATTATTCATATTCTTTGACTCTTTCTTCTGTCATTTCATAGACTGTTTGTTGGTAAAATAGTTTATACAAGGATTTGGCAATTTTTGCAAAGTCGTTTATATGCTGTCTATAGTAACCAGAAAATCCTAGAAATGATTGCATTTATTTTTTGGTTTGAGGCATTGGTTTGAGTAGTACTGCTGCTACTTTATTCTTGTCTATGCCTAGACTAAGTCCAGATACAACATGTCCTAGTGCTCTTAGTTCACTATATGCAAAATGACACTTTTTCAAGGAAATTTTCATATTCACTTGCACTATTTTTTGTAGTACCCTTTCTAGTCTTGTGAGGTGATTTTCCCAGGTTTCTGCGCAAACTATGATATCATCAATATAGATAATTAACCATCCTCCTGATAATTCTTCAGGAAATATGGTATTAATCATTCTTTGATAATGGGAAGGTGCATTCTTTATACCAAATGGCATTCTTAGGTATTCAAAAATTCCACACTTGACTATTATTCTTAGTAGTCTCTTGCAATTTTCTGTTAAGACATTTTGATGAAAACCTTTTAGAGAATCCATGGCTGTGATGAACTTAGCTTGTGACAATTGTGTCAATGTCTCATGGATTCTGGGTATTGGATATCTTTCAGGGATGGAATAGGTGTTCAAGGCTCTGAAGTCCCCTACAATTCTTGATTTTTGATTATGCCAAGTTATAATGACAGGTGTAGTGACTTCTACCTGTTCATTATGTCCTACTTTCCTTAATACTCCAAGGTCGATTAATTCTTTAATGTGTACCTCCAAGGATTCTCTAGCCCTTGGACTAGCTGGGTAAGCAGGTCTCCTTAGTAAGGGTGGGTAAGGCTTTTCCACATTAAGAATTATATCTACCTCATGCCCAATTATGGCACCTAGTGGCTCTTTATCAGTTGCAAAGGAATTTTTATACTTAAATAAGAGGTCAATCAATTTTTCTTTCATTTTTTCTGTTAAATCTTGATTGAATTCTGCCTCTTTGAGCTGTTCAGATATAAAAAGTTTCTTTTCTGGACTTTTTTTCTTCATTCTTGATAACTGTAATTTGTTTTTTGTTACTTAAGAAGCCAAATTTTTGTCTTTTGTTGTCACCTATGGTAAAATATCCATCTTTTTGGTTAGAGATGTCTATACCATAGATTTCCAAGTAGTCATTTCCAAGTATGAATTGATTACTAGTACAGTTGTTCATTACCACAAACTCTATTTCAATTCTGAGACATTGTGAAGGATGAGGAAAAAGGCGTGTTAAGTCAATTATTCCAAAGGGCTTCATTCTCTCACTTGGACTACTAAATTTGACACCTTGTATTGGTATAAGCTTTTCTTGCCAATCTGGAACAATTTTTTTTTAAGTAACTTTTACCAACACAGGTGAAATATGCTCCTGTATCCAAGTTTACTTTTGCCTCTTGGTTATCAACCATGACAATACTTATAATTGATTTTCCAGCTGTATGTCCCATTCCTCTTGCAGGTTTGGTTCTATACAGTTTGGCATCTTGTACATTTGTCAGGTTTGTGTCAGATGTTCCGACTTGTGGTAAGTTTGAGTTAACATCTAGTACTTCATAAATTATATCAATATTATTAATTTGTGCATTAATTATATTAATTTAATCACTCTCAGAAGTTTCTGATCCTTCTGTGTCCTTTTCAGAATCAGATTCTTCTTCTGTTTATTGTGGTCTTCTGTTTCCACAATTTCATTGATTTTTTCTTTTTTAAGGCAATTATTGTCCAGGTGTCCAATACCTCCACATTTATGGCATTTTTGTTGCTCATTATTGTTGGATGTATTGGGCTTGAAAGATTCTTTTGATTTATCTTTTCTGATAAATGGCTCATTTGGACTTTTAATGTCCAATTCTTTCCAAGTTCTGCCAATTTGTGTTCTTGTCCCTATGTCTTCTAGTGCATTGATATACTCTTCTGTGGAGCATGGCTCTATACATATGCTTCTCAGGGCATGTTCCAATTCTCCTCCACATTTCTTAAGTATTTTCATGTGTACCATTTTTTGTGACATTTCTGGGTACAGTGCATTTAATCTTTCAGCTTTTTTTAAGAACCAAGTTGAAGGTTTATTTTTTTCTGGGCCAAAGAAGGAGTTTTCAAATGCATTTTCTATTTTTTACCTCCAGGCATCATTAGCCCACTTGGTGATTATTTCTTGTTTCCACCAAGACCAGGTATTTTTGCCATTTGTTTGCCTTATGCCATAATACCATCTTTTTGCATATTTCTCAAATAGTGAGTGTAATCTTGCAGTGATCAATTAATATTGTATGGCATAATCTCCTTGTAACATGTCAATTGTTTTAATAAATGAAATATGGACATATTCACCTTCTCCTGTGAATGTTGGCCATTATTTTAATTGAGGTTCTTCCTTCATTAAGACTTGGTTATTGTCTTGGTGACTCAAGTCTGTTATGAATGGATTTGTTAATTCCTCTTTTGGCTTAACAGGGCTTCTTATGTGAGAAAATGGAGTTGATAACTTTGGCATATTTGAGTTAGCCTCATTAATTTTATCCATTTTTTCAGTGATAAGCCTTATTTCACTTTGAATTTCATCTTTTAGATGCATTATTGCTTCATCACTTTTTTCCACATTGTCTAAAAGTAATTTCTGGTGTGATGAAGTCTTTTCTTCAAATTTTTCTACAGAAATACTTAATTTGTTTAATTTTTCTGTGAAATTATCAATACTCACATCATAATCAATTGTCAAAGTTTTATCTTTGATATCTTTTATTCATTTATACAGTTCTTGTTGTCCTTGTATCAATTTTCGAGTATTATAAATTAAGACTTTTGGTTTGTTGTTTTCAACCATGAACTTGATGTTATCAATTTTTTTTTATTTTGTACAGCAATTTTTGTCAAAGATGATAAGCTATTATTTATTTCTTGTAAAGATAATAAACTATTTTTAATGTCTTTAAGCTCTGTTAAAGTATTTACAACATCAGGAGATAAGGTTTTTTCTTTGGGAAATGGAGTTGTCTCATTCTTTTCTCCTCTTTGTCTTTGAATTCCATCAAAGTCCTGGCCATGTTGAAGATGTTGTCCATGGCATCTTTTTGGATTTTTGGAATCCTGTAGCTTGGGGAATATGGTTTCCTCCAATTCTTTTTCTTGTTCTTCTTCCCCTTTTGGGGAGGTTGGCTGGCTTGAGGCTTGCTGGTAGAAGCTACTGGGGCTTCTTCCTTGCTTGCCTCCTTCTTTGTGGAGTGGTACTCCTTGATCTTTTTGATTTAAGGCTTGGATGACAGTGGATTCCATCCATTGGAGTATACCACTATCTCCTCCTCTGTGGGGAATGTTTTGAGGATTTGCCAGGAGTTCATCACTCCTTGGTGTATTTGAGGCAACATTTCCCAGTCCTTGTCTTTGTACACTGTGTAGTACTGCTTGTACTGGCTCATGTAAATGTCTATCTGAGCCCTCTGAATGCAATTTGTACCTGTTTGAGTTACTCATACTTAATTCTAACTCTGGTTCAGATATCATGGGCATTTCTGGCACTTCCTTGTGTGGATTCTGTTCCACTGGGGATATTGCCCTTTCTTTTCCCTTTTCAGGAATCAATTCTACCTCTGAGTCCAGCTCCATCTGATTGGATGGAGTATTGGGAGCCTCTTCTGGTATTCATGATGCAAGAAATAAGAAATAAGAAGATTTCAGGACAAGAATTCTTCTTATGGCAATTTATGAATGAGGTACTCACCTTCAGAGTCCTGAATAGTGGGTCCTGGAAAGTCTAATTTCTTAGCTTTCTTTTTCTTAATGACAATTGGTGTTGGATAACTTGGACAAGTTTCTTGCACCAATATTTCAACAGTGGCTTGGTTGCTTTCTGTTGGATTGTCTTCAAACACTAAAAAAGACAAATAAATATAAGTCTTTTATATAAGAAGTGTTATTTTTTTGGTAAGATATGGCAATTTTCCATGTAAAAATTGCTTTTATATCTTTGAAAAAATGAAATGAATAAAGAAATTAATAAAAATAACTTTTTTATTGGTTTTTATTATTTTTGATGTTTTTATTTTTAAAGAATAAAATAAGAATTGATATGATTCTTTTATGAAATTAATTTATAATATAAAATTAGGGTGTTGGTAAACACACGTAAGCTTTTAGTAAAAACATGTAAGCCCTTACGTGTTTTTACTAAAAACTTACGTGTTTTTACCAATTTATGGTAAAAACACGTAAGTGACCTTAATTTTCAAAAAAAATTCCTCAGGCTCAGTTTTGAGGTTTTTTTTAATTTTTTTTTGCCATATTTTTCCCGACTTGGCATGTCAATAAGCACAAATTTTTTCAAAATTTATTTTTTTGCCAAATTCCACAAATTTTGCCAATATGCCAAAATGGCATATTTTTTTCAAAAATTCATTTAAAATCTTCCCACTTATGAATTTGCTTGATTTTTTTTTAAAATAAAGGGTTCAATGTGAATAATAAAGAACCAGAATCCCATAATTTTGGGAATTTTTTTGGGTGGGACAAGTGAAGGCGCAAAAAGAGTTTTTTTTTCAAATGTTTTTTCCCGTCATTGTAATATGCTTATTTTTAAAAAGTGAATTTAATAACTTCCCACTTATGAATTTCCTTCATTTTTTTTTTAAATTAAAGGGTTCAATCTGGACAATAAAGAACCAGAAGCTCATGAATTGGGAAAATTTTTTGGGTGGAACCACAAGTGAAGGCGCAATGGGTGTTTTTTTTCTTGTGTGTAATATGACTATTTTCAAGTACAAAAGTTCCACATGTTTGATAAAAAAGGAGGCTGAGGTGGGATTTAAGCAATAAAAATGACTGAGGAGGGGGATAATTGGCATAAATTGTATATACAAAAATCATTCAATCAGAATCAACCTCCAAAATAGTGGGTTTTTTCTGAGAGGGGGGAGGAAGATTGGACAAATACAACATTCTGTGTTTCTTAAATTTATCAGCCCACCCCAGGGCTTGTGGTTGGGCATGAATCTCCCAGTTCACAGTAATGGGGGGGACTGGATAAACTTTAGAAATGATGATGTCCAAAGGAACAAAATGAGCACAACTATTCAAGAAGCAGATGAAAATGGGGGGATTATCATTTGGAGGACATAAATAAGGGAAAAAGGAAAAAGATTGGGCTGTGGAATAAAAGAAAACTGGTCTTTTATACTTATTTGCAATTGGATCCCCCATGTCAGGCATGGACATCCACTTGCTTTTTGGAGCCTGGCCAACATCTTCATACCATTCAATTCTTTCCAAATAAGAGGATACTGAGGGAATTAAGGTGTTCATGGCTTCATAAAGGTCTTGATTTTGTTGAATTTCTTCAGCCAAGTCACCTCTCACATCAGCCCATTGATCTTGAGTCTTGTAAATGAAGTGGGATACTGTTCTGTAGCCACAGTTTCCATCACCCTGGACATTGATGGCCTTGAAGGTGTATTTCAATATAAACTTGGGCAAGTCTTCTGAGCCAGTTATCTGATAACATAAGTTCAAAAAATGAATAAATATCAAAATAAGCAACATAAAATTACATTAAAAAGAATCAAAAACTCACAAACAGCTTGGAGCATTCATCACTTGTGTGATAGTTGCTTTGACAATGCTCACAGGTCAGGTCAATTGCATCATAGATATTCAAACTGGTGGCAGGCTTGTGTGATTTTCTTTGTGATGTTTTGCTTCCAATTGCCAATCTTCTGGACCTTCTAAGGGTTACTTCTGATTTATTTAATTCAGTTGCTGAGGGTAGTGAATCTGATGAACTGATGGATTTAGACAATGAGTCCTCAGAATCTTCAGAATCTTCATAATCTTCAGATGAGTCCACTTCCATAATTGGAGAGGGGACATTTGACTGGGATCTGGAAGTTGTTGTGCTGGTCACTTTTGATGGGGGTCTTCCTCTTCTCTTGGTTTGACTCTCAATGATTTCAAATCTTGAAGGTTCTCTTTTGTTTTTATTCTTGGCTCCTTGGGGTCTTCCACGGATATTCTTGCATTCTAGAGGGTCTTCATAATATTGATCATCCTCTTGACTCTTGGGAATTTGATCAAATGGGACTTTTCCAGTCAAAACATCTTGAAAATGTTGGAGTATTGGGGTGATTTCTGCCATTGGTCTTTGAAACAGGTCTTCCCCAATGTCTTCAAATATTTTCTTGGCTTCATTCTTTCTTTCTTTTTCAACACTTTGATCATCACCTTGAAAACCAGTCTGAGAAGAATATGACAAGTAAAATCAGTTAATAAGAAAAAAATAATAAGAAGAAATTAAAAAACCCTCACAGGCAAATTCAAATGCCACTGAGGATGGAAGTCTGATAATTCAAGCCTTTGGCGCTTGGCAAATGCCTTTTGGGTCTTATGCTTGCAAGGAATGCCTTTATAATTGTTGTATTTGTTGGTGCATTTTTCATTTGGAGGAAATTTTGTTTTGAAATTTTCAAAGGCAATCTGAAGAGCATAATGAGACACCTTGCCATTGAGGGCACAGATGTGTGGAGGAAAATTCTTGACATGGAAAATCATTTCTTTGGAGATTCTGTTGATAATTTCAATAAATTGTTTTCTGAATGCCATGTGGAGTGCCCTGACAACCTCCAGGAGAGTACCAGTGGACTTTTGTAGCCAAAGTTTAACCATGGCATGGGCACCTTCAACTCTGGAGGTGGAGCCCACACCCAGGTGGCAATGGTGGTTTGTCCAGGCTGGCACATAATACTCCTTTAGAGGAAGCCAAGTATTTTCCAAATACTGCAAGACCTCAGCATTTTTAACTTGCTTTTGAAGCTTCTTCCAGT
The DNA here is from genome assembly GCA_023105745.1 of Austropuccinia psidii. NCBI lineage: Eukaryota > Fungi > Basidiomycota > Pucciniomycetes > Pucciniales > Sphaerophragmiaceae > Austropuccinia > Austropuccinia psidii. Next base: position 41,498,377 of record JALGQZ010000008.1, read on the forward strand.
TGTCTTTGAAAGACTTTTCAGTGGGTGAATACATAAGCTGAGAAAAGAATCCCAAAGTCATTAATAAAGACAATAATAAGAAAAAAAGTGAAATAACATGAAATAAAATGAAGAAGTATATTACTTGATTCCAAAGGCCCATAAAATTTTCAAAATCAGTTCCATGACCAATTTTCTTCATGAAATGAGCAGATACATCCTTGTTGATGTGCCAAATTCATAGCATGACTTTGGAGTCTGGGAAGAGCTTCTTAATAGAGTTTTTCAAGGCCAGATCCCTGTCAATAACAATAACTGGGGGGGGACAAGATTGGTGTTGTTGAGGACCTTTTCAATGTATTGATTTAAGGCCCAAGTATATGAAGTTTCATTTTCATTCTTCATCAAACAAAAAGCCCCAGAAAAGGTCTTATTTGTTGAGCTGAATCCAACAATATGAAAAAGAGGCATTTTGTACTTATTGGTTTTATAAGTACAATCCATAAGAATGACATGAGGAAAGCCATGAAGAAGTTTTATGGCCAGGGGGTGAGTAAAAAACAAGGAGGTAATGTGTCCCTCAGAATCTCTTGCAGAGGACCAAACAAAATTTTCTTCTTTGAGAGTGTCAATAAGAGCATCAATGGGCCTTCTGCCTTGCAGTTTGTCTTTCTTTATTTTCTTGACTTGGTTATAAATGTCTTGAAGGATTACAGGCCTGTCAGACTCCCTCTGGCTGCATAATTGGGCCTGAATTTGCCTTGGCATGAGGAGTGATTCAGACATTTGAGCAATTTGGGATGTTTCTTGCTCATTGAATTTCCTGAAAGCAGGATGTGCCATGATATTTTCAGTGGCATCATGGCTATGTTCAGGATTTTTGACTTTAAGAGTCCAAGTGGTGCTCTTGGCATATTTCCTGGCATAAAGTCTAAAAGGACAGTCAAGCTTTCTTGAGGTGACTGTTTTGGAGGGGCTTTTGTTGGGATTTGGGGTGCCAGACCTATCACAACATATTTCAATTTGGTTGTGGGTCATATTGGACCTCAAGGTGGACACAGCATACCCCTGAGCCCTGGCAACATTATGCACATGTTGCCAAAGAAGCTCAAGGGTCTGAAATTCACCTTCAGTGGGGGGTTGGAGCATTTTTGAATGAAAAATATGTGTAAAAGTGAAAAAAGGGGGATTTGGGGATTTGGAATGGGGTAAGAACCTTTCGAAGTGTGAAAAAGAGGTGAAAAAAGGTGTGAAAAATGAACAGAAGGGGTTAAGAGTGAAAGAAAGTGGTTTAAATATGGGATTAATGGATGAGGGAAGGTAAAAAATTGGAAATTTGGAGGCTTGAAAGCAGGTTGTTGTGGTGGAAAATGCAGTCTTTGGGGGAAAAAAAGAAAAAAAAGGGTGAAAAGCTTTGCAAAATGGCTTTGGTAATGCTGTTTTTCCAAAAAAAAAAATGGTTTGGGGTGGGGATAATGTGGATTGTTGGGGTGTTTGGGCTTTTTTTTTGGGGGGGGGGGGGGGCTGGGCAAAAAAATCTGAAACAATTTGGAGTTAGAGAGGTTTTGTGGGGAAAAAAACCTCTTTTGGGCATGTTTTGGCCCAATACAGGCATTTTTGTGTTTCATTTTTAATTAAAAATGGGCCCAGGGCACCCCTTACGTGTTTTTACTAAAAACTTACGTGTTTTTACCAAATTATGGCCAAAACACGTAAGTTTTTAGTAAAAACACATAAGCTCTTACGTGTTTTTACCAATTTGCTTACGTGTTTTTACCAATACCCTAAAATTATTTTTGATTTATGAAATATCTTTTTTAATCACTAGAGTCACTCAAAGAAAGTTCTTGCAAGTCTAAGGATGTGAAAAACCACGTGTAAGACAGTACATTTTCTTTCCAAATGCCTCAATAGCTTTTAAAATCAATAAATATAAAATTATTATATAATTTTATGATTATAACTATAATTTATTGCTGGATAAACCCAATTAGAATCTTTTTTTAAAGGTCTTTTAAAGTAAATATCATGGCCAGGCCCCCAAATGTAAGGTTTGACTATGAAACAATAAGTAAAAATTACTAATATTCTACTTATTGTACTATGAATGTCCTTATAAATAAAATAAATAAGATAAAAAAATAACTATATTATTAAGTAAATATGATAATATACTTTATATTATACAAAAGTAATATAATAAATAAATATATTAATATAAAATGATTAATATATTTAAAAGCACTTTATTATTGTTACCAACAAATAATAAAGGCATAAAAAATTGTTTTTTATTAATAAAAAAACAATTAATAGCAATAATATTACTAATATTAAAGTTATAAATTAATATAAATACTAATTATATTAATTGAAGAATTATTAAGGTAATAATAGAGATAAAATTATTATAATAAGAAAAAATAACCCACATTTAACACTTAATATAATAATTTTGAATGCTTTTATGCCAAATTATATATATAAAACTTATTTGAATTGTACTTACAATAAAAATTAAGAGAAATTACAAATTATATTAATTTTATGTGGATTTGAGATTTTTAAGAGAAATATAACAAAAACAGTTGAATAATTGAAGTAATCACATCAAGATTGATTATTATAATAAAGATGAGCTTTTGTCTTCAATAATATAAGGGTTTTATATATAAATAATAAATAATTTACCTCTTTATTTAATTATTTAGTGTTTTTGTAAGTGTCTGAGGGGGAAATAGAGTAAAAAGAGCTCTATTTATAGTAAATACCTCTCTTCAAGATTCCAAAAGGCTTCTAGTAGACATTTACTAATTCTTTCTACTAGAAATGATCAATATTTTAAGGTTTAGTGATTATTACATCATGATCAAACCATCTTATCTCATTATTATGCCATTATTTAGAGTTATCACTATAACTCCAAGTTTGATGACGTCATAGGCTTGGCAGAAGCCTAAACTTTGGGGATTTTATTATTATTAATCATAATATAATAGTATTCATCAGTTTTATCACCTATATGACTGTTAAACTTAAAATAAGATTACAGTGAGTGATCATAAATGATCAAATTTAAGCTTAAGCTTTGATCATTAATATATTTTACCTTATACACGCTACAGCTACTCTGGGAGTGGATTATGATAGCTTGGCATGTCCTTATTAAAATTTCAAGAGAATTTTATTACATAATCAAAACTCTATTTTTGATGATTTTTCTTGTAACTCATCTTTTCTGTTGAAATTCAATATTTTGAACTTCAAACCATGATTTCAAGGGGTTATACCTTGAATATTATAATAAAAATTACGTCATTATTCACGTATGAGCTAGTAGAATCTGACTGTCTATATTGTTCCAAGTTTTGACCACTTTCACAACAAAGTGGTCCACAGCTCTATTGATTTTATTCAATAATTCATTACAGGTTTTAACCTTGTTTATAACTTGTGAAATAAAGTTCATATTTTTATTTTTACAGTAATTACGTGGTGACTTTATTTTTGTTTTATCTCTCTATCTTGTATATTTCAAGAGATATTACCTAAAAACCATGAATATATGCATTGACCAAAAAAGTGCATATATTCAGCTTAATTCCTTAAGTATTAGCATTAGAGATTAGATTTATAATTGTTTTATGTGTAGAGATTTATGGAGAATCCAATGGTACAGCTTCTTTTACAAGTTGTTTCATTGGTTTCTGAAATAAATGAGGTTTTGTACCTTTTTTAAGATATTATTACTTATACTTCAGTAATTATTAACTTTTCAGATATTCCATAAAAATGGCATATGTGTATTTTACCATGAGGAAGCTAATGGTTTAATTTATTTCAAGTTTTTATTAATTAGATTCTGAGCTACTCCAGATTTTGTACCTATTTATGGTATTTTACTAATTTTTGAGATAATTATCATAAGTATAATTATTACAGAAATTTTTCTGTGACCTTTTTGGATATTTAGTAATATCTCAAAGGCTCACAACAACACAATATCCCCATGGCTAATTCCAAATAACATTCCAATCTTTTCCAAAGCATGCTCATTTCCATTTGATCCTAACTTTGATGGTGGCACAGAAAATTGTATGCTAGGCTTGTGTTGTTGTTTTTTGTGATGAGTTTTGAAAGTTTTTATCATCTTTAATTTGTGAAACCAAATTTCAAAATTATTCATGTGGGGTCCTACAAAGCTGGAAAAACTTTCCATATCATAATTTTTGTAAATCATTCATTGTATACATGTAATGTGATGGATATCTTCTATGAGGATTGATGTATATTTGTGATTTTATCACATCTAATACCCCCATATCTACCTGGATATCAGAATCCATGAACTTCAGTGAGTTTAATTTCTTAAATGAAGTTAGCTTGTGAAATTCCTTTGTCATGGTAAATGAAGAAAATATCTATAGAAAATGCAATTTGAAATCAAATACTTCAATAAATGACAGTTGTATTCAGATTATATGAAATAGAGGGGAAGTTTTATGCAATTCAAAATGCCCTTACTGAGTTGTGTGTTGCAAAAATGTCCTTTTAAGTGAAGCTAAAGGCCATATTTTATTATCTAAAAATGGGATTTGGTACCAAAAAAGCTGGGTTTTTGTACCTCAAAATCCCAAAAAGGTTAATGTGGGATTTGGAAAAAAGAAACTGTAAATTTCTAGTGTGGGATCTGGTAACTTTTACACCCCTTACTCTTAAATATGATCATACTTTAAGCCTAATTTAAGAGAACCCAATACTATTATGAATTTTTTCATTCATGAAAAAATACCAGTCATGATAATCTCCATATAGATTATCTACAAGCTAATAATTTGTGAAAATATCATTTAATTTAGGTATTCATTTCATTAATTTTCAAATTTTGAAAGAAATAAGTGTATTGACTATAAGATTCATAGTTAATAAAAAACTTTTTTCAGGATAATCTATTAAAATGTTTTAAGAAAATTTTATTATATATATTTTACTCAAATTATTATCAAAAAAAAAATATATTATTGAAAGAATAGGTGAAAAAACTTCAATAAAAATTTTATTTTTTCTAAATTAAGTAATTGAATTTAAAAATTGAAAATTAGAAAAAAAAATCAATTCAAAATCACAGAATCAGGTTAATTCAGTATTTGGGATAAACATTGCTTGATTTTATCTGGGTTTTTTGGCTCATAACAATTTCCTGTGTACTTATGAGAAATTCAATACAATAGAGGGACAGTTTTCAATCCAAAAGAAAATATTCCTACCATTAATACACTGTTTATCATAATTTTAAGTATCCATATTCATATTTTTTTCCAAAGTTTTTAGCTCTGTAGTTAGAGATATTTTAAAGCTTAAGTTTAAATTTTTTAAACTTCTGAAACACATAAAAATAATAAATATTATTCATTAATCCTATATTTGAAAAATGTTCTAATGAATCAGTTTTTATATATATCTAAATTTATGTAAGAATTTTTCAGGGAAAAACTCAATCAATTTATTTTCTGAAAATTATTATGCTTGTATCTTATTATTATTAATTTTTATTCAGAATATCAAATAAATTCTCTATCAAAATGGAAAATCAATGAGTTTGAGAATTCAAAATACAAAATAAAAAGAAAGAAATTTCATCCTTAATGTGAGCATTTGAGATATGACCACATATCCAAAAAAGTCACAAGAAAAACTTTACAATAATTATCCAAAATAAGTAAAAATACCATAAAAAAGCATAAATTCTGAATTAACTTGGAGTCTTATGGATACACAGGTGAAATAAGTTACACTATTAGATTCCCCATGATAAAACACACATATATCATTTTTATGGCATATTTTTAAAGTCAATAACTAATGAATAATAAGCTCAAAATGCGATAAAATGACACAAATTCTTATTTATCTCATAAACCAATGAACAACATGTAAAACTAATTTCACCATTGTATTACCCATGAATAACTACACATAAAACAATGTAATTAAATTTCTGCTAAAGTCAATAAGTAAGGAATTAAGCTGAATATATGCACTTTTCTGGTCAGCACATACATTCATGGTTTTTAGCTAATATCTCTTTAAATATACAAGATAGAGAGTTAAACCAAAGATGAAGTTAACACTTAATTACTGTAAGAGCACATATATGAACTTTATTTGACAATTTATAAGCAAGATTATGGCTTTTAAGCTTCTTTTGAACAAACTTTCTAGAGCTGTTGACCACTTTGTTGTGAAAGTGGTCCAAACTTAAAATAAAGTGGATATTAAGGTTCTACTAGCTCATACATGAATAATTATTTGTTTTATCATAATATTCAGGGTAAAACCCCTTGAAATCATGGTTTGAAGTTTAAAATATTGAATTTCAACAGAAAAGATGAGATACAAGAAAAATCATGAAAAATAGAGTCTTGATTATGTAATGAAATTCTCTTGGCAGTTTGATAAGGAAATTCCAAGCTATCAGGATTAACTCTCTGAGTGTCTTTAGAATGTATAACTTAAAAGCTATTCATGATCAAAGCTCAAGCTTAAATTTGATCATTTATGATCACTCACTGTAATCTTATTTTAAGTTTAACAGATACATAAGTGATAAAATTGGTGAATACTATTTGATTATGATTAATACTAATAAATTCTACAAATTTGAGGCTTCTTCCAAGCCTATGATTTCATCAAACTTAGAGCTATAGTGATAGCTCTAAATAATGGCATAATGATGAGATAAGATGGCTTGATAATGATGTAATCATCATTAAACCTTAAAATACTTATTAATACAAGTGGATACAGTCAGTAAACATCTACTAGAAGCATAATGGACTATAGAAGGGATGAATCCACTATAAATGGGCCCCTTTTTACTCTATTTCCCCCTCAGAAACATCCAAAACAATAAAACATTAAATCAAAAGGTAAAATCTTTATTCTTTATATATAAATCCTCTATATTATGAAAGTCAAAAGGTAATCTTTATTATGATAATAAATATTGACGTGATTACTCCATTTGTTTAATTGTTTTTGTTATATTTCTCTATAAATTGTATGTTCCATGTAAAATTAAGAATCTTTGTAATTTTTCTTATTTTATTTTGTAAATACAATTTAAACAAGTTTTAGTTACATTTTTTGTGGTGTGAAATCTCTCAAAATTATTATATTAAGTGTTAAGAGTATGTTATTTTCCCTTTTATAATAATTTCTCTCTATTATTACTCTTAATAATTCTTTTATTAATATGTAACATTAATATTTGTGATATTATGGTTATTAGTTGGTTTTTATTATTAAAAAACAATTTTCTATGCCTTATTATTTGTTGGTAACAATAATAAGAGCTTTGAATATATGAATTATTATATATTGATACATTTATTTTATTATATTATAATTTTATAATACAAATTATATTATTATATTTATTTAGTAATATAATAATTTTACGCCATAATTGTAATGTAATATTTACTTATTGTTTCATAGTCAAACCTTAAATTTGGGGCCTGGCCATGATTTTTACTTAAAGACATTTAAGAAAAGATTCATTTTGGGTTTATCCAATAATAAATTATATTTATAATTATAAAATTATATAATGATTTTAAGAACTATTCAGGCATTTGGAAAGCAATTGTACTGTCTTACATGTGGTTCTTCACATCCTTATACTTGCAAGAAATTTCTTTGAGTGACTCTAGTGATTGGAAAAGATATTCACCAGGGCGAATCTCGCGTCAATCGTCGGCAATTGACTTCACGTCGCACCGCGGTCAGTATAAAATCTTGCTTCAGTCGCGTTAGTGTCACTTTATAGTCACTGGATTTAGTGGGTCACGTCACGTCAGCGTCAAGACAACGTCAATCGTCACATGTGTCACATGAGAATGTCACTCAAAGCCCAAACCCATTTCAACACTATGCGCAACGTTCGTGTAATTTCACCTCATTGGCTTCCGCCTCCCCGACGCTTAGCATGCTTACGCACCCGCACCGCCCTCCATCCAGATGAGACTCCGACACTGCCCGCCCCTCTCCTTCCTCACCACTCCTTACGCTTTCACACCCCCGCCCCTACCATCCTTATGCTTGTGTAGTACCCTCCCGACACTGCTTACCATCCTTACGCTCATGTAGTGCCCTCCCGACATGCCTCCGACAACAGTTACCCTCCTCACGCTTCCGTATTACATCCATAGTGTACAGTACGGTGGCTTGTTGGCGTACATGATGAACGCAATTGCCGAAATATGCTGAGTGGCCTTCTCTGCCAACAGGACCTAAGGGGATATTGGTCAGTATATTCACCATGTTGTGGTTAGGGTTTAAATCATGAGACTCACAAATTAAAACCTAATAAGTGGACTATTTAAGACAAGAATTGTGTCTCCTGTTTCGCCGACAAAACCATTTTATTTCATATCAATCAAATGAACACTTTGCTTAGTCCTTACCTCATGAGCGTTGAATAGTTCAAAAGTTGACTTTATTAGGTTTCTCACTAGTCAACTTTATTCAATATCTCACAGGGAAGTGATTTCATTTGCATGATATGAAGTAATTTGCAAAACATCGCCTCCTTCAATTTCCCGACAAATCGCATTTTGCAAATGCGATTATTTTACTTGCACCTTTTTTCTTGAATTTGGATCTTTTTATTCAAAAATTTTCAAACAAGTTATCAATCAACTCGTCACCATCTATTTGCATAATAAACTACCTCCGCTATGGCCCGAACCCCGGGAAACTCAACTGAATTCAATGAACGACCAACTTCAGCCCCAGAGAGTGGAAGTGAAATCTCTGATATCGCCAGTAGTCGTGAATTAGGCATTGAAGTAGAGAGCCAGTCACATGAAGATAATCAAGATCCACCAGTTCTTCCAGAATGTGAGTATGCATCCATCTTGAATATTTCAAATCTCTCAAAACCTGATATTGTGTCATAGCCTTTATTTCAGGTCAACCTCCAAGCGCTCAGAAACCGAATTTTAAAACTTATGAGAAGGAAAAGACTGTTGAACCTTGTTCACCGACAGAAGATGATGGGCAAGATGATGTAATTTTCAGTGGGGAGGTGGAAATTATATCCAAGGAACAATTTGTCTCCAACATTGCTCAAACAATCCCAAGGCTCGGAAAAATTCAAAATGATAGTAAAATTCCTGATTATGTGCGTCAAAAGATTGCTGAAGCCATGAGCCTGCTCAAAATGGATTTGAACCGTAAGTCCATTAATAATTCAAAACAAAATTGATAAAAATAGCTGCTTACAATATATGGGCAGGTGTGGAGGTGGGAGAATCTCTACCTGAAGGATCTCGAGTCGTAATTGGATTTCCAGGCAAAGGATTAGGAAAAAGACCAAATATACATGCGACCAAAAAAACAAACAAAAAATGCCGTACCTTTGAAGCCGCAAACGATTCGCGCGATCAAGGTCATGAAATTATCAATGTTGAAGGGGACCATATTGATAATCAACCTCCGCATACTGAACCCCCCCAATACTCAATGAAACAATCCATGATGAAGCTCCACATACTGAAAGCCCCCCAATACCCAATGAAACAATGCATGATGCAACCCCTGCCGCCTCTCCTCGGAATATTCAAGCCTTTCAAGAAAGGGAAACAATTAAACATGATACAATGGGACGAGATATGACTGATATAATTCCCGACGCTGAGCCCGAAGTGTCATCCGCTGCGAATTTTCAAGGAATATTCTTATCCCGCATGGAAGAGTTTGCAGGCATTTTGAATTATCATTTCAATATTTCTCAACAATCATGGAAAAGGGGGCTTGATAATATCAATAGGATTTACAAAAATAGATGGGACAATTTACCAACAAAGGATGCTCATACATTCCTTCCTGTTGGTATTAAGGTGATCAGTAACCGAGAGCTTAAAATGTTGGCCTGGCTGGAGGACCTTGAGATGGCAGGTGAGTTTTATCTTTGTGCATGATACATGATTATTGGCTGTTGACTGGTGATATAAATTGCAATATACAGGGTTAGATTTTTTTAAGCCAACCAAAACAGAAGCGTTTTTTGATCACAACATTTGGAATCTCAAATTGATGAAGGAATCAGCTAAACCTCCAGATAATCTCCCAAAATCAGAACACTCCTTCTTCAAAATGGTTCAGAGCCTTCTTTACCCCGCCAATCCAGTTAAACATTTTTGGGCAAATGTTATGTTTGAATCCATTAGTTTAGTCTCATACAATGTGATTGCACCCAAACCATATGTTGCACCAACATCAAATTCGACCGATCCTCTTGGACTCAAACGGGGAGCAGTTGAATACCTTGCCTCCTGCTTGAGTAAATCGAAGCAATGTGCAACCCAACTCAGCATTGAAGGTGGCGGGGCTGACAATGAGATATCCACAAAGCCGCACAAGAACCTGGAGGATCTAATGGATACAGTTATCCATTTGATGATTGCGTACAACATGGTACGTGCACATACAAAGGTCGAAGTTAATGGCATCAAAGGCAAACTCACAAACTCAAAAAAAAATGAGGCCATCAAAGATCTTTTGACGTGTCACAAGAATCTCGGAATAAATCGAATTTGCTATGGTATATTAGCGGCATTCTGTGCGGCGGGGGTTCGTGGTTTGATGGTATGCTCAGATGACTGGAGAACAAGCTCAGTTAAAGGGGCTTTATCACTAATTGACATTTCCACAAAACTTTCAGAAAGTAAAAATCTAGTGGAGCCAGTGTGGCTACGTACTAATAAGTATATATGTGATTTACTGAATAAAAGTTTCTTCTCATCAGAGTCTTTTAACCCCGCTGTACCTCTTAGATTTGAATTTGCACGATGCTTAGTATTAGACTTTGGTGATGCCTGGGTGGCAAAACGCGGGCTTGGTTCAAGTGATGAGGTCACCTTGACGGTACCCAGGTCAGCTAAACTCACAACCAGGATTGACCCGTTTTAGATTAGCTTTGTACTAGATAGATTGTAATTGAATTTTGCAAAGTTATTTATGAATTTAATAATCATGACTTCCTATCCTACTACTGCCCGGATGCCACAGTCTGAGTACCAATAGTAATTGTACGGCGGCATGCCTCCGTACATCATTGCAAAGACTCCAACAAGACGCAAGCTGAGTCAGGCGATGTGCCCACGAGTAGCACACGCGGGTGCATTGCGGGAAGTCGCGTTTATCACTTCCCGCCAGCCCATAATAGGCCAAATGTTCCTGTGTCTTTCAAGAGGACTAGGATAGCTAGGGATCCGCAGCAGGATGCATATTGCATTTGCATGTGCTTGCAATATTCCAAATGGTTGGATTGGAAAGTGATTGCATGGGAACATCAATGTGTAAAATTGAATAATGCACTATCCACTGCAATTTTCAGGTTCAGGTATTTGAGATCGTGAATTTGCCAAGGTCAGGCGTGAGCTTTCTTTTTAGCCGCAATTAAAAAAGATTCATCCACCGCAATCCAATTTAGGTGATATTAAGAAATCAGTAATGATTCGGTTTCATTTCATTTTCTGCTGAAAGCATGCCATTCACGAAAAAAGGAAAAGAGCGTAAAAGGGAACTCGCGAGAAAGCGTCGGGCTGAGGAAGGAAAGTGTGAGTTACTCACTTAATCTCAGTGTATATATGCTTCCACATTTATGTGGCACCCTCATTGGGCCCCACGGAAGAACATTGGCTTTAGTCGGTTCAGATTGTGCCAATGTCATGTGGGCTCCAACAGGGAAGTCAAAGGATGTGTGCCGAAGAAAGCTCCTTGGCAGTATCTGATATCTTGTGTGCTTCAACACATAGTGATCCCTCAACCACTCGGGAATAGTAGCAGATCCCAAAAGACAAATGAGCGCAAAACGACCCGAATGAATAGGTTGTTTTCCTCCTCTCGCCCAACAGCACAAATATCAATGCCAGTATCAGCAAATATCACCCCAAGTGATATTCGGAGGGTTGTGGATGTCAATCAGATCAAACGCATTCACTTTGGGCGTGTGGCAATTTTCTCTTCAACCGGATTACTCATTGCCCTTGTCGAATTCCGACCATTCACAACAATGAGTGAAGTCGAGGTCGATCAATGGGATGAATTATCACAATTCCTATTTCGCGAAAAGAGATTCACCGACCCTATTGCAACAAATGGAGCATTACTGGAGGGATTTATGTTCGCGATTGGGTGGCGCAAATGCACCACGAAGAATGAACAATTTGGTCTGTATGGAAGTGCTGGCAAAATTGAAAATGCAAAAGATGAATGGCGGGACCGAGGTCCCAATCTTAGCTCGGTGGGTTGCATTCTAGGTCAATCCTTACGATATGTTGGGGATAATTTATTTGAGAGGATTCAAAATTGCTACAATTCATTGGGGGTTCCGTCTTTTGATCAAGTCAACTATGAAGGCGATATTCCGGCAAATCAGGGTGCATTTGAGTTCGCTTCCGCACTCACTTTCACCATGAATGGATTCAAAAATTCACCTCATCTTGATAAGGATGCATCGCTGTATGCTTCGGGATGGTGGTTTCAAGCTGATAAGCGGACTGGCAAAATTCAAAGAGATGCGTCAAAGCGGTGTACAGGTGGAAAATTGATTTTCCCAAATGAACATTTTTGGATTGATCTATCCGCATGTCATGGGCTCATTCAGGTAGTGTGGGCCAGTAGTACATTTGTTCATTATACTGATCCAGCACAGGACAACGAAAGCACGACACTAGTGGGTATGTCCGCACAATGCTCAAGCAGGTTAGCAAAAACAATGCGTCAAAAAAGCCATGGCTATTATGAGATTGCCGAGAGAGCGGGCTATCAAATCAGGGATGGTAATACAATCTCATGCCGATTTAAAGAATGAGGAGATTTGCATGTGGGTTGGGTAAGTAATGGTGGGATACGGCAGAGGACAATATACACCAGGATTGGATGGATTCGAGTGCGGGAGATGGGGTGTCTGACATGAAAAAGGGGTGAAGTGGATTATGTACGGTGGCATTCCATCGTACATCTGTCCTGGTTTGCTGCTATTGTCCAGGATGCCAATGCTTCACACGCGAATCCTTATGCTTGTGCAGGTTCTGAGAATGCTAAAAGTTCCTTACACCTATGCGGGGTGCCAGCGCTACACACGCCAATCCTTGGGCCTGTGCAGGCTCCCGAAAATTTACACGCCAATGCTTACGCCTTTACAGGCTTTCGACGATTCACACGCCAATTATTACGCTTGTGAAGCTTCCCCACAATGCTGAAATTTTCTTGGCCTGTGCAGGATCCCAAGAATTCACACGCCAATTCTTATGCCTGTGCAGGCTCCCAACAATTCACACGCCAATCCTTATGCTTGTGAAGGGTCCCAAAAGTGCTAAAATTCCTTACGCCTGTACAGGCTTCCGACGATTCACACGCCAATCCTTACGCTTGGGAAGGTTGCCAACAATGCTGACAAATTCTTACGCCTGTGCAGGCTCCCGAAAATTCACACGCCAATCCTTATGCCTGTGCAGGCTCCCAACAATTCACACACCAATCCTTACGCCTGTGCAGCCTCCCGACAAGTCACACGCCAATCCTTACGCTTGTGAAGGTTCCAGACAATTTAAACAATTCAATACATGAGTAAGATTAATAGCGTGTGACCATAGGAAAGGCCATGTTTCACGAATCTGGACTGGATTGCTCACATACGGGAACCTGCCGCTTTTTTACAGTTAAGAATGGGGATGGCTCTAAACCATGGAAGAAGAAAATATAGGAGAGGATAACGGCAACTATTGGCGCATTTTGAGAAAAAGAGGTTCACGAAAACAAATACTCACTCAAACTCTTGGTGGGGCACTTACAAAAATAATTCTCACGCAATCAGGGTTTTTCTCTAAGGAGGAAATAAGTAATTTTTACGTGAACAAAGAATGTAATAGAATTTGAACATAATAATAATTGATTACAAATAATAATTTATTTAAAAGAGAGTATTAAAAATGATAAAAAGTGGAAATAATGGGATTTTTTTTTAATTTTTTATTTTTCGAGGAATTTGGAGACTATCCTGGTTATGTCCTCCTTTGGATAAGCCTCCAGTGCCTGGGCAAGGAGGCGGTTTAGTTCGTCCCGGAAGTCCCAGTGCATCTCATTTCGATGAGTTGCATCCACGAAAGGAATCATGTGGAGCAAGCAACGATGCTCCAACAAGATTCGGTTGATCGAATCGTGGACGATTGCTCGAGGAATCATTAGGGTCGGTCGCAGGTCGGTGAATTCCTGGCGAGCGTCATCGTGGGAATGAGACGAGCTTGGCACCGGGGGGGAGGAGGCGTTGGGGTTCTCGGGGGCACTGGAAGGGATCTCTGGGGAGGGAACCGGGGTTGGAGTGGAGGGGGGGGGAATGGAAGGGGAAGGTGGGCGAGTCGGGTAAGAAGAAGGGGGAGGGGGAGGGGGATGGAGAACTGGGGATCCCACGGGCATATCGTCAATGATGATTATCGAGCGAGGAGTGGCGGGACGATCTGGAGACGGTTGAAAAAATGGTGAGGAAAAGTTGAGAAGAGTGAAGAAGGAGAAGTGGTGACTTACCAAAAGGTTCCTCCGTGGATTGCGTAGGAGCCACCTCAGGTTCTGGCTCACGAGTCGTATCATCCTCAGGTTGTTGGGACGCTGGACTTGGGCCAGGAATAGGTGGCTCTTCGGTTCGGGAGGGTTCTAAAAAAGGAGGAAGAGTCAGTTCACTCGACTCGAAAGTGAAAGTGAAAATGAAATGAAACTTTGGCTGCTTACCGCGGAATAATTCCTCAGACCATCGGGTGCCACTCGGGCCTGGAGTGGGTTGCCGGGGGGTTTGCTCGCGAGGCAAACTAGCAACGGGAGAGTCTTGTCGGGGGGGATTCGGGGGGTTTTGTTCTATGAGAAATGGAAAAAAGTCAATATTATTGCGTGAAGAGAAATGAGATAAGGAGGAGAAATAAAACTTACTTTGGCGTTTGAATCCCATCGGTGACAAGACATGGTGACGATCAGCCCAAGCTCGAATGTCCTCTCGCCATCGCCATCCTTCATCGGCCGGATAATCACTTCGCTCCGGTCGAGGAGTGAAGTGACCATCGGATGGTGGCCTAGGAGGGGGAGTGGACAAATCGATACTGGAGGGGACAGGGCTAATCGTCCGGAATCGTTCCCGTTGGCCTGTTTGGGGGCCCGGCGTCCATTCACGCTCGGAAATGGTTTCATCATCGTCGACCACAAAGGAGTCCTCGCGAGGGCGTCTTGGGCGAGAACTCCTCTGGCCTCGTGGTCGGAAGGGGCGGACAACGAACAAACATTTCTTGTGTGCTTGTCGGCAAGCATCACAAGCGTCGTTCGTCGTCGAGGAACGAATGCAGGGGATACCCCACTTGGTGCATAAAGTGCACGACATCTAAAAACAAAACAAGCGAGGTTAGTAACTGCATACAAAGTAAACAATCAAGAAAGAAAATGAAGGCATACGATGAATTATATAAATTTAAAACGGAAGCAAATTGAAAACGCTCTAGTCGGAAGTTTTTAAAACTCTGGAAGGAAGTCGTGAAGAAAGAAAAATATTAATATCGGTACATAATGTTGACAAAAGTTAAAAAAAGAGGTAACGCACGAGGTGGATAGAAGGGAGCTTCTGAACGGATCAGAAGAATAAACAAAAAGCGAGCAGGAAGGGGAGTGGGGTTAGTCGAGTGCGAAAGAAAATACTGGAAAGGCAGGAAGACGAGGGGGAATACGCACAAGGACAAACGCGGGTGAGGTTGAGCGAAGTGGAGCGGGTGAGAAAGAAAGTGAAGTGCGTGTCGTGTGAAGATGGTCTTTTATACCATGGTGAAGCTGAGACGATCTCAGCAGTTTCAGCACCCGCAAGAGTCTCAGCTTCAAGGCATGTGGGCAAAATTGAAGCTGAGTCTCAGCGAATGCTGCAACTGAGAAGTGAAATGCTCACGTGAGGCAGAAGAACAATGGGGGTCTGGCTGAGTATTGCAATTTATTGAATTGTCAAGCTGAGTCAAATCCCCTTTGTTTCCTTAAATTGCCACCCAATCACCCAGGAGGGTGGTCGTGAGGCCCTTGTTGAATGTGCATTCAACGTGCAATGCACAAGTGACTCATGCAGAAATGCACCCGGTGCATTTGGTCACAAGTGACCGCGGCAAGATCACCGGCCGTATGGCCTGGTGATAGTCTTTGAACAAAGGGGGGGGCTGTAAGACAAGTGAATACAGCGTGAGCTTGCCTCGACCCATTGCTCAGGTTTGCTTTCGGGTCATAATTGAAATGCTCAGTGGCTGAACATTTTAATTGCACAGTTATTCAACTTTTGATATAACAATATCAAATGCACCGCTGAGTATTGCAATTTATTAAATTGCAATACTCAGTCAAATCCCCTTTCTTTCCTTAAATAGCCACCCGATCACCCGGGAGGGTGGTCGTGAGGCCCTTGTTGAATGTGCATTGTGGGTGGAATGCACAAGTGACCCATGCAGAAATGCACCCGGTGCATTTGGTCACAAGTGACCGCGGCAATATTACCAGCCGTATGGCTTGGTAATAGTATGTGAACAAAGGGGGGGGCTGTAACACAAGTGAATATAGCGTGAGCTTGCCTCGACCCATTGCTCAGGTTTGCTTTTGGGTCATAATTGAAATGCTCAGTGGCTGAACAGTTTAATGGCACAGTGATTGAACTATTGATATAAAAATATCAAATGCACCATGCTGAGCCATTGCTCAGTCGTCTTTGTATGCCCACAATCTGAGCATTTGGCACAGCATCGGGTGACATTTCAGCCAGCTGCAGCATTTCACACGCTTTGGTGAAGTGCTCCAAACTGAGCCTTCCAATGAACTATTGCAAAAATAGTTCATTCAATGGCTTTACTGAGCACTTTCACACGGTGCTTTTCACCATGATATGCTCAGCTTGCGTGTGCAAATCGGGTGAGATGCGAAGCTGAGCATGTGGCAAATGAGCTACGTATATGCAAACGATCGGAAGGTGCATGCACATTCGCTATATGCATGCAGGCTCAAGTAGTATAACACCTTCCTGATCTGTACAGCCAACACTGTAGTACGCAGTACACCTGTGTAAATGTATGCTGCGGGGCAGAGCAAAAGCTGTTCAGCAATGTAACATGAAAATCACGTCAAGCCATTGAGTCATATATCTCAACTGCATCCCTTTGGTGCACCTTTTTGCAGAGCTCTGCCTAACAATGGCATAGACGCGGGTGTAATCCGAGTTAATGAAAGTGGGTCATAATGGGATGACTTATTATTTGGGTAATACACAAACAGTGGATTCACTCCGGTGCCATTGTCGGGGCCAACAATGACTGCCCCTGCTTGTTCATTGTCGGGAAGCCACACGCTTTCATACGCACCCCCGATGGGTCATACACAGGCAGCTTTCACACGCCTGGAAGACATTTTACTGCCAGTGTTCCGACCGGCTAGTTTCTTGGTCGGGTGGTCAGCTTTACTGCAGACGCTCACCCGCTTGCGCGTGGAAACCTGAGGCCAATCAGTGTGGATTTGCTTCAGCCTCATCCACATCAGAATAATCCCAGCCTATGTTTGCGTGGGTATCTCCCACCGCGGGTAATTTTCTTCACGTTCTCACACGCCCCGTGCAAGTTGTGGCACCTGGCTTGCAGCCAGAAATTCCCTTGGGTGGGTGGCCTCTTTCTCCGGAGTTTTGTACACGCGTGAGGCAAAGACCGTGATCCCAATCTCGGGGGATAAACTGCCTCCTCAAACGCAATAGGGGTGAATGTAGATGTGGATCATGCCTCATGGTCGGTGCCCCGTTTGATCATGCCACACTTCCCCCCCTGAAGCCCAGTTCGAATCCGTCATCAGAAAACTTCACGCAAAACCAAAGTCATGTTCGGTGGCACGCCACCGAACATATCTCACCCGCCCATACACAAACATCCCCACAGTGAGATTGCCCTTTGAAACGGCCAACATTGCCCAGTAGGTCCCTGTGCGACAATTAACCTGGGGAAGATATGCATCCATGTTCGCTGTCACACCAGCGAACATGACTGCATGCGTCTAATATGCCCTCCACAATAAGTTGCTACAACCCACCCAATTTCGGATATGCTAATGTCAACCTTGTTCCACCAAAGGATTTGTACCTTGCTGCAGATCCAGCAGTCATATCGGTGCACCCACATTTTGGCCACCTTGCCTTGATATATGCCCCAAATTGGATATGAAAATTATCAGCCCAAGATGCCCACCCCCATCAAGACCATGCACGTAACCACAGGCCATCCCCCTTTTGGCCTGTGGCTGCCACTCATATAAGTTTCCCACCTGCGCTTATTCCTCTTCATTCCCTTTAGCTAACCCCTCCCGATCATATAATTTCCAACTGTCCCCGAATAATTTCAAATAGCCATCATGTCAACCCCTTCACAACCACTTTGCATTGGGATGATTAATATTTGTATTCAAATAAATAGTGATATAGCCTTAAATCCTGAGGATTCCCACTTAGCCTCTTGGATTATCATATGGCACAATCAACACAACATATTTGTTTATCTCCCCAATCACCAGCATGCTATTGGCTCTCTACCTGGAACCCTTTCCAAAACGTTGATACCATTCCTTGGGGCACCAAAAACGTTCATGCACTGTGGTCCTGGTGGCGCATGGATTGAAAATTGCCAATCCAATCCTTCTCAAATATTATTCGTTGAGGGAGTATTTATGACTGATGCAAATGATCCCTCCTCATCTCAGAAACCCAATCTAGCATTGATGTTCTTCACAAGGTATCCAAACATTTTATTCATAATGGAAAGCTTTCGAACACAAGATTTCAAGCTTAAAATGCCCAAAGAATATGACTGTGATACTCATAGTCAATGTCAACTCTTCACTCCAACATTTCCCGCTTCAAGCTCGACGCCAGTTTCATATCCTGCTGTTTCATCATTGGTTTCCAAGCAGAAACTGATACAATTACCCAGTGGATCAGACCTCCCCATGATGACCCCGCCCCATGCCATTATTCAAACCCCCCTCCTCCCTCATCAAAAGACCGGACTAGCTTTTCTCTGGGATCGAGAAATCCCCAATGGCCAATCAGCCCGTAACCTTTGGGCCACCTCACCCCCAGGATCCACTTTCAATGCCAGGCACATCATTACAAACAGGGTTGTTAGCTCATTTGAATCCCTTTCAACCAATACCCCTCTTGGGGGACTGCTCGCGGATGATATGGGATTAGGTAAAACCATTCAGGCCATTTCTCTAATTGGTACCTCAAAAGAGCGGATGATTGCAAACCCCCATCGCTCCACGCCCACCATGATCATCTGCCCCCCTCGCTTAATTACCAACTGGCAATCAGAAATATCCAAGCATGCTCAGGCTGGAGCGCTGCATTCCAAAATCTACCATGGTCCCACTCGTCACTCATTATCCAAAGACGACATCTTAAAATATGATATCATCATCACTTCTTACAATACTATCACCCAAGAATTTAAGCAAACCAATCCCTCTACATCATTCATTTTTCAAATCAATTGGCATCGTATAATATTGGATGAAGCACAGTGAGTGGCTGAGCTTAAATGATTCAAATTACCTTTTATATCCAATAACCCTTTCCCCCTCTTATAGCTATATTCGCTCTCAATACACTGCCACTCACCGTGCCATTAATAGCCTCCTTTCATCCCGTAGAATATGTTTAACGGGCACACCTATTCACAACACCATTTATGACCTTTTGGTCATAATATCATTCATCACTCAACCCCAGAGCGCCAATCAAGATAACTGGTCACCATTCATCCTGAGTAGTCTTTCCAAAGGTTGCAATGATATCTTGCATTTGGGATTGCGGCATTTAAGTTTGCGCCGCACCAAAACCACACATCTTGAATCCCTCCCCACTATTAGCCATCATTATGAGCTGCTCCCACTCAACCCGACCATGCAGCAAGAATATTCCATATTATATGAAGAATTCCTATCATCCAAAAGCAAAGGACCAGGAGAATTTTTCAGAAATATTAATAAGCTGCGAATATGTTGTAACCATCACATCATGCTTAACACAATTGCGGAGGCGGATTTGGAAGACCCCGAGGGCAGGAGCACTCAGGATAAATTGCCAACAATCACACGAACTCTTGTGGATGTCGAAACATGCATGATGAGTAGTAAAATTGCACACCTCCTACAAAGCTTAATGAAGAGCAAACAAACAAGGTGTGGTCCAACCAAATCGGTGGTTTACTCCCAATGGACCCAATTTCTAGATTTGTGCGTTAATTCTAATATGCATCCATTACCAATTGAATCCATCTGACTTTTTCATATTGTAGAATTGGTATTGCCCTTGCCCATCACTCTATCCTTTCAGCACGAATTGATGGAACCATTACAGCACGAGCACAGGAGAAGGCACTGGATAATTTCTTCAATAATCCTGAATGTGAAGTACTGATTGCATCCATTGCCACAGCTGGAACTGGCCTCAATATAACTTGTGCTAATACGGTCTATTTAATGGTGAGGGGACCCCCAAAATTCTGCCCTGATTTGCGGCCCCTGACATCCACATTTCCAGGAGCCCAATTGGAACCCAGCCATTGAGGCTCAGGCTGTTGATCGACTCCATCGTATTGGCCAACAACAACCTGTAAAGGTCATCCACTATATAACTCCTCATTCAGTTGAGGTCAACATGCGGAAGGTACCTTTCAAGATCATCTTTGACCCTAATTGTATTGCTATTCTAAAATCCTTCCTTATGGAAATGCCATTTTCCAAACACCAATAGGTCCAAGAAAAGAAAAAATCGTTAACTGCGTGAGCCTTACTGATATTATATAATTTGTGATTGACAAAGTTGATAACTCCTGTTGACTCTGGCACAGGTCCACAATTATGAACACCATGAGCTGGATCGAACTTCTTCAATATTTCCTCAATGAAAATGAGCAATAGAGTATTATTGCTAAGGGAGACGGTGATACATTTCAATTCATATTGTCTATATTCTAACATATTTAGCAAGTTGTTGCATCCTTAAGAGATAATAATCAGATTTTATTACACCTGCACAAATAATTCACAAAATGTTAATTTGTAACGGTGCTATACATTTATATTACTAAGTTATTGCAGAGCATCACCATTCGGCCTAATAACTGGCATGTCAAGTATCTTGAGGGCGCTAGTTTGCATCTTACTACAGCCTTTGAGCCAATCTTGATCAAATACCTGAAATGATAAGCCTTCTGGAATATCACCATCATCTGTCGATCGTAATTCTGGCAATCTATCAATAGTTTTTTTACCCTTTTTTTTAATGCGATTACAAAACTCTATGTCTCGATCCATTTTTAATACCAATTCATTAAATAACTGGGAGCGCCAGCGTAATCCCACTTTGCGGTAAACTTGACGGCCATTTTCCAGTACCTCCTCAGTATCTGAACATACTCGAGGGTCATTGAATTGTGATGCTAGAATGGGAAATTTAGCCGTATCACACCATTCAAGACGGCGCTCACAGGTCTGCACATAATGAAGTAGATCATGATCAGTCTTTTCTCACAATGAAGAAGAGAGACATTAACTAACCCTTTGACGAATATTTGCGAGTTTTTGATTCTCCTTCTTTTTAACCAAATACTTGGCATCCTTTTGAATAGACTTCCATTCTCTTTTCAAATAAGTGAAATATCGCTCCATTAAAGCCGCTACGACCCCATAGTTATTATGATCCTTGTTCCAACAGTAATGATGATACTCGGTGCTGACCAGTGCAAGACGGAATGTACGGTAAAACACCATAGACATCAGCTCATTGAACGGATGTTGCCATGAGCTCTCCCAGTCCCAAGTGAATCGCTTTAGTCCTAGCTTGTGGAGCTCATTTTCGCAGTAGCTTTGGAAACCCTGAGACTGAACCTGTGTTGATGGCTCATTGAAAACATCCTCAGGGACATAACCGAGATGACCAGCCACTTGAATTGCAATCTCACGCTCTTCTGTGCTTGGTGGTGCTGGTAGTGAGGAAAAATCCTTATCCCTAACTTTGAGTAGGAACAGCCAATGTGCGTGTACTGCTGATCTCATTCCATGGACATTCTCTGGAAGTTCTGCTTTCAGCCATTTTTGTTGCTCCTTCTGGCTTGCACGTTTCGCCACATTGTGAGCTTTACCAGCCTGGTTCCTTTGCTGTCTGACCTCGGATTGTTCAAGCATACTCTGGGCAAGGGGAATTTGAGGATGGGTGAACTCATTATTTGACTGAGTGCCATGATCATGCGCCGTGAAATTGTCACTCCTTGCTTCATCATTTGTTTTGATTTGAGTCGGAGACATGTTCTCATCCTCATCATCCACCATTTTTTCTCTTGATGAACTGGCATGAGCTGTTCTTGGTTTGGAGGAATATGGATGATGACGTCCAGTGACTTTCTCTTTATGGACCAGAGGTGAAGATGCATACAGTTCATCACCTGCCATGCACATCAAAAAATGAATGAAGACTGGTCATACTCACAATCTTCAATTGGCTCCTGAGATTGGACTGACTTGCCTTTAGGTGCCATATCTAACCCATGAAACAAACATATCAAATTGTGAAAAAGGTTATACACCGAAATTAAAATGACTTACTTTGATGAAGCGTCAATCCTGGATTTCCCTCCGACAGACCACTCCAAGTTACATTCTCCAATGGTCTTTTTTGTCGTCCCCCATCCACGTGCCTTTCATGAACCACATGAACCTGAGATCCTGATGGAATATTGAGGGTTGGCTGTTTACTTTGGCCAAAGGGATCCTGGGATGTGACTGGATTCCGACCAGGATTAAGGAGGAACTCACGTGGATATTTTGATTGGGGATTAGCGTGTGATGAGATTTGAGATGTGCCTTCCGGCCCCTCAGACACATGCATTTGTGTATTAGTGGGATTCGGGGGAATTGGAGTGACGGAAATATTTGGGATCGACCAAGTGCTTGAAGTTGGAGCCTTTGGATTGCCCACATCAATGTTAAGACCTGATACATTCATTGAGGATGCGATAGGGGTTGTGAGAGGAATGTTGGGGCTCAATGGTGACTGTGTTTGAACATATTCTATGCTAGATTCACTATTTGAGTCATGAACAGAACCTGAACGGGATTTATGTGACTTGAAAGATGACATAAGGGCCAAAAAAGTACAGTAATATTTTTAACTAGATAAAACACCTCAGTATTATGATAAAATAGAGTGATATGAGATGAAATCTTTTCAAATTTAGAATAGAGAAATTCTATGAATAGTTGGAACTAAGTGTTGCGTGAAAGTCCAATAAGCCTCTTTTTAGGAGAATCCTCCCTGCCTCCTCTTGAGCTCCTCCGCTTCTATCAGAAACCACCCGGCACGGCCTACCACCATATAATGTAATATTTCCTTGATCTCAAAGGGGACCCATCATCCATAAGTAATTGTATTTGGTAACATTTCTGCCTCCCCATTGTCACATTTTGTGAATTATCCAAACTGCCAATATATGCATTGAAATTCCACAGCATTGTACATCTGTAAAGGGGTATATTAATGAAGGATTTACCCACAAGAGACATCACCTTTACAAGAAAGGCCAAACAATCCAAATCACACTCCAACCAATTAAAAGCCTGCTGCACTCAAACCAAATACCAAGACTTTAGGTACACTCCAACCTTTTATGTAATAGAGCTATATCGTTATGTCTGTAATAAGGTTCAAGCCATGTACGATGGCGTGCCAGCATACATGGTTTGAATGTCAATCCCCTCAAATCAATGTTGACACATCCCTATTGGAACACCCCTCAAGGGTCAAAACCGCAGTATCGCCATGTGTAAATAAAATAGTATATGTATGAGCATTGAGCAGCATGGCATTTTACCCAATTAAACTCCTAACCAATTCCGCCATCCAGATGAGACATGTTACACTCCATCAGCTGCAGCTCACGCACCATTACAAATGGGATAAAATTCTCAGATGGCTCAAATCATCTCCCCCTTCATAAATACTCACTCAATTTTTTTGCCAATTAATAACACTCCTAAACACTTTCACATCAGCCATAGATATTTATACACAAACCAACCGTACTCCCAATTCCTGCAACAATGACAACCCGCCGCTATTCCTCAATGCGTATATGCATGTGTCAACACTGCTCAACTCAAACACACTCTTCCCCTGAGGGTGATAGGCCTGGAGTTGCCTTCACACCTTTCCAATATAAACAGCACATTAAAAAGCTCAAATCAACCATTGCACCCAAATCTCTTCCAAACATCCCTACTTCTGCATCAGGATCTGAGTGCCCACAACTTCTATTGGATCAAATCTTCCCAGCTGATTATTCACGTTTGACCCAAAGCACTTTCCCAACTCCAGCGGGTCTCAATTCAACTGCACAGAAACCATATAGTGGCAGTCAAACCCTTCCCCCACAAGACCTAGGAATGATAATATCTGCCATTCTATCATTAAGGTATAATATACCCCGCAGGGCTTCACGCATTCTGCACCCCTCCCTAAACCTGCTGATCAAGTCCAGCATCTCAAGCTCCGGTGGTCTCCCCATTCCTGCATTCCATATACCTCAAGATCTGAGTACCATATTTGAACATCTCCAATTGGAGCCAGTGATTCAAAACTATATATGTTGTCCTCAATGTTTCTCTCTTAATGGCCTTACTGAATCAGTCACAACTGACCAACCCCACTGTCAACGCCATAATGACCCAAATGATCATGATCCCCCTTGCACACAATCATTAGGCAAATTCATCTATTCATTTGAAGCCCACACCCAAAACACCACCAACATGAAGCAAAAATTTATACCAACAAAACATTTCATTTATCAACCATTCAAAAATTGGCTTGCCAGATTTCTCCAGCGGGCTGGAATTATGGAAATTCTGCATCAACATCAACAATCCCAAACTCCCGAAGATTCCCCAAAATGTGACGTCTGGGATGGATTGGTCTGGAGACGCTTCACTGGCACTAGAAATATCCATGACCCCCCATTCATGTCCATTCCTGGTGCATTGGCCTTCTCCATTTATGTGGACTGGTTTAATGCACATGGAAAGTCCACCCGGTTGGCCAGCATTGGACCTATCATGCTTATTTGTCTTAATCTCCCCCCAAGTGAAAGATTGAAGCCAGAGAATGTCTATGTTGCAGGAATAATCCCTGGTCCGAAGGAGCCAACTTCCCTTCAATTGAATTATTTATTAATGCCACTCATCAAGGAGCTCAAAGAGCTATGGCAAGGTTACCATTTTTCACCCACCTCAACAGGTCCATCAGGATCCTTTATCCGTGTTGCCATCCTCACAGCCATTGCGGATGTGGTTGCCATGCGCAAGCTTACTGGATTTATTTCCCATTCAGGCAACCACTTTTGTAATTTTTGCACCATTCACAAAGCTCAAATTGATGAAATTGGTCCTCAATTTCACTACACACGCTCATATCAAAATCATAAATCAACCATTGCCAAATGGCTTCGGGCAACCCCGCAACAAAGACAAGCAATTTTCTCTGAGTATGGAGTGCGATATTCAATTTTAGAAGACCTTCCGTATTGGGATGCCACCAGAATGGTTAATCTTGACATAATGCATAATTTAATACTTGGAATTTTGAAGGATCATGCAGCTTTCAAATTGTGCATTCCAGAGGCGAAATCAAAAATTTACTTCAGGTCCCGCAGGAAATCCAATGACACCAACAGTTCAGACTCAGATTCCAAGACCTCCAACAGCTCTCTTGATAAAATCACATTGAGAGAGGCCCGCTCCCTGAGAAGAGACGCAGCAAAAATAATAAATGAGCCACTCCCCACTACTTCCCAATGCCCACCCCTAACACAGAACATCCATCTAG
Organism: Austropuccinia psidii; assembly: GCA_023105745.1. NCBI lineage: Eukaryota > Fungi > Basidiomycota > Pucciniomycetes > Pucciniales > Sphaerophragmiaceae > Austropuccinia > Austropuccinia psidii. The sequence goes on from JALGQZ010000008.1 coordinate 41,524,340, forward strand.
TGGTTCTGCGGAGATTCCTTCATTTGATTCCAATTACATCCCCACTTCTGAAATCCCCTCTGAATTGGATATCACTGCACTGAGCGATCACCAGATCAAGGGTGAGGCTCAGGAGCATCTCCGACAAATCATATCTGAGACAATAATTCCCTCATCATGGACAAGAGTACCTCGCAACATGGGTTCCCCCTCTCATGGTAGCTTAAAAGCCGCTGAATGGGCTCTCTTATATAAGGTCTATATTCCATTTTTAATGCTCAGTCAACAGATGTCATTAGATGTACACCAATCCGCCAACATTCAAAGGCAAATGGGTCAGTCAGAAGAACTTGGAAATGAACTAACCAAGAATACATTCCATTTGATTAGTGCTATCAACATTGCCACAAGTTGGACTGTTTCAATAGGAGATGCGACTGCATTTGCTGAACATTGGAAAAAATTCCGCCTTTCCAATCAACTCCTGTTCCCAAAACAGAAAAGTAAACCAAATCATCATTTTGCTGACCATATTCCCGAACTCTTCCAACGTTGGGGCCCAGCACAAGCCTCAGCCACATGGGGTTATGAGCGCTTGATTGGAGTATTTGCAAAAATGCCAACAAATAACAAAATATGTACGTCAACTAATAAGATCAATATATTCACATTGATTAAACACCTGAACTGAATAAGATTAACTTCTTGCAACTCTAAATAGATGATATAGATAAAACCTTACTTCAACATATCTGTCGATGTTCCAACCTTTCCGTTCTCCTGAAATCCCCATCCGTGCCATGTGAAATAAAACAGCTTTTCAAATCACAGCCACCTGCCGTGTTCAATGACCATAAATATAACAAACCATCCCGCCATGACCAAGAAAATTATGATTGCCTGGTTGAGTACTTACAGAATTTTCATGCAACAAGGGAAATAGTTGATTGGATCAGCTTAGACACTACCGTGCAATCCACAAGTCATCTCACTTCAAGGATTGTCTCACCTTGGTATTTTCCAGTTTCAAACATTAATATTGGGAACAATATATTTTCAACTGAATCCAAAAATGTCAGCAACAGTGTGATATGTTTTCTGAGGGGCAACTCACGACGCTTTGGTATTATTAATAGCATTTTTAAAGTCTCTGAGCCATCTAGCATACTGAACAATAACTTTCTGATCTTAAAAACTTTGAAGATTGATGTGAATTTCTTACCAGATTGGCCGCATCTGAATATTTATAAAGCTGTTGGTTTTGATGATGGACACTTGATTATATCTGAAGAAGAAATAGAAGGTAACTGTGGATTGTATGATAACAAAGTTCTGTCATGTGGACTGCTTGTAATGATAAAGCCGTTATTTCATGAAATTTAGTCTACAGAAATGGAAATCTCTCAGATTCATTAGCAATTTTGCTAGTGAAATAACTGCCTCAAAATTTAGTGACAGAGACATGCCATTGTGACAAGCAAAGCCCATTATTTCACATTGCCACAAAGAACTTACTATTTTGACATTGGGTACAGTGTGAATAAGCCAATTTCAATGATCAAATGACCCACACACTCACCTTTCACAGCATCCAAAATTTCTAACTGCGCCATCATCATGTTGGAAGGGGAAGCGGCCCTTGCACACACGCCAATGCACACACAAGCGCACCCGCACACGCCAATGCACACGCAAGCGCACCCGCACCCACACACGTGGTATTGTGCGGCGGGCTCTACCAGTGTCACCTGCAAAACGACAATCCCGCTCAGGCAGAGTCCTTTCATGGACGACCTGGTGAAGTCAAACCCCCCGCCAAAATTTCTAATGGCGCCATCATCATGCAGGAAGGGGAAGCGACCCTTGCGCACCCGCACACGCCAATGCACACGCACACGCGGTATTGTGCGGCGGGCCCTACCAGTGTCACCTGCAAAACGACAATCCCGCTCAGGCGGAGTCCTTTTATGGATGACCTGGTGAAGTCAAACCCCCCGCCTACATCAAGACTGGCTGAAGGACCTCTTTGATGTGTGTGTTTGCAAACAGGCGGGTCTTGGGTAATTTTTACCAACCATTGGACTGTTGCGGGATGATCAGGTGGTGAGGAATCTGAGTTGAAGGCACAGCGGAACCAATATTGGTGGATGTCACAGGATTTGGTGTAAGACAAGAGTAGGACGTGTGCTCGACGTTCGCTTGATTTTTGCTTGACGTGAGCTCGACTTTTATCCTGCTTGACGTGAAGTCAATTGCCGACGATTGACACGAGATTTGCCCTGGTGATTTAAAAGTTAAAAATAGATTTATATTATAAATTAATTCTAAAAAAGAATATGCTTAATTTTATTCTATTCTTTAAAAATGAAAATATAGAAATAATAAAAAATATAAAAAAAGTTATTTTTATTCTTTTTTCATTTCTTTTATTGATCAAAAAGATATTTAAGCAATCTTCATGTGGAAATTGCCATATATTATTAAAAAATAACACTTTTAAGAGAATACTTAAATCTATTTGTCTTTTTATTGTTTGCAGACAACCAAGCAGAGGATAATCAAACCACTGTTGAGAGATTGGTGGAAGAAACTTGTCCAAGTTCTCCAACACCAATTGTCAATAAGAAAAAGAAAGCTAAGAAATTAGTCTTTCCAAGACCCACTATTCAGCCCTCTGAAGGTGAGTACCTCCTTTTTATTTGCCATAAAAAAATGTTTTGTTTTCTTGAATTTTGACTATGACTACTGGAAGAGGATCCCAATACTCCATCCAATCAGATGGAGGTGGACTCAAAAGTAGAGTTGATCCCTCAAAAGGGAAAAGAAAGGGAAATATCCCCAGTGGAACAGAGTCCACACAAGGAAGTGCAATATCCAAAAGGAAAATCCCAGATATGCCCATGATTTCTGAACCAGAATCGGAACTAGGTATGATTAATTCCAACAGGGACAAATCAAATTAAGAGGGCTCAAATAGACATTTATATGAGCCAGTACAGGCATCATTACACAATGTACAAGGACAAAGATCGGGAAATGTGCCACAACTTCACCAAGGAGTGATGAACTCCTGGCATATCCTGAAAAAATTTCTCAAAGAGGAGGAAATAGTGAGATACTCCAATGGATGGAATCCACTGTCACCAAAGCCTCAAATCAAGAAGATAAAGGAGAACCATGCCAAAAAGAAAGAGGAAATCAAGGAAGAAGCTTCAGTAGGTTCTACCAGCAAGCCTCAAGCCAACCAACTTCCCCAAGAAGGGAAAAAGAACAAGAAAAAGAACTGGAGGAAACCATATTCCCCAAATTAAAGGATCCCAAAAATCCAAAAAGATTCCATGGACAATTTCTTCAACATGGCCAGAACCTTGATGGAATTCAAGGACAAAGAGGAACAAAGAATGAGACAACCTCATTTCCCAAAGAAATACCTTTGTCTCCTTATGTTGTAAATACTTTAACTGAAATTATAAATAGTATCTTACCTCTTAAAGACATTAAAAATAGTCTATTATCCTTACAAGAAATAAATAACAGCTTATCATATTTAACAAAAAATAAATTAATAACAATGAACTTATGGTTGAAAATAACAAACCAAAAATTCTAATTGACAATACTCAAAATTTTATACAAGTCCAACAAGAATTATATCAATACATAAAATATATTAAGGAAGAAACTTTAAAAATCAATTATGATGTGAGCATTGACAATTTGATAGAAAACTAAACAAATTAAGTATTTCTGTTGAAAAATTTGAAGAAAAGACTTCATCACATCAAAAGTTACTTCTAGACCATGTAGAACAAAGTGATGAAGCAAGAATGAATCTTAAAGATTAAATTCAAAGTGCAATAAGACTTATTACTGAAAAAATGGATAAAATAAATGAGGCTAACTTAAATATTCCAAATTTATCAACCACATCTTCTCACATAAGAAGTCCAATTAAACCAAAAGAGGAAGTAACAAACACATTCATGACAGACTTGAGTCATCAAGACAATAACCAATTCTTAATGAAAGAAGCACCTCAATTAAAATAATGGCCAATATTCACAGGTGAAGGTGAATATGACCATATGTCATTAATTAAAACAATTGATATTTTACAAGAAGATTTTGCCATACCAGATGAATTAATCATTGCAAGATTACATTCATTATTTGAAAAATCTGCAAAAAGATGGTATTATGGCATAAGAAAAACCAATGGTTAAAATACCTGGTCTTGGTGGAAAAATGAAATAATCACCAAATTTGCAAATGATGCCTGGAGGTACAAAATACAAAATTCATTTGAAAATGCCTACTTGGTTCTTAAAAAAAGTTGAAAGATTGAATGCACTGTACCCAGAAATGTCACAAAAAATGGTGCACATGAAGATACTTGAGTGTGGAGGGTAATTAGAACATTTCCTAATAAGCAGGTGCATAGAACCATGCTCCACAGAGGAATATATCAATTCACTGGAAGATATAGTGACAAGAACTAAGATTGGTAGAGCTTGGAGAAAAGTGGATATCAAAAGTCCAAATGAGCTATTTATCAAGAAAGATAAACAAAGAGAAACTTTCAAACCCAATACACCTAACAATGAGCAAAGAAAATGCCATAAATGTAGAAGTATGGGACACTTAGCTAATAATTGCCTCAAAAAAGCAAATATCAATGAAATTGAGGAAACAGATGACCACAATGACAAAGAAGAAGAATCAGATTCTGAAAAAGATATTGAAGATTCAGAAGCTTCTGAAAGTGATGAAATCAATATAATTAATGCACAAATTAATAATATTGATTTGCTATATGAAGTATCAGATGTTAACTCAAACTTACCACAGGTTGGAACATCTGATAAAAGCCTGACAAACATACAAGATGCCAAACTTAATAGAACCATTCCAGCAAAAGTAATGGTATATACAGCTGGAAATTCAAGTATAAGCATTGTCATGGTTGAGAACCAAGAGGAGAAAGTAAGCTTGGATACAGGAGCATACTGTACATGTGTTGGTAAAAGATATTTGGAATCAATTGTACCAGATTGGGAAGGCAAAATTATACCAAAACAAGGAGTCAAATTCAGTAGTGCCAGTGAAATCATGAAGCCTCTTGGAATAATAGACTTAAAGTTAATTTTTCCTCACCCTTCACAATTTATAAGAGTGAAAGTAGAGCTTGTAGTAATGGACAACTTTACTAGTAACCACTTTATACTTGGAAATGATTACTTGTCAATTTGTGGCATAGATATCTCAAATCAAAAAGACAGATATTTTACCATAGGAGACAATAAGAGGAAAACATTTGGGTTTTCAAATAACAAAAAAGAAATTAAAGTCATAAAAAAAGAATAGAAAAACACAGAAAAAGACTTTTTCATAGAGGACCAACTTAAAGAGGCAGAATTCAATCAAGAATTAACATAAAAAATGAAATGAAAACTGATTGACCTCTTATTTAAATATAAAAATTCCTTTGAAACTGAAAAAGAGCCACTAGGTGCCATTATTGGACATGAAGTAGACATTAGCCTCAATGTAGAAAAACCTTATCCACCTCTGTTAAGGAGACCAGCTTACCCAGCTAGCCCAAGATCTAGAGAAGGCTTAGAGGTACAAATTAAAGAATTGATGGACCTTGGGGTATTAAGGAAAGTAGGACATAATGAAAAGGTAGAGGTCACTAAACCTGTTATTATTACTTGGCATAATGGAAAATCAAGGGTGGTAGGGGACTTTAGAGCCCTAAATACCTACACCATCCCTGACAGATATCCGATACCCAGAACCCATGAGACATTAACACAATTTTCACAGGCTAACTTCATTACAGCCATGGCTTCTCTAAAGGTATTTCACCAAAATGTATTGACAGAAAATGCTAAGAAACTTTTGCGGAGAATAGTTCACTGTGGGATATATTAATACTTAAGTATACCATTTGGTATAAAAAATGCACCTTCACATTATCAAAGGATGATGAAGACCATATTTCCTGAATATTTATCAGAAGGATGGTTAATAATCTATAATGATGATATCATACTTTGCTCATAAACTTGGGAAAGTCACTTAACAAGACTAGAAAGAGTACTACAAGAGATAGTCAAAGTGAATATGAAAATTTCCCTCAAAAAAGTGTCATTTTTCACATTTTGAGCTGAAAGTACTAGAACATGTTGTATCTGGACTAAGCTTGGGCATAGCTAAAAGAAAAGTAGCAGCAGTACTACCGAAACCAATTCCCCAAGCCAAAAAATAAATGAAATCATTTCTAGGATTTCCTGGTTACTACAGAAAGCATATAAAGGACTTTGCAAGAATTGCCAAATCCCTGTATAAACTCTGTAACCAACAGACAGTTTATTAAATGACTGAAGAAAGAGTCAAAGCATATGATGAATTGAAAAATTCCCTCACAAATTCCCCATTTCTCCTAATTCCATATTGGAAACTACCTTTCAAACTATAAATTGATGCTTGTGGAGAAGGATTAGGTGCTGCACTACACCAGAAACAAATTATCAATGATAAACCTATTGAAGGACCAATTTTATTCATTTCAAGAAAAATTAATTCAACAGAAGCAAGGTATGGAGAAATCCAAATTGAATGTCTTTGCTTAGTGTGGGCTTTAGAAAAATTACATTATTATTTTGATGGTACAGTGTTTGATGTAATTACAGACTGTAATTCTGTAAAATATTTGTTGAACATGAAGACACCAAATAGACATATGCTAAGATGGTGAGTTTCTATCCAAGAATATAGAGGAAATATGAATATAGTTCATAAATCTGGAAATATTCATAGAAATGAATATGGTCTTAGTAGATGGGCTTTAGAAAACACACCTTAAAACCCAGCATGGGTACCACAGGAAGAGCACCATATAGAAGGCATATGTGTCACAGACATTGGCACAGAATTCTTCAGTCAAGTTAGATAAAGCAATAAGATGGATAAGAACTGTCATATCCTATTGCAACTTCTGATGAAATACAGCAAAGACTCATCACTCTCATCCAAACTATATTAAATATGGAAAAAAGCATATGATGAAGGAAGATTCCACCTCCTGGATGGAATACTGTATCATAGGACAAAACAAACATGTGTTATGACCTTAACAGATAAAAACTTGATAAATACTATATTACATTAATGTAATGATAGTGTTGCCTCTGGACATCTCTCAGAAGATAGGACACTGGAAAGGGTTAAAATCTGCTCTTGGTGGCCAAACTGGAGAAAAGATGTTGCAGAATACTTCCAAACCTGTGGCAGATGTCAAAAAGAAAACAGAGCCACAGGAAATAACTTCAGAATGATGATCCCAATCCAAGAACCAAAATCCCCATAGAAAATAGTTCATATGGATTGGGTAAGAGCCTTACCTCCAGGAGGAGACAAGAGTTACAATGCATGCCTAGTACTGGTTGACAGATACAGTAAAACTCCAATGTTCCTACCATTTCATGAAGATAAAACAGCTATGGACACAGCCATAATGATATCAAAGAAAGTTATTAGCCACACAGGCTTATTCCAAAATATCATAAGTGATAGAGACTAAAAATTTACTTTAGCATTATGGACAAACCTCCATAACTTGTTTGGAACAAAGTTATCATTCTCAACAGCTTACCACCCTAAAATTTATGGTCTAGCAGAAAGAATGATACAGACCTTAGAAGACATGATCAGAAGATTCTGTGCTTATGGAATAGAATTCAAAGCCTCTGATGGCTTTACGCATGATTGGTGTACCTTAATACCAGCTCTTGAACTGGCATATAAAACATCAATCCATTCTTCAACTGGAAAAACACCAGAAATGTTAGAAAAAGGTTGGAATCCAAGACTTCCTTATGATAACCTCAAAAAGGACTTAGTTTATATACATCCAACAGCAAGCAGTTTTAAAATGATGCTTTACAAAGCAAGACATCATGCAAACAGATGTATGCAAGACTCTTTTAAATATGAAAAAGAGAGATGGGATAAAATTCATAAACCACCTGACTTTAAAGTAGAAGACTTGGTCTTAGTATCAACTCTGAATTTTGATAATATCAAAGGTCCAAAGAAATTGAAAGATTCCTTTGCAGGACCATTTATGATAAAAGCACTACATGGACCTAATTCTGTGCAATTAGAGCTAACAGGTGAGCTTATGAACAAACACCCAGCTTTCCCTGTAAGCCTGATAAAACCTTACAGCTAAAGTAAGAAGATTTATTTCCACTTGAAGAAGGAGAAGAAAAGAAAATTGTAAAATTCCTTAAAGAAAGAAGGACAAGAAAAAAAAAGAAAGGGAATACCTTGTAAGGTATAGAAACACAACTCAAGAAGGTGAATGGCTACTTGAGAAAGATATAACTAATTATGATAAGCTACTAAGAAGGTTCAGACATGAAAGAAGACCTAAAAAATAAAAGAGTTAAGCATCATTGAGCTGCAACACTAAGAAAGTCTCATGAAGAGGTAGGAAAGTGCATGATACCCTAATTAACTCTATCAGATTGTTATAAAATCTTTTTTTGTGGTAGGGAATGTGAGCCTTTGAGATATGACCATAGATCCAAAAAGGTCACAAGAAAAACTTTACAATAATTATTCCTCCAAATAATTATCCTAAAATGAGTAATATTACCATAAAAAAGCATAAATTCTGAATTAACTTAGAATATGATGAATAAACATGTAAAATAAATTAAACCATTAGATTCCCAATTATAAAAAACACATATATCATTTTTATGGCATATCTGTAAAGTCAATAACTAATGAGTAATAAGCTCAAAATGCCATAAAACGACATAGATTCTTATTTATCTCAGAAACCAATGGAAAGAATTTGGAATGAATTGCGCCATTGGATTCCCCATGAAATACTACACATAAGACAATTTTATCACATTTCTCTAAAGTTGATACTTAAGTAATTAAGCTGAATATATGCACTTTTCTGGTCAGCACATACATTCATAGTTTTTAGCTAATATCTCTTCAAATATAAATGATAGAGAGTTAAACCAAAACTGAAGTTGACACGTAATTTCTTTAAAAACACAGATATGAGCTTTATTTGACAAGCTATAAGCAATATTATGACTTGTAAGGCTTTATTGAACAAACTTTCTAGAGCTTTTGACCACTTTGTTGTGAAGGTGGTCCAAACTTAAAATACAGTGGGTATTAAGTTTCTACTAGTTCATACGTGAATAATTATGTATTTTTTATCATACTATTCAGGGTAAAACCCCCTGAAATCATGGTTTGAAGTTTAAAATATTGAATTTCAACAGAAAAGATGAGATACAAGAAAAATCATCAAAAATAGAGTTTTGATGACATAATGAACTGCTCTTGGCAGTTTGATAAGGAAATTCCAAGCTATCAGAATTAACTCTTTGAATGGCTTTAGTGTGTATAGCTTAAAATTCATTAATGATCAAAGCTTAAGCTTCAATTTGATCATTTATTATCACTCACTGTAATCTTATTTTAAGCTTAACAGCTATATAAGTGATAAAAAATTGGTGAGTTCTATTAGGTTACTATTAATACTAATAAAATACACAAATTTTATGCTTACTCCAAGCCTATGATGTCATCAAACTTAAAGGTATAGTGATAACTCTAAATAATGGCATAATAATGAGATAAGATGGTTTGATCATGATGTAAGCATCACTAAACTTTAAAATAATTATCAATTCTGGTGGATACCATAAGTACACGTCTACTAAAAGCCTATTGGACTCTAGAAGGGAGGAATTTACTAGAAATAGATCCCTCTTTACTCTATTTCCCCCTCAGATGCATCAAAAACAACAAAACATTGAATAAAAAGGTAAAATATTTATTGTTTATATATAAATCATTTATATTATCAAGGACCAAAGGTAATCTTTATTATGATAATAAATCTTGACGTGATTACTCAATTTGTTTAATTGTTTTTGTTATATTTCTCTATTAATTGTATTTTCCACATAAAATTAAGAATATTTGTAATTTCTCTTATTTTATTTTTTAAATACAATTTAAACAAGTTGTATTTCCATTTTTGTGGTGTAAAATCTTTCAGAATTATTATATTAAGTGTTAATAATAGGTTATTTTCTCTATTGTTACTCTTGATAATTATTTTATGAATATAAATAGTATTTATATTAATATATAACATTAATATTGGTAATATTATTGTTATTAATTGTTTTTTATTATTAAAAAACAATTTTCTATGCCTTATTATTTGTTGGTAACAATAATAAGAGCTTTAGATATATCAATTATTATATATCAATATATTTATTTTATTATATTATAATTTTATAATACAAATTATATTATTATACTTATTTAATAATATAATAATTTTATGCCATAATTGTAATAATTCTTTATTATTATAATTATTATTTGTTTCATTCATTTAATCAGGATATTCATAGTACAATTAGGTAAATATTGTTAATTTTAACTTATTGTTTCATAGTCAAACCTTACACTTAAATTTGGAATCTATGAATATAAAGTAATTACTCCAAATTAATTTCATTGGTTTCAAAAAATATTTTTTTTGACTATAATAAGTCATCTTGTTAAAAAAATAAATTCTAAAAGAGAAAGAATAAATAAAATGATATTAAAATAACATTAAATATCTTAAATCTCTTGGCCAAGTTGGTTTTATCATTCAAATCACCATGAGAAAATGGGCTACACCTGAAAGCAGGTGCTCCATTTGGAAATTAGCTTGGACTCAACCTATAATGAGCTTGGTCCCTTGATGTGAGCCAGGCTAAAATCAGAATTCAAATTTTTGTTATTATTCCCAGTTCTTTCAAGCCACTGGAATATTAAATAATTTCCAATATTTCTTTCTTCTTTAACTGGATTGAGTAATTAGCTAATTTAGTATATTAAAATATTTTCCATTTAAATTCTTATCTTCAAAATAATAGTCTTCAAGAATAGAAATTGAATCTGAAAGTTTATTTTCAATTTGAAAAATTCTGGTTTCTAAATTCCAAAAACAGTCAATCCCAGCTTCAAAAAAATAAAGCTTTTCTATTTCTTGATCTTTGACCTATTATTAATTTGTAGAAGTATTAATGCTTCTTTTTTCTTCAAAAGCTGGCTCACAAAAAAAATTCAGTTTCTCTAATTTCAAGAATCTTCTCATGAAACTGGATTGACAAAAAAATCTTTTTCTTGAAGGTTTAAATTGATACAACCTCCTAAAAAATAGATTAAGGATTCTAAATGTTTTGAAATACAATCATTTCCCTAAAAACACAAAAATGTATATGTTATTATTTACTTATTTATTGTAGCACCTAGTTCTTATTTATTATTCTTATTATTTGCATTTTCTCATTTCTTTGTATTATTAATGAACTTCATCCATTTTTATTATTAACACCAACAATCATTTATAAACATAAAATCTCTTCTTCTGGCTTTCTTGAAGGGTTTATTTCTCAATTTGAAAGAGAAGTAGTGTAATCTTTTCAAGAAGGCCCCTGCTACTGTAGAAAATGAATATTTGAACAAAAATTACAGTACAGTATCTGTAATGGAAGCCACTGTAGAATTGTTGACAATTGTTGACAACATTAAATAAGCAGCAATTACCGGTCCTGTAGGCCCTGTTCTGGACTAACTTGACACACTTCAATACTTTTACAGTGGCAGGCCTTGTAAAGGCCTGCTACTGTAATTTCAATTGAAAAAAAACTAAATCACAATCAATACACTGATATAAAAAGGCTCAGTATAATTTCAAAAAAAAAATCAAACAGCAATTCAAAAGTAAAAATGACATATTACCCTCAGACATGGATAAAAAAAACTCAAAAAGTCAAATAAAAACAATAAAAAAAATATTAGATTAGCAGAAAGGCATTTTTGGCTACTGCTCTTTTCAAAACAATATATGAAATGCTTTATTGTAATAGAGAAAAGAACTTCAGTCCACCTCTAATAAATTATTTTATCCTTCATTTGTTTGAGTTACATATATGTTTTGCATTGATTATTTATTACAAAAACCATTTTTTAAGATATCTTTTTTGTCTTTTTTGTTTGTCTTTTCTCTTTCCCAAGAGAACAAAAAAGTATTCATGTTTAAAAAAAGTTGGAAAGACTAATAGGAGTATAAAACTTAGTATCATTCCAATAATACTAATAAAAAATCAAAATATTTCTCTTGATTCAAATAAATAAGGACCAGTTCACTTGATAATTAAATTTTATCTGCCTATAAAGAATGATATCATTTCAAACAAATCTCACAAAAATTGGCTTCCTTTCAATCCTGTTCAAATACTTTCAATATTCAGATCAATTATATTTTTCCACTTTTTCAAGCTTCAAAATAACTTTATTCATTTTTTAAATAGATATATTTACAAATTTTTATCATAGTATCATTGATAAAAGCACATAATTCATGGTTTCTTTGAGTTATGAATGCATTTTCTGTCAAGAAGATTAATTCATGCATTTCAAAGTTTCTGAATAAAACATCTTCACAGGTTCCCATCAAAAAAATTTATTAATGGTGTAAATTCCTCAGTAAATTAATCATAATTAATATTGAATAATTGAAATATCATTCAGACCATGTTTTGATTCTGAATGGACATGGCTCTTAAATGATATTTGTCCCACTTTAAGCTGAATTCCCAAAAGGGGCCCAGCCTCTTTATGTGGCCTCCCTTTATTCAATGCCGCTTTAATAAATATGTTACGCATTTTATCAAGAAAAAATACTAAATAAAAACAAGAGATATTCTCATATTATCTTATAAAAATACTTCAAAGAGTTGCATACAGAATTATTTTCAACTCAACTTTATAAACAGATTGTTATCCTCAATCTATCAGCTCTAGGCTGAATAAGCTTATCAAAGTACTTCCAAATTCTCAAACCTCCCAGAAGCTTTATATATATGCTTTGAGAAATAAATTTTTGAAAAGAACCAATTTATACCAGCTCTTATACCCTAATATTATATAGCATTCCCATTATTTAAAAAGAACTAAGTAAATTGTTTTACTTGCTCATAGCTCTAAATACTTTAGCTATCTTGCATATCTGTTGGAACTTTATATAAAATTAAATTCAATTATTAATGGAATTCTATGAATATTTCATCCATAAATTCAAGGAAATCCTCTCTTAGAGAAACTGGAAAAGAATTTCATGCATTAGTTTTGATGATCTTAGTTTTTTTACTTTGTAGTATTGATAAAGTCAAAAATAGATTGTTAAATACTTGAATCTATTAAGCCACAAATGTCAGATACAGCTTGAAGCTTTGCAGTGTATGGAAAAGTCTTCATATATGCTAAAAATTACAAAATGGGCTTAATACTGATCAAATTGAAATTGAAATTTAGAGCACAAATATAATACAGAAAAAATGTTAAAAACCACATTGCATGGAAAGTTATCTTAATAATTTTTTTTGAAATGATCAAATAATTGAAGAAATTGATTTTTAGCCATATTGATACCTCAAAATTGAATTTCCTCAAATTTTACATGAGAAGTTGCCTTTTTTAAACTTTATTGCATTTCATGATACAGTGTCTACCCTAATTTCCTTCAAATATCAACTCAAACTATCTTGGCTTCTCACATCTTCAAGTGACCCCCTAGATAAAGATGGTGAAAGACAAAGTGGTAGTTTTCCCACAATAATATACAAAGTTATTCTAAGTTGATCTCAACTAAGAAAACATTTAATTATTCAAAAATATATAGAAAGAAACTTTTTTCATTGTTGTAAATTTATTAAAATTTTCTTATTACAAATGTTTTTTATTTGAGCTTTGAAATAATTATTAGTCTACACCATGAGAGTGTATAATAAAAATGTTCCAAATTTTAAAACGAAAGCTCAATTATTCACTTTGAATATACATATTATCCATCCATAAGTGTGAAAACTGCCTTCAAAGAGTTTTATGGTTCAAATAGGGGCTATAGTCTTTCAATACATACCAAATTTTTGGTGGCCTCCCCTCACAATGAATATGCTCCATAAATATTGACAGCTTATTTCAATTTTGGTGAAAATATTACTTTGAAAAAAGAGAGTGAAAAAAATGATTATGACCTAACCAACTACAGATTTTGATGAGAGAAAATGGTTCAATTGTAGAGTATTATTTTTATAATATTTATATATGAAGAGAGTCCCAAATTCCCCAAAAAAAATTATAAAATATTAGTGCCTTCTGCAAATCTTGAAGAGTTCCAAACCAAATATTATTAAGCTATGGGTTCCCATAAGTGAGGTTTAAAGATAAATGATACTGAAACTGAGGTATATATGTAAAAATCAATAAGAAAGACTACAAAGGTTGAGCTTTCTGTAAATTAAATAATAAGAGCTTATGGAAAATATCAAAAAGAAGAGTAAATTTAAATACCTTTGTTAACCATGTACTGTTGAGCTATTGAAATTTAACAAGCCCAAAAAGGCACTGATATTTAATAAACTTAATTGATACTTTGTGGCTTGCATATTTGGCTTTAATTTCTTCCAAAACTTCTATTTTTGAATCCAATTTCTGTGCTATCTCCAACCTGAATCCAACCCATCTCCCATATTAAAGTCTAAATGCTACACCTTCTTTCAGGTGTAGCCATTTTTCTCATTGTGAATACTGTAAAGCTTTCCAACTCAAACTATATCTTGTTCATATTAAAGAAATTTTAATTAAGAAATACTTGTGTATATCAATAATCTTCATTAATATACTATGATGATATTTAAATCTGATATTGACAATCTTCAAATAGGAATATATTAATAATTCAATTTCCATGTAGATATAGATATATTTATAATATATGATTATTACATATTCAAATTTGAAATGAGGAAATCATAGTTAATACCAAATTTTAATAGCAATTCTCGTTAAAGATTTTTTTTACTATTAGATGTTATTTATTCATAAATTATCATGGGTTTTTTATTCTAAAAGCTTCTTGAGCTAAAACTATATGGGAATTTTCAATTAAATTAATTCTCTAAGTAAATATTCAGTAAATATATATCAAATTAATGATAAATTATTTATTTTATCTTCAAGTTAAATTTACATGGATATATAATAATAATATTTTCATCTAATAGAGATTTCAAGTTCTGAATTCCTTTAATGAATAAAATAATATTTAGTTTTCAACTTCTTACCAGATATATCATATTACTAAGTTTGAGTATACCTATATATATATAACCTCTAAGCTTATTCTTTGGGGATATGTAATATCTTCTTTGAATGGAATGTTTATAGTTTCATCATATTTGTTTAGCTCTCATTTATTTCCCCAGCTTATTTAATATTAAGCTTATTGACTTGTAATTTATACTAAAATTTGAAAATATATCTAAATTTTTAATTTGATTTTAGTTTATCAAAATTTAATGAAATATCTAAATTATTAGGCTTTTTAGTTCTATTATTTTTATTAATATGACTTTTATCGAATTTTTTCAAAACTAATTCTATGATTAAATTATTATTTCTTGGGACTGTGAGAGTTTTTTTTAGATAAATTTTTTAGGGATGAAATGTTTTTTTTTGGCCCAGAAAAAATAGTAATCAAGTATCTTGTTGTATTTTGGGTATTGATAAAACACATAAGAAAATTGGTAAAAACACATAAGATCTTATGTTTTTTTGCCATAAATTGCTAAAAACATGTAAGGGGTTCCCTTGGCCCATTTTCAATTAAAAATGAAACACAACAATGCATGTATTGGGCCAAAACATGCCCAAAAAAGGGGGTTTTTTCCCCAAAACCCTTCTAACTCCCAATTTCTTCAGCTTTTTTTCCACAGCCCTCCCCAAAAAAACCCAAATAATCTGCATTATCCCCACCCCAAACAAATTTTCTTTTTTAAAAACAGAATTACCAAAGCAATTTAGCAAAGCTTTTCACACTTTTCTTTCTTTTTCCCCCCAAATACTGCATTTTCCACCACAACAACCTGCTTCCAAGCCTCTAAAATTCCAATTTTTTACCTTCCCTCATCCATTAATCCCACATTTAAGCCACTTCTTTTGATTTTTCACACCTTTTATCACTTCTTTTTCACATTTTGAAAGCTTCTTTCCCCATTCCAAATCCCTGAATTCCCCTTTTTTCAAATTTATACATCTTTTTCACTCAAAAATGCTGAAACCCCACACTTAAGGCGAATTTCAGACCCTTGAGCTTCTTTTGCAGCATGTGTATAATGTTTCCAGGGCTCAGGGGTATGCTTTGTCCACCTTGAGGTTCAATATGACCCACAACCAAATTGAAATAGGTTGTGACAGGTCTGGGACCCCAAATCCCAACAAAAGCTCCTCCAAAAAAGTCACTTCAAGAAAGATTGACTGTACATTTAGACTTTATGCCATAAAATATGCCAAGAAGACCACTTGGACTCTTAAAGTCAAAAATCCTGAATATAGCCATGATTCCACTGAAAATATCATGGCACATCCTGCTTTCAGGAAATTTAATGAGCAAGAAACATCCCAAATTTCTCCAATCTATGAATCACTGCTTCTTCCAAGGCAAATTCTGGCCCAATTATGCAGCCAGAGGGAGTCTGACATGCCTGTAATTCTTCAAGACATTTACAACCAAGTCAGGAAAATCAAGAAAGACAAACTACAAGGCAGAAGGCCCATTGATGCTCTTCTTGACACTATCAAAGAAGAAAATTTTGTTTGGGCCTCTGAAAGGGATTCTGAGGGACACATTACCTCCTTGTTTTTCACTCACCCCCTTACCATAAAACTCCTTCATGGCTTTCATCATGTCATTCTTATGGATTGTACTTATACAACCAATAAGTACAAAATGCCCCTTTGTCATATTGTTGGATTAAGCTCAACCAATAAGACCTTTTCTGGGGCTTTTTGTTTGATTAAGAATGAAAATGAACCCTCATATACTTGGGCATTAGATCAATACATAGAAAAAGCCGTCAACAACACCAATATTGTTCCCCCTCCAGTCATTGTTATTGAAAGTTATATGGCCTTGAAAAACTCTTTTAAGAAGCTCTTCCCAGACACAAAAGTTATGTCATGCATTTGGAACATCAATAAAGATGTATCTGCTCATTGAATGAAAAAACTGGGTTATGGCACTGATTTTGAAAATCTTTTGGGCCTTTGGAATCAAAGAATATACTTTTATCTTTCACTTTATTTCACTTTTTTGCTTATCATTTTTTATATTAATGAGTTTGGGATTTACTTCTGAGGTTATGTATTCATCCACTGAAAATTCTTTGAAAGACAACTTGAAGAAGCTTAAAAATAAAGTCAAAAATCCTGAAGTCTTGCAATATTTGGAAAATACCTGGCTTCCTCTAAAGGAATATTATGTGCCAGCCTGGACCAGCCACCATTGCCACCTGGGTGTGGGCTCAACCTCCAGAGTTGAAGGTGCCCATGCCATGGTTAAACTTTGGCTCCAAAATTCCACTGGTACTTGCCTGGAGGTAGTTAGGGCTCTCCACGTGGCCTTCAAAAAACAATTTATTGAAATAATCAACAGAATCTCCAAAAAAATGCTTGACCATGTCCAGAATTTTCCTCCACACATCTGTGATATCAATGGAAAGGTGTCTAATTATGCCCTTCAGATGTCCTTTGACAATTTCAAAACCAAATTTCCCCCCAATGAAAAATGCACCAACAAATACAACAACTATCAAGGAATTCCTTGCAAGCATAAGACCCAAAGGGCATTTGCCAAGTGCCAAAGGCTTGAGATATCAGACTTACATCCTCAGTGACATTTGAATTTGCCTTTGAGGGTCTTAAAGCTTCAAATTCTTACTTTTTTTCTTATTAACTGATTTTCTTTGTCATATTATTCTCAGACTGGTTATCAAGGTGATGATCAAAGTGCTGAAAAATGAAGAAAGAAAAAAGCCAAAAAAATATTTGAAGATATTTGGGAAGACCTTTTTCAAATAACAATGGCAGAAATTGCCCCAATTATTCAACATTTTCAATATTTTTTGACTGGAAAATCCCCATTTGATCAAATTCCCAAGATTCAAGAGGATGATCAATATTTTGAAGACCCACTATAATGCAACAATATTCATGGAAGACTACAAGGAGCCAAGAATAAAAATGAGAATAAAAGCAAAAGAGAACCCTCAAGATTTCAAATCATTGAAAGCCAATTCCAGAGAAGAGGAAGACCCCCATCAAAATTGACCAGCACAACATCAAGATCACAGTCAAATTTCTCCTATTCAATTCTGAAAATTATGAAGATTCTGAGTCCTCATTATCAAAATCAATCAGTTCATCATATTAACTACCCTCAGAAACTTAATTAAATGAATATGTTAAATCAGAAGTCACCCTTAGAAGGCCAGAAGATTGGAAATTGGAAGCAAAACTTCACAAAGAAAGTCCCACAAGCCTGCCACCAGTTTGAAGATATATGATGCAATTGACTTGACCTGTGAGCATTGTCAAAGCAATTATCACACAAGTGATGAATTCTCTGAGCTGTTTGTGAGTTTCTGATTCTTTTTAATATATATTTATCCTGTTCATTTTGATATTTATTCATCCTTCGACCTTATTTTATCAGATACCTGGCTCAAAAGACTTGCCCAAGTCTATATTGAAATACACCTTCAAGCCAATCAATGTCCAGGGGGGTGGAAACTGTGTCTACAGAGCAGTATCCCACTAAATTTACAAGACTCAAGATCAATGGGCTAATGTAAGAGGTTACTTGGCTGAATAAATTCAAAAAAATCAAGACCTTTATGAAGTCAGATGTTGGCCAGGCTCCAAAAAGCAAGTGGAGGTCTATGCCTGACATGGGGGATCCAATTTCAAATAAGTATCAAATACCAGTTTTTTTTTATTCCACAGTCCAATATTTCTCTTTTTTCCCTTATTTCTGTCCTCCAAATGATAATCCCCCCATTTTTATCTGCTTCTTGGATAGCTGTTCTTATTTTGTTCAATTGGATATAATCATTTCCAAAGTTTATCCAGTCCACCCCATTAATTTGAGTTGTGAATTTTATGCCCAACCACAAGCCCTGGGTGGGCTGATAAATTCAAGAAACACAGGATTTTATATTTGTCCAATTTTCCTCCCCCCCCCCTCAGAAAAAACCAAATATTTTGGAGGTTGATTCTGATTGATTGATTTTTGTATATACAATTTATGTCAATTATCCCCCTCCTCAGTCCTATTTATTTCTTAAATCCCACCTCAGTCCCTTTTTTTATCAAACATGTGGCACTTTTGCACTTCAAAATAGTCTTATTCCAAACAAGAAAAAAAACACTTTTTATGCCTTCACTTGTTGTCCCACCAAAAAAACTCCCCAAAATTATGTGCTTCTGATTCTTTATTTTCCAGATTCAATCCTTAATTTTAAAAAGAAATTAATGAAATTCATAAGTGGAAAGATTTTATATGAATTTTTTAAAAAAAATATTCCATTTTTTCAAATTGGCCAAAGTTGAGAAATTTGGCAAAAAGAAAGAATTGAAAAAATTTGAGGATATTGAAATCCCATGCTGGAAAATATATGGCAAAAAAGATTAAAAAATACCTCAAAACGGGGCCTCAGGAATTTTTTTTAAAGAAATTAGGTCACTTACCCTTTATTTTATTCAAAATTTTGATAATTAAAATCATTTTTTGGATTGTTAAGAATCTTCACTCCATTAATTTGAAGACACCAATGTGAGCTAATAACACTCCTATATAAGCCAAGTTGTGATTATTTTAAGAAAAAGGAAGTGTTGGAACAATTTTGTTTTATTTTTTATAAATATCATTCTACCCCTGATTCAATAGAAAGAATGATAATAGTAATACAGATAAAGTATGAGTTTTAGAGACAAGTAATGCTTGAGTGAGGATTGAAATAGCATGTATGAAAAACAATCAGCAAGACCAAGAATTAAAAATCAAGAGATATCTTGTCTCTGGGGGTTGGAGTACAGGGGTTTCTTTATATTTTATAATAATTTATTTCAAGTACACATTACCAACACCATTTTGTTTATCGAATATTACATATAATTGAATCTTTTGATAAACAAAATTAAAGACTTATTTTTTAAAATGATGAAATAATTTATAGAATCATATATTAATATTAAATTTCTAAACAAATTTATGCACAGAATTATCCTATATAATTCATATATCAAGTTCAGCTTTCACAGACAGACAGGTTTATTCTTAAGATATTTATTGTCTATTAAATTAATTATTTTTAATATTTCAATTTTTCATCAAACCTTAAATCACAAAAAAAAAGGATATTCTATGTTAAGGTATACATATGATTTTGAATTATTGATCCTTCAAATGAAAGCACATATTTACTTGATAATTATAAAGGTCTATTTATCTTGACTTAAAATATCTGTTTTTGGACCTCTAATTGTATTTAAAATCAAAGAAAGTATATTCTACATCATAAAAGCTTCATTAAATTGATTAGATACGCTCAAGGAACTAAATTAGAGTTAAATATCATTGAAATAGATCCCACCCATCATTGTTAAATACTTAGAAAGTTCATCCAAACTAATAAATTACCACTTTTGTTGTACATGACTTGAATTATGAGTTAGCTCTTGTGACTTGTGAGATAACTATTTTTCTACTTTCCTCGTTTAAAATTAGATTCATCAAATATTTTCACTTTTTCATTGAACTTGGAGTTGAAGTGTTCTGGAACCACAGTGTTGTAAATTTAAAATAATTATCCAATTGCACAACTAGATTGCTCTCCAGAAACTCAATTTGAAAACACTCTTTTTGATTCAAACAGAGCTCAATTTCTTTTAAGTTGTAAAAAATGTTACGCAAATAAAAGAGGAAATGTCCTACAAAGTAATAAATATGGAGAGCATGAGTTCTTGGGCTCAATTGATGTCAAACTGTGCATAAATTTTTGATGGTGACTTCCCTTTAGGACAAGTGTACCCGGTCTATGGAGAGTTCCGGTCAGGATTTTTTACCCTGTTTTTTTGAGAGGGCGACAATGCATTTGAAAAGAAAGACGCAATTTTTTGTGTAAAGTCAAAGTGAAGCAGGTGCAAGAACTAGAGACATCGCCACTCATCTTCTGCTCTCAGCAACATGCCTGATAACGAAAACCCTACCGTTAGAACCCACAGGATACTCGAAGTTGGTCGCATTGGCTGCCAGCGAAGAAAAATACTTGAAATTGAAAAGGAATGCCATCGCAAGACAGGATTTACACGTTTTGATTACCTTCATGAAGATTTTGATCAAGAGATAGCATCAGATGATGAGGATTCAGAAGAGAAAATAGACCCTGATGAAATTTTCGGTATAGAGATTAATCAAAACTCTTTTTTAGTACAATAATTCAAGACATTAAACGGTTTTTGTTTTTATATTTTAAACCCGCCATGAAACAACAGACTTGATTCGCTCTATCACCGACCCAGAACATCCACTGACTCTTGAAGACTTATCAGTCGTCTCGAGCGATCAAATTTCCGTCACTTACCCAACTGACTCAGAAGACAGTCCTCATGTCCTGGTCCGGTTTACTCCTACCATTCCGCATTGTTCGATGGCAACCTTGATTGGTAGGTAGTTTAAGCCAAAAAATACGAACTGTTTATGACTCTCAACTGCACTTTTCTTGCTGTTTGATTCCTCCATGCTAGGGCTGACTTTAAGAGTCCGTTTACTGAGGTCGTTGCCTGAACGATTTAAGGTAGATATCAAGATCAAGGAAGGTACTCATCAATCGGAAAACTCCGTCAACAAGGTGAGGTATACCCAGAGCGAACATTGAAAGATCCGTCACGAAACGTTATCTAACAGATATTGCTTAATTTTCAGCAATTGAACGACAAGGAGAGGGTCGCAGCGGCCTTGGAAAACACTCATTTGTCTAGCGTCGTGCAACAATGCTTACAAACTGCTCACCTCCGAGGCCTGAAAGTGAGAAATGAGTGAAAGCAATGTTTTCTTAGTTTATTTTCTTGGGTGTCTAAATTTAATACAGCTTAATCATAACGCCTTGAATTAGGTGTTGATCGGCGCTTTTGTAAGCGTGTCAGCATACTTACAATAACAGCAAAAGGGCTACTGTAATGAAAATTTTCTGTTGAGGGGAGCCCCATTGAGTCAGGAGAAGTGAACGGCACATGGGATGGGATGCATTAGGAGAAGAAATAAGATGATGGAATGAGATTGTATAATGCGTTGCGATGCTAACAGCCAAACGAGATACAACAGGGGTTAAAATTCCAAATTGGGTGAAACAGAGCTGAAGATAAAAGTAATGTCTGAAGATTTGATTAGAGTAAGCACGAATAGGAACAATCGAATCACTCATGCCCAAACCCACAACTTTTTCTCGGCCTTACCCAAGTAAGTCATACAACCAATTGATGAGTGCAAGTCGCACCAACCGCATGAGTGCGGGGCCAACATGCAGCTCTTGATTGACGATAATTTCTGGGCAATAGGCGCTAAAATGGACAGAACCCCAAAGAAGGACCCGGTGAGGAAGAGAGGTGGGGGGAGACCTGGTGTTATATTGGAGAGCTACAAAGGTCGACTTGTGGTTGGAGATTGCGCGGCCATTATCCATATCCAGCGGTGCACGCAGCTCAGCTGCCCCAGTGCCGCACTAGAAGCATCTAGCAACCGATCCGACAACTCTTGGTGCTGCTGCGAGCTACGTGGGCGGCCGCGGAAATCAGATCTCTAGTTGTGGGTCACCGCGCCCTACTGGATTTCGGTGGTTGCAAATTGGAATACTGTTAATTGCCATTCCACAAATTTTCTTTTCTTCTCCTTCCTCCTCTCGAGTTTTTCTGGCATTGTGCTCTGACCATCTCATCATCATTTTCTTTTCAGAAATTATGGTGATATTAAGAATCAAAACTTGCATCTTGTAATGTTATAAAAAATCATATTCATTATCAAATGATAAATGTAGCAGCAATCAGCAGCTTATTTCATATTCAGATTTCTATTTTCTGGCTACTACCCATCCGAGCTAATTGAAAGTTTTCGGTTCTTTTTGTCTTATTGACATTCATTTTCATCCTTAGCTACCTCAGAAAAGATATCCAATAAATGACTATGTATAAGTCCGCCCTTTTGATCTAATTATCCAGATTCCAGAATATAATCTAATTCATTGGGCAAGCGAATCCATTTTCATTTTGGAAATAAATAGCTTTTTGACAAGTATTGGTGCACATTAAAAAAATGGAGCATTATAATCCAAAGACAAAATCATTATTAATCTTATTCTCATAAAAAAAAATCCAAAATTTCAGTTTCTTTCAAAATATTTGCTTTAAAGAGAGTTAAAAGAGAGATTGGTTCATTTTTGAGTATAAATAAAAGCAAAAATCTTAGCCAATGAAAATAGTATTCAATAATTGCAAAATTGATTATTGTAAATTTTATAAATTTTTGTGAATCATATTAGAGTGGTATATTTCAATTATGATAAAACTCACTGGAATATTGAAATTAATAAACTAAAATACATACCTTTTGAAAATGATTGCAAGGAGAATTTAAAAATAACCAATATCTCTATTTGTAGCTCTTTTCAATAACTTGATGTATTCAATTAAACTTCATTTTTACTTGGTCATAAAGTTTCATTTTTGTTTTTTGAAATCATATTGAAAATTTAGTTAGTTTCAACTAATAGATATTATATCCTTAATTTTTTCAAGATGAATTCTTAAAATGAAAAAAATAGATTATTAAAGAAGGGTGTTGGTAAACACATGTAAGCAAGCTCTTATGTGTTTTTACCAATTTTTGGCCAAAAACACATAATTTTATGGTAAAAAATAAAAAAAAGTTTTCTTTTTAGGAAGATTGTTCAACTAATTTTGGAGATACTATTTGTATTTATTTCTTGTTTTGTTTTTCTCTGTGGTGGCTTCTAAAGCACAGAGAATTATTACATATTTTCCAGATTTATCATGTAGAAGAAAAATGATGGAACAAAAACATGATATATTTTTGTGTGCTTGTGAATCCACCACAGAACACAAAAAAAAAGAAATAAATCCAAATAATATCCCCAAGATTAGTTGGAGGATTCTTTTAAAAAAACTCTTTTTTATGTTTTACAATAAAATTATGTGCTTTTGGTCAAAAATTGGTAAAATCACGTGAGAGCTTACATAGCTTTACCAAAACCCTTAAAGAAATAAAAGAAAAATCATGAAATATCTTATGTATATATTTGTAATTTATAATTTTTTTGACATAGAGATTAAGTCATCTAATACAATAAAAAATTACTTGAATCTAATTATTTATTCTCTCACTGTTGAAATTGAGCTTGGTAGGCCTTAAGCTGTAAGCTAGCTGAATTTAAATTATTTATTATAAAAGTAACCTCAAGATTTTGATCAAATAATGTCTACAGGAGATGAACCCTCAGGAATTCCTACAGTTATCTTCAGATAGCTCATGTATAGCTATTCTGAGTGTTCATTTTAACTCATTAATTATATATTATCTTGATTTTATTTACCTTATTTAATATTTGAAGCTAAGATATCATAATCCACCAATATCTTATAGAATATGTTTATAAATTTCGGTTTTTAAAAGAAATTACACAAATCAATTTTGTCAAAGTATGACCAAACTTAATTATCTCTTAGAGAGTTCTTTTTACAATAATATTAAAACTGAAAATCTAATAAGATCAAATTTGAATTGGAAATTGGAAATTTTAAGTCATATTTTATAGATGAACTTCTGAAATATCTATGAGCTTAATAAAAAATCATTAATTCTATAGTATAGAAGATGATAAGATATATAAAACATGAGATATCAAACAGTTTTACTTAGTTTTCAATTGAGATTTAGACTTAATTCTTAGAGCTATTTGGGATTTTTTTAATTTTTATTGTATATTTTATATGAAATTTTGTTATTTAGATATATTTATTCTTGAAAATTCCAATAAGATGAAAAATTGAATAAAAATATTAATGAGTTAATATTAAAATTATTTGGGAGATAAAAAAATTAAATTCATTAATATTATTGATGAAAGGCATTTTCCCTCCTGTAGCTTCCACCTTTTTGAATAATATTATGTCATAAAATATTACTAAAGAATAATTATTATTAAGAAAATATCTTGAAATATTTCAAAATGAAATCTGTCATCTTAAAAGTGTAAGAGCTTGACTTCTCACATTGAAAAAACACATTAAATTGGTATCGGGGTTTCAAGACATTCCTGATTCCTGAAACCCTCATCTTAGTCCCTAAAATATCTTATTTAATTTAAGTGAATTTATAATAAAAAAACAATAATAAAAATATAATGGGTCCATTTGTTGAAACTACAATAATTCCAGAATAGTTCCAAAAGAAAATATAAAACTATAATTAGAAGTGATTTTTCCTTCTAAAATTTATGAATATAATATGTTTGCAAAGTAAAATAAGGGACTTTAATTGAATTGTTAAAAAAAATAAACAATTACCCAATACCCTTTTTTTTTGAGAATTCTTATAGTAATTAGAAATTTGAATACAAAATAATATCATGATAATAATATAAATGGTAGTACTAAATGATGATTTTTTTCCATAATAGTCATAATTATTTCAATATGAAAGAGAAAATATTTCTAGAAAAACCATAAAAGGCTTTTAACTGAAATAATAAAAATATTTTCATTGAAAAAATGAAAAATGTTGATTTTTTATTCTTGATATAATTTAATACTTTTTTCATTTCGATAATGAAGATATACTTATTTAAATAATATAAAAACTCTCTTAATAGAAGAACTTTAATATTTTTTATTGAGGAAATAATATTATTATTATTGAAAAAATGTAATCCTTTTTGTTGAAAAGGAAAATTTTTGTTATTGATACACAAAAATATTTTTTATTGATATAATAAAATAAGAATTATTGATAAACCAGGATTAAATTTATTGATAAAATAAATCTGAGGTTAATTTTTTAATAAAACTATGGATATTTTCTCAATATCACTTATATTGCTTCTTAAATAACACCCTTTTAATTGTTTTGATAGGGGTGTTAAAATTTGAAAAATCAAAAGTTCCAAACACTGGAATGTTTTCATAAAAATACTGTATTGTTCTTTCATTTTTTATAATACTGAGACTAATGAGCTGTAAGATGTGACTATGAAACTGATGATAATATTACTATTAATCAACAGTACTATGTCTGTTCTTATGAAATATAATAATAAAAATTATTATAACCACAATTAAATAATTATAAAATTATTTCTTTCACGTGTTATACACTACTAGTGATTATAACAGTGAGCAGTAATTGTCTACAAGAATCAATTACAAGAAGAATTTAATAATAAAAACTTCTTTTATTAAAATAATAAAATTATTTTAATATATAATTATCTTTTACAAGAATAATTATAAAGATAATTCTTGAAGAAAACTATTACTAGAGGAAAACTTTAAGAATTGAAGATAAAAGACTCACTAATACTCCAAAGAACTTATTGATAATAAAAGTAGAGAAATTTGACGTGGAATTGTGGATTTAAGGGATCAAAAGGATTTATAACAGTATTACAACAATATATAGTTGGATTCTATGATTTCACGTCTTTCTGATTGATTCTGAAAGATTAAAACACTTAAGAATAATTGAACTAATACTTACTTGTTGGTAATAAAGATTTAATAAATTGATAAGATGATTCTTGGAAAAAAACAGCAAGAGAAGGCCTCTTTTAAGTCAACAACAGCTCACAGAGGCGTGCCATGGAGAAAACTGAAAAACCAGTGAGTGAGAAAACAATAAACCTTTTTGGATTATTGATTGCATCATCAGTTGTCACGTAAGATTATCATAATTACTTAATTGATGCTTTTACGTGACTACCAACCCCAATATGGTTAAGAATAAAAGGAGTAACACTTGTAAATCTTCTTTTATTCTAAAATAATCATTGATTTCTCAAAGCTATCAATGTTATTGCCAATTTCATCACAGGTTATAATTACTGTGAATTTTTGAAGATTCAGTGTTTCACGTAGAATAACCAAAAATGGACTGTAAGTAAAATTTTCAATTTTACTAGTAAAACTGTAATTATTTTTGGTTGTACCATAGATAATACAGTTCTCTTTTAGTCCTGAAAGTTTCAGAAGGATTCATTAAGAATTGTATTTTTAATGAATTTTTGAAGTTTTTACCTTATTTCTACGTAGAATTGCAAATAGCAGTGTTTTGCTGGTTGCTATGAGGTAAATCAATGAATATGGGTCCCAAAAGGGTTTTAATTACTCTTTTGGGGTTTATCCATGGAAAGTCATTAGTAATTGACATGGTTACAGGAGTGTAAGTAGCTCATTACCTCCTTGGCACGTCAAAATAGCAGGTTATTTGCTATTTTCTGGTGTTTTACAGTAGTTGTAACTTGGTAACCAAGTTCCCAAAGAGTTTTAGTTTACCAATTAGGCCAAGATGAGCCATGGATCCATGCTCTGGAGCTATCCACGCCTCTGAGGCCTCAGAAGTTGGGTACCCTGGCTCTCTTTGATGTCTTTTGTCCCCCTTGCCTATTTTTTACGTCAAAACAGTAATTTAAGCTTTAAGTGAGATATCCACTATGGGTGTACCAAAAGTCCATGTAAGAATACCATGATATTAAGTGCTCAAAACATGCATAACACTATTCTTAGTGTATATGTAACATGGGATTTCTCACTTTCCCATTATTTTGGCTAAAAATCAAGAAAAACAAAAATTTTCACGGATCTTTTATGTGGTATTAATGATGTGGTATTGAAGTATTTTCCATTTTACCACCTCAAATACTTAAATTGAGCTTATTCACTCTATGGAGCTACCCTAGGTGAATTTTTGTGTAGAATCCAAATCTGGTCTTAAATCCATGGATTTACTTACTCAATAAAAAGTTATTCATCTTTTCTGAAATTGAAAATGATGAATTTTGGATATATGCATGACTTATGAGTTGTGCATAATTCAAAATTTCTTTTTAAGATAATTGTGGCCTATTTGGGTATGTAAAATATACCTCAAGGCTCACATGAGCCCTGGTATTTTGAGTCACCATAAACCCATTTTTTTGTTCCTAAACCCTCAATTATTTCTCCATAAATCCGAAGTATTTTCAAGAATTTGTATGAAAAGAACTTTTTTGAAGATCAATTTATTTTACCATAGAATTAAATAAATCTTTATTTTTAATTTTAAATCATGAATTTTTTCAATTTATTCATATACACCCAGAAATAACTGAAAGAAGTGGTTCAAGCTTCAAAATAGAAAAAAATCCAAAAGATATAATCAAGATCTCTACTCGAATTTACTATTTTAACAGAAAGTTTAGAGCATGCCATTGAAATTGAATTTAATTAAGAGCTTTAAGATTATATAAAGGCCTCACATGAAATTTATCAAAAGAAACTCATCAGACCTCAGCAGTTATTTGTCTCTCCTTATATTTTCAAGCAGATAATAATTAAGGTCTCCCTCATACCAAGTTCAAGAGGCTATATTGTACAGCATAAAGCCCATTTATTTCTTTTATATATCTTATTGAAAAGGATAAATTATTTAACAAAGATCAAAAATATTAACAATGAGAGCCAGAAATTCAAATAGAAGTTTCTCTCTAAAGACTTGGTTTCAATGGTAATGGTAAATTTGTTGGAAATATTGGGGAAATTATTTGTATCAGAAATGGTGCTGTTGCTCTATATAAAAAGAGGTTCATTTAATTCTTAATAAAGTTAAGGAACACATGAATAGCATGGACAAATGAGAAAGAAAGGATTGAAATTCCACAAGTAATTCAAACTTAAGGCTTTACTGGGGGTGTTGGTTTCATTAATGGTAGCCTCATTTAATTATCCCAAAGGCCAAATGATGATGGAAGAATAAATATTTTTAGCTCTTCTATGGCTAATTAATCTAATATAAAATATAATTTCTTTGGATAAAGGGTATAAGTGAAACTTATAATGTCTTTTTATTTAGTTACTGCATGTCAGGAAGGTTAGTATGTGATGTAAATTTCTGTTCAAATTAATTTCATGTTGAATCTACAGGATCAGTACATGAATCAAGTGTCTATTACAAAATATGAAGATTAATAAAAATCCTGAAGGATATTTAACCAAAAAGCAATATATTTTTTCTGACTAAGCCTATGGAAGATCAATCAAAATTGTTCCATAATAAAAAGGAAATGAAGCATATAATACATATAATAGTGAATTCAACTTCTGCATTTCAAAATAACAAGTAATAATCAAACATGAAATGAAAATAATTAAGGGTAAATTTTCATCCCTCAGAGAAACAAAAACTTTAAAACAAGTCCAATTCTTTGTTGATTAGTTTTTAGCTATTTAATTATTCATAAAATTTTGTAAAAGATTGGTGATTAATGGGATGAAATTTATGAAGAGAATGATACACAAGCTGTGAGCCTTGAGGTATATTTTACATACCCAAATAGGCCACAATTATCTTAAAAATAAATTTTGAATTATGCATAACTCATAAGTCATGCATATATCCAAAATTCATTATTTTTTATTTCAGAAAAGATGAATAAATTTTTATTGAGTAAGTAAATCCATGGATTTAAGGCCAGATTTGGATTCTAAACAAAATTTCATCTAGGGTAGCCCCATAGAGTGAATAAGCTCAAATTAACTCTTTGAGGTGGTAATATGGAAAATACTTCAATACCACATAAAAGATCTGTGAAAATTTTTGTTTTCCTTAATTTCACGCCAAAATGATGGGAATGTGAGAAATCCCATGTTACATATACACCAAGAATAGTGTTATGCATGTTTTGAGCACTTGATATCATGGTATTCTTACATGTACTTTTGGTACACCCATAGTGGATCTCTCACTTGAAGCTTAATTTTCTATCTTGACGTGAAAAAAGCAAAGGTGGACAAAAGACATCAAAGAGAGCCAGGGTACCCAACTTCTGAGGCCTCAGAGGCGTGGACAGCTCCAAAGCTTGGATTCATGGCTGATCTTGGCCCAATTAGTAAACTAAAACACTTTGGGAACTTGGTTACCATGTTACAACTACAGTAAATCTTAAGAAAATAGCAAATAACCTGCTATTTTGACATGCCAAGGAGGTAAAGAGATACTTAGACTCCTGTAACCATGTCAATTATTAATGAATTACCATTAATAAACCTCAAAAGAGTAATTAAAACCCTTTTTGGACTTGTATCTATTGATTTACCTCATAGCAACCAGTAAAACACTGATATTTGCAATTCTACGTAGAAATGAGGTAAAAACTTCAAAAATTCATTCAAAATACAATTATTGATGAATCTCTCTGAAACTTTCAGAACCAATTGAAAACTATATTATCTATGGTAGAACCAAAAGTAATCATTGTTTTACTAGTAAAATTCAAAGTTTTACTTACAGTCCATTTTTGAGTATTTTACACAAAACACTGAATCTTCAAAATTTCACAGTAATTACAACCTGTGATTAAATTGCCAATAAAATTGATAACTTCGAGAAATAAATGATTATTTTGGAATAAAAGAAGATTTACAAGTGTTACTCCTTTTATTCTTAACCATATTGGGGTTGGTAGTCATGTAAAAGCATCAATTAAGTAATTATGATAATCTTATGTGACAACAGATGATGAAATCAATAATCAAAAAGGGTTTATTGTTTTCTAACTCAATTGTTTTTCAGTTTGCTCCATGGCACGCCTCTGTGAGCTGTTTTTGACTTAAAAGAGGCCTCCTCTTGCTGTTTTTTCCACATCATCATCATCTTATTATCATTCAAATCATTGTTACCAACAAGTAAGTATTAGTTAAAGCTATTCTTAAGTGTTTTCAATCTTTCAGAATCAATCAGAAAGATGTGAAATAATAGAATCCAACTATATATTGTTGTAATACTGCTATAAATACATTTTGATCCTTTAAATCCACAATTCTATGTCAAATCTCTTTATCTTATCTTTCAATAAGCTCTTTGGAATATTAGTGAGTGATTTATTTTTAATTCTTAAAGTTTTTCTCTAAATAATTAATTTTCTTCAAGAATTATTATTATAATTATTCTTGCAAAAGATAATTATATATTAAAATAATTTTATTATTTTAATAACAGAAGCTTTATTATTAAAATCTTCTTGTAATTGATTCTTGTACACAATTACTGCTCACTGTTAAAATCACTAGTAGTTTTTAACACGTGAAAGAAATAATTCTTTAATTATTTAATTGTGGTTATAATAATATTTTATTATTATATTTCATAAGAACAGACATAGTACTGTTGATTAATAGTAATATTATCATAAGTTTCATAGTCACATCTTATACCAGCCATTCAAAATGTGCATGATTTGGTAAATAATGAAAAATTTTCAAATATTCAGAATCTTATAGATCCTTTAACATTGGAATGTAGTAATATGATTAGTTAAAACACTGAAAATTTCTAAAAAAAGTAAAAAGGTGGACTTACAAATGGGAAAAGGGGTTTATTTTGGTTTGAAAAAAGAGTGATTTTTTCCAAAATTTTTAGTATATAATTAAGATGATTCAATTATTTCAAAAGAATAATCTGTCTTTGAAATATTGTTTGAATGATGAATGTTGTTAAGTTAAGATGATATTATTGGTTGAAACTTCTTTTTAATTTAGTCAATCTGATAGGCTTAAATCCAGTTTAAAATTGAAAAAATAAGAACTCTTGATATTTAATCACATAACGTATCTCTTTTCAGCCAAAAATTGATTCAAAAATTATAATTTGATAGTAATTTAAATTTTATCAAGGCAATTTTCTGAATATACCATGAGAAAAATTAAAAAAATTCATGAATGATTCAGTATTAATAAAGAAATAATGCAAACTAAGAATTATTAATAATCCTGATAATTACTTCCATCTACAATTAATACCATCGTGAGCTCACCATGGACACATTCAAATAAAAATTTAAACTTTTTCCCTTTATATAAAGCTCCTGATCCTGCCTATCCTTCTCAATTTTTTTGCTGAATTTGAAATTTGTATTTTTTCAAAGTTTCTTTTCCTGAAAACTCAAGTGATTTTTTGATTTTATATCTTTCAAATGAAATATCAAATATTTTTGCCTGTTAAACTTAATTCCTTTTCAGCAATTATTCCTCCTTTTCCTCTTTCCATAAATGAATTGAGGTTTTTAGAATATACTAATATTTTTAAAATTTAGATTCTGTATATATATTTATGAAATAATTTAGATAAAGAGCTAACCCTGTTTAAGTGAATATAATAAATGAGTATATTTTTGTGATAATGGATCATGTGAAGATTTGAATTATGCACCAAAAACATTTGAATTCATAGAAGATCTTCCTGAAGTTCTGGTCCTTTGAAGGTTCTCTTTCTGAGTTATTCTCCTCCTCAGTATATTTCATGGAGTGACTATGTATATAATTCTGATTATGTTTAATAGATTTTGAGGGTGAAGTTTAATTTGAATATTTAATCTGTCAAAGTGATGATTCTGTATTATAACAGCTTATATATATGAATTATTCTTATAGCTTCCACAGAAAATCTATTTTCCCACATAATCTCCAATTTGGGATAAAAATAACTGTTGAAAATGGTCCTCTGGTGCCTTTCCCATTATACTTTCAATATAATCAACCTAATGGAAAATTATTAATTAATATGAGATAACTATTGAGTGAATATTGCTTTTTATTAACTCTTCAACATTTCTTGATTCCTTTTGTGGAAATTCATAATTGGAGCCTTCATCTTGTGCATCTAACAAGGCCAAAGGAGTCACATTTTGTTTTCACCCAAGGAGAATCAATTTCTTTGAAGCAAGAAAAATAGAAACAAAAATTTGAGATATTGTTCAAATACCTTTTTTTATCATCAGGAGTAATTCCAAATAAAGAATTGGTTGAAAGGTGTTTTTAAAGAATATATTTTTTCTCTTATATTCTTCATTTCTAATGCAGGTTGGTTACAGAAATATTAAATTTATTGAAAGAAATTTTATTCACCTAAGTTTCTAACTTGTGAAATCCATTTTTCTTAGAGGAGAGTAAACAGCTTATGGAGGTTTTTCCTGACTGTACAAAATAATGATAAAATTTTCAATTAACTGAAATAAAATTAATATTACTAAAGTAATTGGCACTTGGAAAATAAAATTATGCTTTTGAATCAGGTTTTATTGTATTTTTTGATTATTATGATTGAATTGATGATAATTTTCATGTAATAGTGATTTCCAAAATTAAACTAATCATCTGTAAGGATCCTGGAATGAAATGTATGGAAATAAATAAAATAAATAAATAAAAAAATAGGGTTAAAAATGTTTGACTTTGAAAGCAGGACTTGGGTGAAGTCCCAGAAGAAATAAGTTCAAGAAATATAGTATATTGAGAATAAAAAGCAAGTTTTTTTAAATCAAAATTTCTGTTAAATTGTTTTATAAATAAAAACCAGGATGTTTTATATTTGAGCTAAACTCATAAGACCATTTTTATGGTTTCAAAAACACCCTTTATACTTTTTCAATTAAACCCTTTTTATTTTTTCAAAAAACACCTTGTTATTACTTGATTAAGAATCTTTTCTTTGTTTTTACGAAAATCTGGTAATCATTATTATGATTCTCTTGTTATTGTTTACATAAAATGAAACTCTTTCTATACAGTTATTCTTATTTCTTAGTCATACAGACTATAGCTCCATTCTTATTTTCTTGAACATATATCATTTAAGAAATTGTAGATGTAATTTTTGATCACATTTTCCCTCAAAGAAGAAAGATTTGGCCTCCTTTATATTAAATATTAATAAATTAAAAGAATTAATTAAGCAGAAATCCTTTTGGGTTTTGTTATAAAGACCACTTTTTAAGCATAGAATCATTCAAAAAAAAATGCAAAATTATAGATTTTATATTTAGGATTTCCAACATTCTTTTCCTAATAAAAGAAACAAGGAAATTAATAATATGGAAAATTTTCAATAAATTCTTGAAAATTTTTTCAATTTTACCAAATTGTCCAATTTTCCAAAAAATCATTTTTTTTAAAAAGGATTTGTGTCCTGAAAAATTGACAAATACGCCACAAATTCAATAAAAGGAACATTTTATTTTTTTGCTGGGGAACTTTCTTGCAAACATAGGGGTCTCTTGTGTTTTTGGAAATAATTTGGTGGAAATGTTTAAGAGATGAGATGTTTTTACTAAATCCCTATATTTACTGACCAGAACCCTAAATATATATAAATGAAGTTTTCAATTGTGAAAAATACTTCATAATTAAAATTAAAATTAAAAATGATATATGAATTAAATCAATATATAATTTCAATTTTTTCTTTGAATAATTAATAAAGAAAAAGTTAAGATAAAAAAATATTCCTAAGCAAAACTCAAATAATTTATAGTTTTTTTTATAATTATAAAGATGGAATTTCTAAAAAATAGCTAAAATATTCATGGTATTTCTAGATTAAAATTTATACTTCTCTACATATATTAATTATTTGGAATGTTACTTAATCATTAAAATATTTTTCTCACGATTATTATTCCCCAAAAAACTTCTAATTGGTATAGACATAGTTTATCAATAAAAAAAATCAATTTTTTTCAAAAGGAGACACTATTATACACCCCTCAGAATATAATACCTTCCTCAAAAAAATGAATAACTCAACAAGTATACTCCTGAAACCCCCAAGATAGTTTATCAAGAATGATTTGAAAATATCCACAAGAAAACATATATTGAGAAATTTCCAAAAGGATCTTTGTGCCTTTTATTCAAAATTTATATAAGTGGAATGAAATGTTTTTTTGATTATTTTTTAAAAAATATCTATTTGTTTCCAAAGTTCAACCCAGGGATTTTTTTTCTTTTTTCACATTTTAATTCAAAAATCCCAATGAATTTTTCAAAAAAAAATATAAAATGATGCCTTTACATGAGATCAAATCCAATAAATTCCATTAATATTATTTATTAAATTTACTTTTTTTGAAGTTCAATTAATTAAAACTCTGGTTTTTTGTTGTTTAATTTCCATAAAATTACAAATTTTTGAGCTCTTTACACAAAGGAGAAATTTTAAAAATATGATACCTTGCTCAAATATTGAAAAGAAGCTTCAATTTTCGAAGAATATGAATTATTTTGAGTAAGGAAAATTATATAAAAAATTAAATATTCATAATATCCTGAATTTTATTTCCAATGGAATTAAAATTGAAAAAATTTCATTTCCAATGGAATTAAAATTGAAAAAATTTCATTTTCTTAAGGATTTGGTAAGCCCATGTAAGCATTTTGGTAAAAAAACATAGAGCCTTATGTGTTTTCAGTATAAATACGCAAAGGGTTCCCTGGACCCATTTGCAATTAAAATGGATTCAAGGAAACATGTACTGGGAAAAAAATTGCCACCCCCCCCAAAAAAAGGGTTTTCCAAAAGTACAGCATTATTTTTGATGCCATAAATGGCACTATTAATTCCATAAATAGAATTGTTATTAATGCCATAAATTGAATTCTCATCAATTCCATAAATGGCATTGTTGTTAATTACTTTAATGGAGTTGTTGTTAATTCCATAAATGGAATTGTTTATGCAATGAATTGAATTATTCATTCCACAAATGGCATTGTTGTTAATTCCATAAATGAAATTGTTTATACCATTAATTCCATTAATTACACTATTGATTCCATTAATTTCATGTATGGAATTCTAAATTAAGCTACAATCATTACAAAAAATATTAAAAACACTTTTTAGGCCTACAGTTGTCCCACCCAAAAAAATTCCCAAAAAAATGGGCTTCTGCTTTTTGATTCTCAAGATTCTCCCCTCAATTTTTTAAAAAAGGGATGAAAATTTATAAATGGTAAGTTTTTTAATTAATTTTTAAAAAATTAGCCAATTTGAAGAACTTTCACAAAATTTTGGGATCTTGAAATGCCATTTTAGAAAAAATATGGCCAAAAAAATTAAAAAAATTCTTAAAATTTCTCCCGAGAAATGTTTTCTAAAAAATTGGGTCATTTACATGTTTTTACCATAAACTTAAGTATCTTTTCCATAAATTCGTAAAAGAATTTAGGCGCTTACATGTATTTACAAAAAGCTTAAGTGCTTTTACCAGCACCCTTTTCTTATTTATGATCAAAATAATCACAAAATAACATTTTGGAAATTTTAAAATAATGGATGATTATCATATTGATTTTTAATCTGATTTTAGATCAAGAATTTGTAATAAGATTAATATTTATACCATTTGAAATGAATATCAATTGATTCTCATAAGTTTTCTTAAATATACAAGATTTAACTAGGAATTTCTGTTCAAATCACCAAAAAACTGTGGCTTTTTGGGCTAAAAATACATAAAAAAATAGCTTAGCTTATTTGAAGAAAAAAAATGAGGTTTCAATGAGCTTTAAGTACTGAAAACAGGAAATTTTTCTTCCTTTTATGAGAAAAGCTTACACCTATGGTCTACAAAAAGGTAAAAAAGTCTAAATGTGTCCAAAAATTTCTATATTTTGAACAACCCAAAAATATTTCAAGTATTTTGTGGAAAATCTGAAATTATTGGGGACTTTACTAAAGGTACCTTGAGTTATCTCTTTTTATAGAATTTATATATCCATAATTTATCACAAAATCAAGTTATTTTTCAAAATAATATTTACATTCCAGTGTAAAACCTCAAAAAGGCAGTAAGAGGATAATTATATTTTCACCTCGATCCACAGTACTTAATAGAGATTAAAATAAGAGTGAATAGGGATATCCTATTTATTTAAATATTAATAGTAATATATTAAGAAAATATTTTTATATAAATTAAAGGGTATTTAAATGATCAATCAGGTTTGAACCTAATTTTCAATTCAGGAAGGATTTTAAAGATATCAACTAGTTTCAGGAGAGAGAAATATGATAATTCTGTTATACTCTCAGCACATAAAAAGGGAAATTTGTTTCAAGAAAAATTTAAATCGTTTTTTAAAAGTTATATTTTTTGTATTAATTAACATAAGATTATATGGGAGATTTTATTGGGAAAAAAAAAAAAATAAGAATTATTCCTCATTTATAAAATTTGTTTTGATATTAAATTTGTCAATAAAGATAAATTTCCAAGGTTTTTTTCAAGAATTACTTTTTACTTTATCAAGGAATTTTAATTCTTTAATATATTGAATAAAATTCTATATAATGATACCTATACGATTATTGAAGGAATATAGTATATGGCATAGATATTTTATGTATCATTAATGATAAAAATTGCCCAGAAACAGTTCATAAATCTGTGATTCCATGATCTATACATATTAGTGAATTATTTAACATTAAGGAAATGAAAATGAATATATACTTTGCTCAAGGCCCAATGATGAAAATAATTGGTATTCAATTTCTAGATATAAAAAAGTTAGAAAACATTTTATTTGATAAATATCCAAAATTTCTATGTTTCATTTTTATTTACTATTGATTGCTACCTAATATACAGGATTTTAAACCTATGAGTGCGCCATTAAAATGTATCAAATGGTTATAGAAACGAATAAAGCATATATCCCATTAATTATTTGAGTTTTTTATATCGATGAGATATGTGAGATTACAAGGAGATTGAAAAGGCTATACTAATTAACAAGCTTGAATTATTTCACAAAGGTTATAGGGAAAGAATTTTTGAGCTGAAAATCTCACTAACCCCATTGAAATGGGATTCCAAATTACTTATACACAAAGAATTCACAATTCAATTTTTATTTTCTATTTATATGTATCTCATATTAAGAAATCCTTCTTTTCAAAGAAATATTTACCTTTATTCATATTATACATAAAATATTCCTCAATTTTTTAGATTAAAATGAGAAGAATTATCATATTTGAATATCGAGAAAGGATTTTTGTTTCGATTTATAATTGAAAGTATTCTTAGAAGTTGTTTGAAAGTAAATACAAGAGATTATGAAGTTTTGAATTAGATACATGAGTGCATAACTGAGTTTATGGCCCAAGCCAAGGAGTTTGAATTGATTTTTAAAGTATAAAAATAATATTATTGGATCGTTATTAGCATTAATTTCATTTATTAGATCAAGGAAAAGTAGATACTATCTTCAAGATCTCAGATGTTATTTCTTATCTTAACAACAGGAATATTGTTTGATTTAATTATGTATTTGGTAATCACAGTTTAATCTAAGAATTGCTGTATAATATGATTTTAATCACGAAAATTCCTCATTCATTATAGTGATTCCTTCTTGAAAACTAAAAAGGTTTGAGCTTATTGAATATAGAAAGGACTTATCTTGAAGTACGAGAAAGAACTACAAGTATAGTAAGAATAGTACAGATGAAAAGGTAATTAAATAAATAAATTGAATAAAAGGGAAGACCTGAATCAATGAGAATACTAATGAGAGCGCAATTGTGTTATGTGTTTGACATGTGATTCCATTATAAACAGTTTGGGATAATAATACAATAGTTTTGAATAGAATGAAATTTTTTAATTTTTCAACAATAATGAGGTATGATAGATCAAAACTCTTAGCTAATGTAAAAATACTTATAAGAACTATATAATTGAGCCCGAATGAGCTATCATTAATCTATATAAATCTAAAAGTTCTCCAAGTGCTTACTCATCTTGAAATTATGGCAAAGAATTAATGATTTCACCCACAAGAGAAACCATAAAGATTCATTAAAAAGTCTACTATTCATTCAGAAATGTGTGTGGAATGAAGTTATGGCTTTTCATGCATAATTGAAGCCACAAGACTAATTATTAATTGAATTAATTACATAATTATTTCAGGTACATATGTAGTGTGAAATTACTAATAAATATACATGATTGCACTCACAGTAATGAAAAATTCTTTCCAATTATATATAGTTCATTAAGATAAATAATTTGTGTGAAATTATGCATTAATTTTCATAATTTAACCCACAAGAAGAACCATCACAGTAGAGATCTCAAAAATTCCTTCAGATACATAGGTAATATGTAATTACGAAAATATGTGCACCCATGGAGTTAGAAATTAAGCTCAAAATCTACAAAATACCCCCAGGAATGTATCTGGTGTAAAAATGTGAATGGAAATTCATAATCGAATTTAAAGTAAGAAAATTACTTCAAATAACTGCACAATTACTTAAGGCAAGCAGGTAGGGTAAAGTTATTCATTAAAATGCCTAATTTTTACCAATAAATTACACACCTCTTGAAAGAAATAATTTACCTCAATATTTCTTAAATATTAATAATTTATCACTAAAAAAGATAATATAAATTAATTTATCATATATATGAGATCTCATCAGATGAAAATATTTTGTGATATTAGGATTATATTTGAGTGTTTTGTTATTGGTTTCCTTTAATAAATTACTAAATAATTCCATTTTGATTTCACAGATTTCATTCTCAGGTTAATTCTGGAATACTCATTTTTTCAAAACACTCAAATTCGATTATATCAAATTGTTAGATAGTGAACGAATAGGCATTTCAATGCATAATAATACCAAAGAAAAGTTGTTTTTTTAGACATGTTTGAAAGTATATTTTGGAATCATTTATCAATTATTTTAATAAAGTTGATTTAAGGGAAAATTAAATAAGAAAAATCACTTTAATTTAAATTTTTCTTTAAGTAATACGTAATAATTCTTCAAACAAAGGCCCTTTTCAAGCTAGAAAGATTTGAAAAGACTTGAAAGATGAGGGATTAATTGGAGCTCTTATTTTCAAAATATTTGGATTATATGAAAATAGTCAAGCTCTTTTCCTAATATAGCATGAAAAGAAGAACTAAATAAATATTAAAATTAGCTCATCCGTAAAAATTACAGTATATAATTCTAATATTTTAAAACCAATTTAATATCAATTTCAGTAATAAAGATAGTAAATGTAAGCTAATGAAATAAAAAGATTGAGACTGAAGTCCATTTATAAATAATTTTAACAAAATAAACTGTTTGAAGATAGGTTTTGAAATTGACTCAATTTGAAGGTGCTTTGAAAGGTACTTAATTAATTCAATTTCATTATACTATAACTTAATTTCTTGGGTAAGAGAAAAAACGGTAATGGTGAGTATAGAGCAACCCTCATTGCTAATTGGAAGGATAAAAAATTTATCACACAATAAAATCAAAAGGAAATTGAATATTGAGCTTATAGCTGAGTATTTATTTCTGAAAATATTTTAAAGAGAACCAAAAACTGAAATGAATATTGAGGAAGACTGATGAAGCTGGTAGCATAATAGAATCATTATATTTAATGAAAATTAATATTAAACAGAATAAAACTAAGCTCAAAGTATGATATTTTCCAGGAAGAATTCATTTTGAGGCTATAAGGCAATAATATATGAATAAAATTGTGAATGCGATATGTAATATTTGAAAGATACTAAGTAAATAGGCCTCTAATTGTTTTAATAGTGTTTTTGAGTCCTCTTAAGTACCTGGTTGAAACAATTATAAATGGGCTTATTATAATAATTTATACACTGGCTAAGATTATAATTATATCAAAATATTTTCAAAGCTACCTAATACTCAATACAATGTGACAAGGTAAGAAGAAAGATGATAAGATCATGAGGGAATTAGCCAAGATCAAGGCCTCCCTTTATCTAAAATCAGGGTGTAAAGAGGTGGATAGCGTCTAGCCAAATTGATAAAGTAAAATTCATCACAAATTCAGCTTAATTTTGATTCAGACAATTAAAAGAAAATACATTGAATCACAAATGTGGTTTTAAAACCACATAATACCATTTTAAATTAAAAGGGTATGAATTTTTCCCAATTGATGGTGTAGGCAAGCTCTGAAAGCCAAGAATAATTTGAAGCTATGAAGGAAACATTTTAAGGCCTCTGATTTTTTATTTCATGAGAAATACAAGTATTAAGAAAATTTTAA
This sequence comes from Austropuccinia psidii, assembly GCA_023105745.1. Taxonomy (NCBI): domain Eukaryota; kingdom Fungi; phylum Basidiomycota; class Pucciniomycetes; order Pucciniales; family Sphaerophragmiaceae; genus Austropuccinia; species Austropuccinia psidii. The sequence goes on from JALGQZ010000008.1 coordinate 41,565,481, forward strand.
GTTTAGATTACACCTCATAACTCAATGGTATCAAAGGATATCTCACAATACCAGTATGTACAAGAATATGTGGGCTTTTAACCTTTAATCACTATAGTTCTATAAGGCTTTGGGATACAAGGTTCCAAAGTGGCCCAAATTTTGGAAAAAAGTGAGCTCTCTTAGATTTCTGAAAGTTAAAAAAAATTGGTATGGAAAAGCAATAAAGGCTAAATTTAGTTCATACTCTTTGTAGAAAAGTGTTTCTATTATTTTAAGAGTAAACCCTTAATAAATCTTGATCTGTATGTAATAAAGCTCTGTGAATGGTATCGTTGTACAGGACTAATTCCTTCCTTCCATAGAATATTCTGTTTGGTGGGAGGTCAAAAGAGAATTTTTCTTCTTATTACTTTAAGTGGATATAGTATTTTAGCTTCTATTCCAATGCTGATAAGAGCTTGAATTTAATACAATAAAATAGTGATCTCTTAGCTAATTAATAAAAAGATTCTCAATTATAGCTTGCTGATAAAAGAAGAAGGTTTTGAATCAATAGTGAAAATCAAGGTTTCCATTTAGTCAGAGCTTTACAGCCTTAATGAATTTTTTATTTCTTAAACTTTGATGATATAAATAATGTACTATAGAGGAGGAATCTTTTATATTATATATAATAAATCTCACAGTCTGTATTCAATAAGTTCTTATTTTGATTTTTGTAATATTGTTTCTACTTTTTTTTGTTCAATAAAGGAAAAGGATGTGTGCTCCACTGTTTTGGTTAAATACAATATTTTATGGTATTTTGGGTGAAACATATTTCCTATAGTTTTCAGTCACAGGCTTACCAGATTATTATCCCTTTAGAGTTATTGAAGAGGATTCTTGTTGGGAAAAATTATAGTTTGAATTTCCAATACAAACAATGAGGTTATAGACTATCTACATAATTAAAAAATTCAGGAGGACAAATGGAGATTTAAAAATGGCTTCATACTAAATCCCTAACTAAAATAATTATTAATCTGAGCTTATAAGGAATTGAATAACAATCCAATTAATTTTTGAAAGTTTTATCCATAAATACAAAGTTCTATATTGGGTCACTCCAGGTAAAAAATAAAAATATAGTTTGTAAGAGACAGTTTAAAAAGTACAATTGAAAAAATCAAGATGTTTATGCTTATTGGTCCTATAATTGAAAATAAATTTCAATATTTTATGGGTGCTGGTAAATTAATGTAAGCCCTTATGTTTTTTACCAATTAATGGCCAAAAAACATAATTTATCCCATTTTTCAAAAATTGCTCAGGCCTAGATTTGAGGAATTTTTCAATTTCTTTTTGCAAAATTTTTTCCATTGTGGGATGTTAAGATAAGCAATTTTTTTTCATGATTTCTTTTGCCAAATTTGGGAAAATAGCCAAGTTTTTTTGAAAATTAAGTGAAAACTTCCCGCCATGGAATTTCCTTATTTTTTTTTTCATAATAAAGGGGTTAATCTTGAGGATAAAAACCAGAAGACCACATTTTTGGGAATTTCTTTGGGTGGGATAAGTGTAGGTACAAAAGGCCTTTTTGTTCATATTTGTAACATGACTTTTTATAAGCAAAGAAAGGCCTTATTTTTGATGAAAAACCTGACTGAGGTGTTATTTGAGAGATAGATAAGACTGAGAAGGTTTGCAACTGGGATAACCTTTATATACAATGAAAATCAATGCGAATTAACTTGCTAAATGTTTTTTTTTCAAATTCATTAACAATTCCAGAAGTCGCATCAAAAGGTTTTGCTGAAAATTCCATAAATGCCATTGAAAATGCCATAAATGACATTGAAAATGCCATAAATGCCATTGAAAATGCCATAAATTCCATTGAAAATGCCATAAATGCCATTGAAAATGCCATAAATGCCATTGAAAATGCCATAAATGCCATTGAAAATGCCATAAATGCCATTGAAAATGCCATAAATGCCATTGAAAATGCCATAAATGCCATTGAAAATGCCATAAATGCCATTGAAAATGCCATAAATGCCATTGAAAATGCCATAAATGCCATTGAAAATGCCATAAATGCCATTGAAAATGCCATAAATGCCATTGAAAATGCCATAAATGCCATTGAAAATGCCATAAATGCCATTGAAAATGCCATAAATGCCATTGAAAATGCCATAAATGCCATTGAAAATGCCATAAATGCCATTGAAAATGCCATAAATGCCATTGAAAATGCCATAAATGCCATTGAAAATGCCATAAATGCCATTGAAAATGCCATAAATGCCATTGAAAATGCCATAAATGCCATTGAAAATGCCATAAATGCCATTGAAAATGCCATAAATGCCATTGAAAATGCCATAAATGCCATTGAAAATGCCATAAATGCCATTGAAAATGCCATAAATGCCATTGAAAATGCCATAAATGCCATTGAAAATGCCATAAATGCCATTGAAAATGCCATAAATGCCATTGAAAATGCCATAAATGCCATTGAAAATGCCATAAATGCCATTGAAAATGCCATAAATTCCATTGAAAATGCCATAAATGCCATTGAAAATGCCATAAATGCCATTGAAAATGCCATAAATGCCATTGAAAATGCCATAAATGCCATTGAAAATGCCATAAATGCCATTGAAAATGCCATAAATGCCATTGAAAATGCCATAAATGCCATTGAAAATGCCATAAATGCCATTGAAAATGCCATAAATGCCATTGAAAATGCCATAAATGCCATTTTCAATGCCATAAATGCCATTGAAAATGCCATAAATGCCATTGAAAATGCCATAAATGCCATTGAAAATGCCATAAATGCCATTGAAAATTCCATAAATGCCATTGAAAATGCCATAAATGACATTGAAAATGCCATAAATGCCATTGAAAATGCCATAAATTCCATTTTCAATGCCATAAATGCCATTGAAAATGCCATAAATGCCATTGAAAATGCCATAAATGCCATTGAAAATGCCATAAATGCCATTGAAAATGCCATAAATGCCATTGAAAATGCCATAAATGCCATTGAAAATGCCATAAATGCCATTGAAAATGCCATAAATGCCATTGAAAATGCCATAAATGCCATTGAAAATGCCATAAATGCCATTGAAAATGCCATAAATGCCATTGAAAATGCCATAAATGCCATTGAAAATGCCATAAATGCCATTGAAAATGCCATAAATGCCATTGAAAATGCCATAAATGCCATTGAAAATGCCATAAATGCCATTGAAAATGCCATAAATGCCATTGAAAATGCCATAAATGCCATTGAAAATGCCATAAATGCCATTGAAAATGCCATAAATGCCATTGAAAATGCCATAAATGCCATTGAAAATGCCATAAATGCCATTGAAAATGCCATAAATGCCATTGAAAATGCCATAAATGCCATTGAAAATGCCATAAATGCCATTGAAAATGCCATAAATTCCATTGAAAATGCCATAAATGCCATTGAAAACGCCATAAATGCCATTGAAAATGCCATAAATGCCATTGAAAATGCCATAAATGCCATTGAAAACGCCATAAATGCCATTGAAAATGCCATAAATGCCATTGAAAACGCCATAAATGCCATTGAAAATGCCATAAATGCCATTGAAAATGCCATAAATGCCATTGAAAATGCCATAAATGCCATTGAAAATGCCATAAATGCCATTGAAAATGCCATAAATGCCATTGAAAATGCCATAAATGCCATTGAAAATGCCATAAATGCCACTGAAAACGCCATAAATGCCTTAGAACTACATCTCCCTAAGAATATTGGAAAAGTTGGAGTGTGAGACCCTGGTTTTTATTCAGAGAAACACCAGAGTGCACCAAAAATTACTTATATCTATTGAATTAAAAAATATCACTACTTACATAACCAAAGAGTTGATATGAAAAATACTGTTCAATATTTATTAGTTCATCCTATTTTCTAACTTTGATATCATTTTTTGTTTTTTCCCCCAATTTTTAATTTTAATGGTTATCCTTCACATTATATCTTAAATATCCATATTTACCAATCAAATAATCAGTTCTCAATGCTTACAGTTTATTACTTATCTGCTAATTATTGGTTTTCCAATTTGAATTATATATATATAAAGTGGAATACTTGGATAGAAATGTGGATTTAATTGATACCAAAGTAGTGTTTTCCAAAGTCACTTATAGTAAGCTTTAAGTAATATAATAATGAAGTGTTAAAGAGTATTTGGAGAAGTAAACTGGATAGAGAAAGTACAATTTTATCATGATAATTGTAAAGAGGAAGTTTGTCTTTTTTACCAACATATATTGAGTAACGTACAGAAATGTATTTAATATTAATGATATAATGTTTGAAAATACTCTTTGAGCTCCCTAATCAAAATTTTTAGCTATGATAAGCTCCCAATATATAGCTGACAGAAAAAAATCAATTTAGGAAGAAGGCCAAAATCTTATACAGATTAATTAATAAAATATCTTTGAAGAGAGCACCATGAAAAAAAAGTTACCCCCACTGGTGGGGGTAGCAGGTCCAACCCAGGTCCAACCTGATTTCAACCTGGATCTCAACCTTGGCTCTAACCTTGAAATATTTTCGCAGATAATTTCAGCCACGTATTTGGACATTAAGAATATCACTCAATTTAAATAAGATATTATGGATTTTACATGATATTTGTTTTTGTCTTTATACATAACATGTTCAATATTTATTAATTTAAGGGGGTCTTTAATCAAAATTATTTTGAACAGGAAAAGAAACCTCTCTTACTGAGTTCTGTTGAAAATATTCACATCCATTCCATTTTCCCTCTTGATTGAAATAATAACCTCACTTAACATGTGAAACCATTACCAAAACATTACCTTTTAACTTTTTTTAAAAGAAAAACTGAAAAATTATCCAGCCAGATTTTACACCATATCCTTTTTTATATCCTCTTACATACTTTATAAACCTTTTAAAAGGTACAGAAAAGGGATTTGATATTTTCTTGATAGATGAAAATTCCTTTTTCTCATTAATCATTAATATCCCATATTCATTTTGAAACAATTCTTTTCAGAATTTTTTGAAGCTTAATTTCTAGCAATTTATATTTATAAATATTTATTTTTAAAATTTCTTTTGAATATTCTTGCTCATCTTCTTATTATTGAAAATATTCATCTAATTCTATTATTCCAGCCTCATAAGCTTTTGTCAATGTAATGAAAAACTTTAATATTAAAGGTATCCCTAGGTCAAATTTACCAGTGTTTTTAATTTTATCATTTCTCAAAGAAATCACCATTTTACTTATTTATGCTAAGATTATTCTTTTTCAAATTGCTACGTGTTGTTTTGAATACCTCATCATCCTTCAAATTCAATGAATTTTCTCAAAAGGTTTCTATACACAAGTTTATGAACAATTAAAGTAGTGAATTTTCATGGTTCCCATTTCTGGTTCAACCTCTTTACCTCTCATACTACTTATTTCTTTCCATGAATGTTAATTTATTATTTGTAGCTCAAAGTTTATTGATTACTAAACTTCTTTCCAGAAAAAAGTGCAAATAATAAACATGAGGAAGTTTGTTAAAAAGGAAAAAATCACATTTCTTTTTCAAATTTCAATTTTATCTTAATCTTTTTATTTTTTAAAGAACTGGGTTTCTCACTAAGCTTTGGGTTTGTCTGATTTTTATACCATATTATTTTTTAATGATTCAGAAAAATTTACTTTCATTTTCAATTTTTCTAATTTAGTTTTATTTTGTTTCAGTGGTTATTTCTGTTCATAATTTTTTCAAAATATTTCTAACTTTTTTCCATTGTTATTTTTGTATTTGGTTATTTTATAATATTTGTTTTTATTTTAAGAGATGATAATGTCTTTGGTTTTTTATTTCATTTTATGCACTTGTTTATTTTTTTTGATATTATTCTGCATGTTTTTATATGATTTTCTCAGTTATTTTTGGATTTCCTTTTTAAATATGTTTAATTTCTTCAATTTCAATTTTAGTTTTTTTTGGATTTGATTGATTCTACAATTTAATTGTTTTTTTTTGGAAAAAACTAAAGTGTAAATTTTTTTGAATTTAATTCTCTTTTTTTTGGATTTTTTTGACTTTTTTTTATTTTTTATTTTTTCTTTTAGCAGGCTCAGATACTCCATTGGAGCATCTGCACCAACCAAAATAAAAAAAAATAAAAAAAAGGAAATTAAAAATAAAAAATAAGAAATATTCACAAACTGAAAAAAGAAAAATTAAAAATTAAAAGAAAAGAAATTCACAATATTAAAGAAAAAACTTGATAAAATTACAATTGAAAATAAATTTATCAAAATTTAAAAAGATCTCAAAAAAATAAAAAAAAACAGAAAAAGAAAATTCAAGGAATTTTAAATTTAAAAAACAATGAAATAATAGTAGAAAAAAGTTAATAAAACTGACTCAAAATGAAAAATCAAAAAGAAAGAAAGAAACTATGAGACAATAAAAGGAAATGGAAAATTGAAATAAGCCATAAATTTAAAAAGGCAGAAAATTATAAGAGAATAATAGAATAATAATTCAAAAAAATTTAGAAAACAGTGAAAAAATAATTCCCAAATTACAAATATCATAATGATTGCAATTTTATTGATTCAATATAAAAAAATTGTAACAGAAAATTAGATAAAAGGACAATGAAAAAAGTTCAATTAAGATGAAATTGATTGAAAGATTGTTGAAAATAGTGTATATACATGAGGTATCATGGTTATTTATATATTGTTACATGTATCAAAAACAATGGATTTGGATTTAATCAATGCCTGTGGATTGAAATATATTTAATTTAAAATTGAATTATGAATTCATATTTATACCCCACCATCATCAAAAGACATGGAAAAAAGCTCAAACACCAAGTATATCAGTCTTATCAAAATGATTGACAATTTAATAGAGGATTGGTATTTGAGATATTTCAATAAGCTTTATGTTTCAGTGATCTGAATCAATAGACTGGAGTTGAAGCTTAGTGTTTTTCCAATTAAGGATTTTAAAGTAAGATTCAATTGTTAATCAAACCTTTATCCAGCTTATGTTCAACCGAACCCCAACATGGCCAGTGCGTGTGTGTTGGAAAAAGGTTTGAGTCTAATTTGAATGAAGGTTAAAATGTATTCTATCCATATTTCTAAAAAAACCAAAAACCACCATAGAAAGGTCTTTAGGAGCCAATTTATAATATTATCACTTCTGGAAGCCTGATTTTTTTCCAAAATGAACAGAAAATTTGAAGTTTTACAAGTTCATTTAAAGATTTCTAAGGAAATCTCAAAGGATGCACTGATATTATTTGACTTGGATATCTGGAGAGTCCATACTGAGTACTCATGTTGTGATAAGAAATTTTCATCATATTCCCAACATGTAAGTAGAGAAATTTATTCAAATATTACATTCTGAAAAATTCTGAACCTTTCCACTTCAAAGATGCCTCTTGTAAGTTTGTTTATGTTATTTGAATCTCTAAAGATAGATAGTATAGTAGTGATAGTTTGATAATTATTTCCACTGTGATGAAAAAACAAAAAATGGGCTTGAAAATTTACTTAAATTTATTTGAGAAATTTTTGTATAAATATATAAAAGCAAAAAGGCCATGGAATATCACTGAGAAATTATTTTACAATGTCCCCATTTTGGTAACAAAATGTCAAAAAATACAAAATGTCTTTAAAGGGAAAGTTAGAATTTGTCCTGTATGGGAACATAAATTTTTATGTAAAAACTGTTTATGATGATAATCCAACCTTTAAGTTTAAATTCTCACATTTTTCAAAAGATTTATTGAAGTGATTTTGGAAGAAAGAAAGAAAATGATATTTAGTTTGAACACATTCAAGTTTTGCATATAATTAGGCTGAATTAATAGTAGATGAAAAATGTCAAATCAAAAGCTAGTGCCAACTAATAATAAAGAAAGAAAAATAAATGTATATACAGATGAGGTTTCAAAATTATGTATAAAATCTCTAGCTTAAAGGAGTCATTTAAAGGTTCCAGAATCACTATTTGATTAGAAAACTCCTTTCCAGTTCCCTCTTGTGGGGATTGAGATTTTAGGTATTAAATTTCTTTAGAGGTCACTAAATCTATAAGCCTATATTAATATTCAAGTTGATAAGATCAGATATGTTCTTCAGTTTTAAAAGGAAGAAGAAGAAAGATCAGTTTTATTACCAATTTGAAATTATTATATTGATCTGAATATGGTCCCTGTGGGTTTTGGAAAATCATTATCATGATTAATATTCTATAAGAGCCTACCGATTGGGGGGGGGGGCTTTGAAACTAAGTATATTATTCTGAACACTAAATGATATTTTGATATTTGATTAATATTATGAATATCTTGATTCAGTCCTCAAAATTTATAAAAGTTATTAATTTTGACAGAAGCATTAATGTTTTTTGTTTCAAATCAGATTTGAATATTGATATAAATGTGCATAAATTTTTGAAAGAAATTTTTCACCTTGATAAGTTTTCTTCAAATATTTAAGATTATAATTGTGCATCATGAAATATAACCATGGTAATAAGCTTATTACTAGTTCAAAGATGTCAATATTCAATAGATTTCAAACTAAATTTCAAGGATTATTTTGAAACAAATAATATTTTTGGAAAAAATAAGTATGAAAAATTTTAATACTTATTTCATGAGTGGCAGTTTTCTTTGAAAGAATGACTTCCCTCTTTGTGATTTCAGGCTTCAAAGAATCTTGGGTATTAATTCCCTAATTTTCAACTATGGAAGCTTATTAGATACCTTAAAGCCAATATTTTTTTTTCATATAAAAAATTGAAAGACTTAAACCAAACATTTATTCCTTAATATATTATTCTTATGGATTGTTATCAATTATTTAACATGTTTCTGATTTTGAAAATCACTATAAGACTGCTTATTTTTCTCTAGAAAATAAAATATTGAGAGCCCAAGTTAAATTTTATCCCCCCACCACAGTAGAATATGATGATTTTTCCTCTTATTAATCGCATTTGATGATATATTTCTCTTAATTAGCTTGTTTTGAAATGTGTGAATATATTGAATGTTATTTGAGATGGAAAGTAATCATTTCTGGGTCATGAGAGGTCTCCAGTTATTTCCATAATGGGAAAAAGGTGTGAACATGATTGAATCTTAAATATTGGGGAAATGGGAATGATATTTGGTTTCAAGTTTCAAAAAAGATATTGGATCTGAAGGATAAGAGAAAAAGATATACTTGATAATTTCTCTTTGGGAGATATCTCTTTTGAATCTAATATGTACAAGAAATTTACAAAAATAATCCCCAGTTCATAAATAAGGGCACGATATATCTTAATATTAGTTGTATTTCCAGAAATCAGGATTAATTAAGCTTTTTGGAGAACATAATATTGAAACATACATATTTTTTTGAATGAGTTAGGGAAAATGATGATAGATAACTTTTTGAAGTCTTTTACTTTTATGTAAATATTTTCAAATTTGGAAGTCTTGAGATATGACAAATGAAATTTCAGAGAAAGAAGAAACATGAAAGGAAGGATATAATAGGAGATAAGGAAAGTGGGTATTTTAATTTTGAGAACTGTAAAAATAAGTAATTACCTATGGCTTAATATTCATTTAAAAGTTGTTGATTTTTATTTCAAAGAATTTTTTGAGATTTCCAGGAGGCACATAATTAAATTAGATTTGTGAATTATTTCTGAATCTTGAAAATATGTCTTGGAAGATAACCAAATAATAATAGCAAGTTAGGACCAAGAATGAAGAAAGCTGAAAGCTGGGTTGGACCTGCTACCCCTGCTGTAAGGGATAGCTTCTTTTTTATGGTGGACGTATTAAAAATATTCAAGGTAGAAGAAGAAGTAAAAAAAAGGCTTCAAGTAGCATATCTCCTGTTTTGAAGTGCATCCATATAAAAGGAAAGTAAAAACAAAATGCCTTTTAAAATAAAAATATTGAAGAAGGAAGTTTACTAGAAAGAGAAATTAGTTTTAATGAATATTAAAAATTCTAAATGCAATTTATTAAAACATAATTTGGGGCTTTGGTTTTCTTTAATTATTAATATATAGCTTATTAAGAAACTAATGGACTCTGAAATGAGAGTAATACTGAATGAGATATTTAGATTATCCATTTTGTTTCATTTATAAGGGAGTAATTTTCATATTTCAATGTGCTTTTTGTGACTATTGATAAGGATAGAATTCAATTTTCTCACCAGCTTTTGGGTATTTAGATTGTGAACCAAATGAATTTATATTTAAAATTCATGAGGTGGTTTTATATTTGGGATGTTTGAGAAACATTCTTTTTTAACCTTAATAATATAACTTTCAATATGAAATTGAAAGAAAAAACTTGACTCAGGCTTAAAATATCCAAACCCATAGGCAGCCCCATGAAACAGCTTGGTTTGCAGTGGGTAAAGGGAAAAACCAATAAAGCTTTGAAATTCCCTAACCCATACCAATAATTCAGTTTATTTTATGAAAACCATATGGTTATAAAAAATTCTCCTTTCTTTTTCTATGATTCATTAATGCTTTATAATAATGTAAGAAAACTAACCAATATATGCCACATTATGATAAAATTGCATTTTTATTCAAATGTACAATTATTAAATCCTCTGTCTTCTCAACACCTCTTGACAATGATAGACCCAAATTATATCAATGAGCTTGAAGAAAGTATTTGTCAATTAGATAATAATTTTGAAAAAAAGAGAAGTTATTGGAGAAGAAAAAATATCCTCTACTTACTCAAGCAGAGGAAGATTGGACTTATTGGAAAGGAAATATTTTTGCTGAGCATATTGCGATTGATAGACTTTTGGCAGAAAGTAACAATTGTCAAGAAATGATAAAACTAACCCCTTTGAAATTAAAAGCACTACGCAATTGGATTCAATAATCACAGGATCCAAAATCTGAATAAAAAGTTAAAAAGAAAAAAATGCTTCTGATAAACCAAGTGGTGGTGTAAATGCAACTCCAAAAAAAGAAAAAACAAAACAAACCAACTAAGCAAAGCCATGTGGCTACCTTATTTCAAAAAATTGAAATTATGGATTGGTACCATAAAAATAACACCAATAAAAGTGAAATGGATTTTTTTTTAAAAAATATATCCCTATCTGTGCTTTAAGAAAGCTAAAATCTCTGCATGGCTCAAAGAATCAATCAAAATACAACGCCAAAAGCCAAATTTACAGATTTATTGATGTGAAATTCTTAGGAAATGCCAAAAATGGGTTCAGAAATCCATGGAGAATAACCTTCTAATAAAGGATGCTCCCAGATGAAGAAAGTGGGAAGAATTTGAATGCCTTTTAAACCTTCCAATTCACAAATAGCTGGCTATATTATGTCAAGAGATTTAATAATATCAGATGCTACAAGAGTCATGGAGAAGCTTCCTGAATTGAGATCTTGCAATTTAAAGATAAAATTGAATCATTGACGCCTCTTCTAGCAGGACTTTTACCAGAAAGAATCCTTAATATTCATTAAAATGGTTTTTTCATGAATCAGCTCAACCTTTCTTATTAATCTTTTTTGCTTTAAATTTAGCTTTCTCAGGATTCCACATAATAAGGAATTGGCTCAGCTATAATTGAATAGATTAAAAGTGAATAGAACCAAGCTCACTGTTGTATTTAATTGCAATGCAAAAGGTAGAAATAAATGTGCCCATGTGTTTATTGAAAAATTTGAGCTTACACAGTGTTTTAACCACAAATATGGGTTTCAATTAGGATAAAAGTATCATTTCAAAGAACTGGCTTGGATGAAAATCAAGATATTCCAGAAATGGATCATCAAGTGGATTAATCAACTGGAAGAAAATGATCAAAAGATTATTTTAATCTTAAATAACTTCAAGGGCCACAACCAGCCACAAGGAGGCTTATGAAATATTACTATTGTTTTATTTTAACCTAATATAACTTAAAATATGAATCCACTTGATTCACGGATCATTTGAACATTCAAGGCCCAGTATTTTAAGTGATTTATTCATTTTGACATTCAATACTACCATCAAAATGTCACATTTAGCAAGATTTATAATATAAACAAACTAAATAGCAAGGAATTCAATCACATAAGCCACCATAATATGCCTATGGAACCATGAAAAACTCCCCCCACACCTCAATAAAATACCTGATGACTTTGGCTTCATCCAAGCTTAAGCCTCACTTGAGGGAGAAATCCTAAGAATAATAAGATGTCTATTTATGAGCTGTTAAACCTAAAAACAAAAGAGGAGGTAAATATAGATGAAATCTTGAATGAGAAGGAGGATAATTCTGAAGAACTTGAACAGAAAAATTCCAATGAACATGAGCTCCAAATACCCCTCCCCCAATATATGAAGTAAGAAAAGCTTTTTATATTATCTTAAATTAGCTATCTCATTCACAATAAAAAGAGGTGGATGATTTAACTGATATCCTGAATTAATATGCAAGAATACTTGAACTAGATGGATTAAATATTTTGAAACAGACCACAATTTCAGGTTTTCTTAAAAATATCAGTTTTTTTATTAAAAAAAATTCTGGTCATCTGAACATACACATGAATTTCACTATCACTGTCTTATATTTTTTAAAATTAAATTACGTTTTTTTAAATCAAGAAATAATTCTTTCAAAGAAAGTACGGGTTTGGATATAGTTTTGGACAGGTCAAATTTCCGAACCCATACAAAAACCCTTTCACAAATGGGTATGGATTTAAACAAGCTTCACTGTATATATCAAGATTTATTTAAGTCTGATTAAAAGAGAAAATATTGGAATATTTCTTATTAAATTAGCACTTAACTTCTCTTTAATAAGATCATAGCTGCAGATATATTTTCCATATTTAATCTAATTTTGGATAGTTCTTTAATTAAAATACCTAATTTATTTCTCCACACGGATCTTTAATAGCTTATTTGATGGCTTGAGAAATTTTAATAAATATATTGATATTATTACCTTCAAAGTTAGTTTTTTACCTTTTAGATGCTTTATTAAAGGTAAGTCCATATCTACTTCTAGTTGATGATCCAAAACATGAGAAATAAAACTAGTAAATTTAAACTGAAAATGAATAACACAATATCACCCCTTCTGTAAGCGTACTTGAGCTCTTTCTAATCAATTTGTAACTTACAGCTCCGTTTATTAAGAAAAATATTTAACTTCTTTCAATTGAAATTTTAATCAATAATACAATGAGTCTGAAAGGATCAGATTTTTTTTGAGTAAGATTTGAGACTTTTACTACTCTTAACACACCAAATATAACTTAATAGCCTCATAATTAATGTTATTAATATTTTTTTTAATATTGACTATAATTCCTCATTTTTTATATTGTGTAGAATAGTATTATGACTTATTCTCAATATTTTTATAAAGAAGCTTATTAATAGAAATAATTTTCTAAAACATACTATCTGTAAATTACCACAATTTACTATTTGTCTGAAAATTTAGGCTCTAAGCTTCTTTTGTCAGCCCTGAGTGTATTTTTGGCTACCCAAAGAGCCATAAAAATTAATAGTTTTTTTTTAATTTTGAAGAGCTAATATACTTATCAAGATTAAATTTTAATTTGATAAAATTGATAAATATTATAAAGACCGTGATAATACCATTCTACTTAGTAAAACTAAGAAAAACTGAAATATTCATTGAAAAATCCCTTTTATAATATTTTGATGAAGCGGTATATCATAATAATTGTGAGCTTTTCTATTGTGAAGAAAAATATAAGAATACTATTACCATGATACCACTCATAAAGGAAGGAATTGAGTAATCTATAAGTGAGAGTTCCGTAACATAAATTCTCAAATATTGAAAAATTAAGCTTGAAAAATCGGAGAAACTTTTCAAATTCACATTAAATTTTGGGTGTTAAAAGTTATTTTTTGTGTTGAAAATGAGATGCGGTGTGTAATTTGGGATAAACGAGAAACTAAAGTATATTTCTTTTTAAGGTGGTTAATTTTCTAAAAATAAAATTTAATTTACATATGAGGAATAGACATTCAATTCTGGGATACTGTAAAAAGAATTTAATAATATATGTGGTATTAAGATTTTAACAAAAAATAAGATGAACCAAATGGAGCGATACGAGAAATATTCGTTTATGGGGGGATGGAAAGTAATATTGGCTCCAAGGATTCCAGAAAACACAAATTTATTGGTGATTAGAATAAAGTATCAAAATGAATACCAAAATTGCCGTTCAATTGTCCTGGAATGAATTCAAGGGTCTATGAACCCATTTTAGTACACGATTTTAGAAAAAAACCAAGGTAGTTACACTATTTTCAAACAGGTTGGAGCTACCATTGATTTTATTTGAAAGGGAAAAAGGTGATAAACCTTTTTGGGGGCTTTGAAGCTCATTTTGGTGTGTTTTGAGACCTTACAGACCAAATTTGTTATACAGAAACTTATTTATGGGGTAAAAGAAGCTAAAACTAGCTGAAAAAGGGCTTATGAAGAAAGTCTCTTAATTAACTCATAGGGGTTTGAACTCCTTTTGGAATTGAGTATTTCTATTTTAAAAGAGAGCTTGCATTTGTAAAAAAATGTATTTTCTACGCAGATTTCCTAACCATAATAAGATATTCTATTTTTACACTTAGTGTAGATGCCTTTCAAAAATTCAATGAAATAATAAGAAAAGGTCTTTCAATATAATTCTCAAAATTTAATAAGATAACTCAATAATTATAATAATTTCAATCCTTTAAAAAAAGCCAAATTTAATTCAGAATCTTTCATAACTACAAGAGCTTTCACACAGTTCACATATCCACCATATCTAATCTTAGATATGTTGTCACTTTGAAGAAAACTTTAGAAGAATTCTTCCCATATTATTTTTTAATTCATTCATGAATTAATAAAAAATGATTGTTTTCGTGAAAATTCTTCTTCGAAACTAAAAACCTATTCAAGATTTTTTTTTGGATATTTATTGATAATATTATTCCCTATAATACTCAAGTGAATAGTAATAACCTCAATGGGGCTTTACTCGTAGAAATGTTGTTAATACCCTCATGTTTTTTATTTAGAAAGTTCTTTGAGGAAAGAAATGGTAATTGGTTTTTTTGAAAAGCTTAATATGCAAATCTTCAACATTAAATTAAGATTCTTGGAGGCAAAGAACCAGTCTCAGGATGATCCTATAAATAATAAACAGAGATATTGTGATGTAAAGGGATTTTATTATTCCGGCTATATTGCACACTGGAATGTAAGAAAAAAACACAATAAGACACCTTAAATAA